>JANPWX010000200.1:1261589-1416757 GCA_024734555.1 Trochalopteron elliotii
AAAACCAGAGGAGACAGCCCCAGAGGAGCCAACCACACCAAAACCAGAGGAGACAACCGCAGAGGAGCCAACAACACCTGCACCAGAGGAGACAACCCCAGAGGAGCCCACAACCCCTAAACCAGAGGAGACAACCCCAGAGGAGCCCACAACCCCCACACCAGAGGAGACAACTCCAGAGGAGCCCACAACTCCAAAACCAGAGGTGACAACCCCAGAAGAGCCGACCACCTTGGCAGACTCTCCCACCACCCCCAAACCTGAAGAAACAACCCCAGAGGAGCCAACAACCCCCAAACCTGAAGAAACAACCCCAGAGGAGCCAACAACCCCCAAACATGAAGAGACAACCCCAGAAGAGCTGACCACCTTGGCAGACTCTCCCACCACCCCCAAACCTGAAGAAACAACCCCAGAGGAGCCAACAACCCCCAAACCTGAAGAAACAACCACAGAGGAGCCAACAACCACCAAACCTGAAGAGACAACCCCAGAAGAGCTGACCACCTTGGCAGACTCTCCCACCACCCCCAAACCTGAAGAAACAACCCCAGAGGAGCCAACAACCCAGGCAGACTCTCCCACCACCCCTAAAGCAGAAGATGCTGACTCTCCAATCAGCCCTGCAGCCCCTGAGGCTGATATTGCTGCCAGTGAAGCAACAGCTTCTCCAGGCAATGCTGCAGCCACAACAGTTGGGAAGGACTCCTCTACACCTGAGGCAGGCATGATACTTTCAGATACCACAATAGAAAATAAAGAGACAACAATACCCAAGAAGGACAGAACTACTTTGCTTAAAGACATTTTCATGGCTGCAACTGGGAAAGACACAGTTACTGTAGCTATGGTGACAACAGCTAAACCAGGTGATTCTCCTAAAGGTATGGGTGACATTCCCACAGCTCCTATGGCCAAGCAACCTGTCACTGAAGTAGCTGAACCAGAAACAACTTCTACAGACACCAAGACTGCAACAACAGCAGCCACAGCTCCCTTGTCCAACCCCAGTGTGCTGGTAACAACCATCGAAGAAGATTCAACTCCTCAACCCAGTGAGGCTGTAACACCAAAAGAAAAAGAGACTGCAGACACTGAGCAGGCTGGGCCAGGAGCAGACAAAGAGAGCCCAGGTGCTGCTTGTGTTATTGTGGAGATGACAACAGCTGGTAAAAAAGAGGTAACAACCATCAAAGAAATGGATGCCACACCTGAAAAAGAAATGGAAGATGTCACTGAAAAGGCCCCTGGTGTTGCCGAAGAAGAGGTAACCACAGTTACCAAAGAAACCACAACAAGGGATAAAAAGGACACAATAGAAGAAATGTATCTTGTGTCTAATGGGACATCCAAGCCAACAATACATTTCCAGGAGATCACTGAGGCCGGAGAAGAGCCTCACCCAACTGAACCTGAAACTCTGCCAGCGAAAGAAGAGCCTGAGATAAACAAGCCTTTAATACAAGTTGGGGACCTGCCAATGTTCCCTGGAGAAACACAAGGTAAGTGCATTCCAGCAGGTATGAAAGCATTAGTAGCTCAAGGGAACATGACAGTGTCCCTTGGGCAGCCACAGCTGCCAGTGTCCTGGATACTGGAACCTCAGTTCTCAGCTGTGAAGTAAATTAAATCCTCCAGGTAGTTTAAAACATGATCTAAATTAACTGGTTTCAGTAATTTGTCCTACTGAAAATTGTTTGCTGTAAGTTTCTCTTCCTCCTGTTTGCTATTGTAGAAGATGCAAACAGACAAAAAGTCAAGGGAAAAAGATGAAAAAAAAAATTCTAAATCCCATGAAAAAATTGCTAGAAGTCAGGCTACCTATCCACCCTCCCTCATGGTACGTAACCTGGTGTTTTGTAGCCACCTAAAAACATCATATAAAAGAGACAAGAAGTCTCTTGCCTCTGTGCTTTTTACCACAGTCTTTTTCATGCCCTCTCTTTATTTTAATAGTCTGCAGGTTCTTGGGCAATTTTTCAATCATATACTGAAAGATATTTTAGGTGGAAAAATTAGGGGTTTAGATGCCAAATACTTGAATTTCAGTCTAAAATATATTCATCCTTCTTTTAGATTTAACTGCATATATATATTTAAGTGAAAGAAAGTATAAATGCCTTTTTTTTTCTTTTTCAAAGAAATAACAAGGGGGAAGAGAAGCTGCTAAAGCAGCTTAAAAGAACAATAAAATCCTAGAGCATGCAGCAAGTCCATGAGGGACTTATGAGGTGTTTGTAGGTGTTTTCCTGAATTACAGGTACTTAGGTGGCAATAAATAGAGACACCCACACCTGGTCACTCGGCATTGCTGGGGCCACAGCAGCAGAGCCGAACTTCCCGAGAACACGACGAGGAATTAATCCCTTGGCCCACCGGCGGGGCCGAGGTGGAAAGCTAAAGCCATTCTTGTGGAACCTTAAACAAACCCAGCTGACTGTGTTTTGCAGAGAGGAAGAACGACGAGAAGGACCTGTGCAGCGGCAAGCCAGCGGACGGCATGGTGGCCCTGCCCAATGGCACCCTGGCTGTCTTCCGAGGTGAGACTGCTCCGAACACCCTCCATCTGCCCCGGCATGGCCCCGTTCCGCCTTCACCTGCCCCAGCTCTGGCTCCGACCCCGACCCCAGCCCTCCTCCTTCTCCCGCACAGCGCCGGAGCTCCTCCCTCACCTGTCCCAACCTCCTTCTCCTCCCTCACCTTTCCCGAGCCCAATCCTTCACCATCACCTCCCGCTCCTCCTTCACCTGCTCCGTCGCTCTTCCTCTTCTTTTTCCTCCCTCACTCGCCCCGGTGCCCCTCACGAAACTCTCCCGAGCTCAGAGCCCGCCCCGCCCGAGCCCTCACGGGGCCGGCTCAGCCGCGTTGTCCCCCCGCTGTCCCCGAGGCAGGACGGCGCTGTCTACTCTCTGTCCCCGGGGCAGGACGGCCTTGTCCACGAGGCAGGACAGCTCTGTCCACTCGCTGTTCTCAGGGCAGGACGGCTCTGTCCACTCTCTGCCGCCGAGGCAGGACGGCGATGTGCCCCGCTGTCCCCAGCGCCCCTCACGCCTGTCCCCCCCGCCAGGTCACTATTACTGGCTGCTGAACGGCCGCACCCCGCCGACCACCGATCCCCGCCGGATCAGCGACGGCTGGGGCATCCCCTCGCCCATCGACTCTGTCTTCTCCAGGTGCAACTGCGATGGGAAAACCTTCTTCATCAAGGTGGGAGCGGTCCCGGCGGGCAGGGTGGGGCGAGACTGATGAGGAGCAGCTGGGAAAGGGGCTCAGCCTGGAGAAAAGGAGGCTCGGGGGGACCTTGTAGCTCTGCACAACTCCTTGACAGGAGGGGACAGCCGGGGGGAGTGAGGCTCTGCTCCCAGGGAATAGTAACAGGATGAGAGGAAAGGGCCTCAGATTACACCAAGGGAGGTTTAGATTGGTTATTAGGGGAAAAAAAAAAAAGCCTAAACTTGTTCCTAGTATGTTTCCCAACCTAAAATAAAATGCTAATGAAATGCCCATGCCTCATTAAAGCTATTATTTCCCAATAAATCACTCAGTCTTGAAATTCAACCTGCTTGCTCTATCTATGAAAATTTAAGAGACTTAGAAAGGAAACCCCTTTGTTCAGTAGCCCCTCTTAAAAATTAGCTTCCAAGATACTCCAGCCCTATTCAAAGGTTAAAAGGCTGCAGGAGGTACTTAATGAAGCTGTAGTAGTTTTATCCCATTTGTAATAGACATAGGAGTGATTCCAATCACATTTACAATGTACCTGTCAAAGAAAGTGCTAGTGCTTATTTATGGATTATTCATGTTTGTTTTGCAGTTCAATAACCAGGAATTAACTTCCTCTAAAGCTCTTTTTTTCCCCTTAAATGCTCAGGGCCCCCTGTACTGGCGCTTCACTAATGGTGTTATGGATACAGGCTATCCCAAACCTCTGGCAACTGGATTTGCAGGGTTAAGTGGGAGAATAGTAGCAACCCTCCCTGTGGCAAGATACAACAGCAGACCAGAATCTGTTTATTTTATCAAAAGAGGTATGTCTTGTATTCCTGAAGTTTAGGGAATGTCAAAAATGCTTGAATTGCCTTAGCCAGGAATAAAACACTGTTTCTCTTGACCCAAGACCTATTTCTTTCAAACAGAAACACAAATGATGCCAGCGTTCCAGGTGCTCAAAAACAGCCTGAACCTTTAAAAAATTTGTATTAGTAATTGGAGGTCTTTCAGTGCATTTTAAACCAGGTCTGTAAGGGTGAGAATCCAGCACTGTAGTAGCTAAACATTGAAGTAAGTTTTATCAGGTGGTAAAGCTATTTTAGTCTCAAGTTAATTGGAGAAGGGAAGGTTTTAATCTTGCTAGTTCATAACTGTGTGTGGAAATTTCCATCTCTATTTCTGATTTCCTATTTTAAACTAATTCCCTTATCTTGCATGAATAAGAATGTTAAGAATAAGGCCATAAGAATGTTATTTGTTATTGATTTCCTGTGTGTGGTATGAATATAATGACATTTTCATACCTGATCAAGCTGCTGGTTGGGTGTTTTGCAGGGTGGGAGGGGGTTGTTTATTTTTTTTTAACTAACCAAACAAACGTGTGTTTTAGATGGGAACATGCAGCAGTATGTGTACAGACAAGAACCAGCCAAGAAGTGTCAGCGAAGAGCCCGGGTCACCATCAGATACCCAGCCTTTGTCCCCAGACTCGTCATCCGGCGACGCTTCCAGCGTGCCGTGCGAATGCCGACCGTCATCCGCACCGTCAGGATCAACCCCCACTCCTCCGGTAATGCGGGCACTGAGGTTCTCTTACACACATGCTGTCACCCCTGTAGGTTCTGACACAACATGGCTGTAGGGTGATACAGCCCTGTGGCAGCTGCAGCAGTGCCACAGCTCCTCACGGAGGGTTCTTTTTGCTTGCAGGAGTTCTGCGCAAGGAAATCCAAATGACAACGTACTGGAGAGGGCTCCCCAAAGTTGTCCACTCGACTCTGTCTGTGCCCAACCAGAACAAGCCCGATGGCTACGATTACTATGCCTTCTCTTACAGTACGTAAAGCTAAAGCACAGCACTATGGATCTCAAAACACATGGGGATGGGGAACAAAAAAGCTCCTGTTATCACTTGTGGGTACTACTTTCAGCACTACTAGAAAGTTCTGAGAATTAAAATGTTGCCCATAATCAAGAGATGTTTCTATTAAAAATCAGTAGTTACAGGACAATGTGCAGCAATGAACTACAGAGGTGCAAAGCACCCAACTGGGGAATGCATTGCCAGGGAGTTCAGCCTTGTAAAGTGACAAACCTTGCACTTTAATGAAGGATTATGTTAATGATAGACTGAAGTGTTTGGGTCACTTACACAGCAAGTTTTTCAACAGCTTCTGTGGAACTGTTTCTGACAAAACACAAAAAGGAGGGAGATGAACCACTTGACTTAGCTCAAAAAAAATATTTATGATGCTAGATTAGGCAGACTCATTCCCCCAGCCAGGATCCTGTATAAGCATTCCTCAGAATTTTCTGTATTAAAAAAAAAAAAAAAAAAAAAAAAGGCAAGCTTTAAGAACAAGCCATACCCAAATACAGGCTATTGACATCCCTGTCAGTAAGATCCAATTCCTCACCTTGGAGGAATCAGCCTCACAGGCCTATTCACACTCAGGGATCATGGACTTCCCACTTCTGTAGTAAGTGCAGGATTGCTGTGGATGTAGTTTGATTTCCAAATTCTTAAGACTGTTTCTGTGTTCTAGCAATACAAGAACATTCTTCCCTGCTCCTAGGACAGATTTAATTATTAGCAGTGCTATAAAACTTACTGCACCCAAGGACACCTGAAAAATAAGGCTGAGGACAGAAATTTATTGTTGGAGCCTCTCAGCTCCGTATATGCACACGGAATGGAAAATCTGTTTTCAAGCCTGAAAGTGTTTTCAGGCTTAAGTGACATTTAAATGCAGGCTTGAATTTGTGAATTCTTCCCATGTATTAAATGTAGTTTCTGGACTTTAATCCTGACCTTTTTTCCTTTCAGATCGGTACTACAGTTTGGACATTGGCAAAAGAATAGCACGACCTGTTACTGCTCTCACAGGAAAGACTGTATCCAAAGACTGGTACAACTGTCCCAGCAAGTGATGCACAGCAGAGGAGTTTAAAATGAGATGCCATTTAGATGTCAATGTTTTTTTCTAATTTTATTAATAAAAGACATTGAAATGTGTGCACACAACTCTAAGTATGAAATGCTGCTTCAAGCTCTGGCTTCATTACACTAAGCAACCACAGGCAAACTGGCACTTTGTATACACAGCTGGAAGTACTTTACATTTCATTTAACTAATGTTGCCTCTGTTCAGGCCTCCTCTGCCTCCCATGGCATGAGTTACACCTGTGCAGGGAAGGAAAACAAGTGCATTAGTATAAATCCTTCTAACCCTTTTAATCATCCTTCCCTAAGGAATTGTCAGGGCAGTTCCTTTTTAATACAGTTCAAGTTCCCCTCTCTCCCCCTAAGCTTGGTGACACATGTAGATGTCACCTGTGTCATGCAAAAGGCTGGGGGTGACTTGTGATCCTGAGCCAAACCAATAAGCAGAGGATTCTTACCACTGATGATCTGAAATCAGTTAGTTCCTCCTTTCAGTTATTAAAAAAGTGGTGACAGATGGAAGAAAATCTAGCCTAGTCCTACCTCATTATTTTTTTCCCCTTGAAATATCAGCTAATCTATATCAATGCTTATCTTGAGTCTTCTACAATGTTAAAATAATGCAAAACAATAAAATCCATCTAAGGCTTTTTCTTGATACAGAAGTTGCAAAAATAATTTCTTGTCATGGTTTAACTCTATTGCACTAAAAACCCTGTAATACTTCCAATAAAGCTTTTTTTTCAATGAGTACACATTGATATAACTGGAACCCTTAATGTACCAAATGGAAATTCCTCTAATGCTAAAACCAGAAGTTTCTAAACTGCTGTCCTAACAGGACTTTTGAAACCTCCCTTTAAAACTTTGAAGTATAAGATCTAATGCCCTTTACTTTCTCTCTACTGTTAAGAGCCAGGTGCCTCTGCAGAAGGAATTTTGCCTGTCTGAAACCTGCTCAGCCTAACACACTAAACCCAAACCAGAGCTCTTAGGGTCATCACACGCCTGTCACCCACACTGGCTGCTGTGTCACTCCCTGTCTGCCAGCAAGGCCAGATGTGGACGGAGGGAAGGGCTGGAGCTGTGTTTGCAGCAGGCTGGCTGGCAGCAGCCAGGAGCACTTACCCCTCTGCCTGTTGAACTGCCGGCCACGCACGCCCGTCCTCAGCGTCGGGGGCTGCAGCCGGACACGGCGCAGGGACTTGGGCTGAGTGCTGCTCGTGTCTGTGGGGAGAGGCAGTGCAGAAAGGGTGGCTGTGCCTGCCAGGTGCTCACTCTTCATCTTCACATGTTTTGGTATGTGTTATGCTTTCTTTACTTTAGAATGATGAAGGTGCCTCCTTATTTCATTGACCTCTCCTCTAATATAAATAAAAGCTTCAAAAAAAGTCTGGGACTTCTTTTGCTATCTATACAAGGGGTTATTTGATAACTCAATAGAGATTAACTTACTGTTGCTTTACACTTTAATTAAAAATATTTTTTAAAGCTGACATCAAATAGGCCACTGGATAAATCAGCAAAGTATCAGTAACATTTGGTCCTTAAATACTCTTACGTGGCCCACTCCAGTTACTGCGGTCCAAAGAAAAATGGTTTGCCAAGCACCAAAGAATTCATAAGCATCAAAATATGATCTTGCTCTAAGAGAATCTGGGGAGACCTTAGAACCCCTTCCAGTGACTAAAGGGGCTTCAGGAGAGCTGGAGAGGGACTTGGGACAATGGCCTGTAAAGACAGGACAAGGGGGAATGGCTTCCCACTGCCAGAGGGCTGGGTCAGATGGGATACTGGGAAAGAATTGTTCCCTGTGAGGGTGGGGAGGCCCTGGCACAGGGTGCCCAGAGAAGCTGTGGCTGCTCCTGGATCCTTGGAAGTGTCCAAGGCCAGGATGGACAAAGCTTGAAGCAACTTGGGCTAGTGGAAGGTGTCCCTGCCCCTGTCAGGGGTGGGACTGGATGGGCTTTGAGATCCCTCCCACCCTAAACCATTCTATGTGTCTGTGATTCTAAGAGTTTTATCTTATTTTGTGTATCCTGACTACCAGCCATGATGCTAGACAAAGGAATTCCCACTCTTAATGAAAAGGTACAAATGGTTATTGTGATTATTCTGTACCTGCAGATGAACTCGAAGGAGGATCCTGACTAGTTGAAGGAAGATCTGACTCATCAGATGCTTGAACAGATTCTTCTTCTTGCTGGCTATCGATTTCTAGACCTGCTTCTGAAGTAATGCTAGAAGGGAAGGAGGGAGAGGAGAACCATGTAAGTGTATTTGCATAGTTTCAAAAAGGTCCAGAAAAAACCCCATCTTGGTACACACAGATTCAATGAAAGTCAAAAGTAAAATATTGCATAAAATTATAAACTGTCCCCTTTTAGATCTTTACTTCATCATAATATGAAATATAGCAATTATTATAAATATTAAAAGGTGAACTTGTAAAGCAAAAGACAAAATTATTTGTCTACAAAATTCAGTAAGAACTGCTTATTCCCTGTGCTTCATCTTTTGCACATGTGCTGTCCTAACTGGGTGACTTAATCATATGTGTGCCTTGCATGAGGAGGGATTTTCTGTATTACACAGTAATGCCTTCGTCTTTATTCTACAAACTGATCCTTCAACCTCTGCCTTTACCATCGGTATGTGACTACTGCAAGAGTCCTGCATTCTTAAAATACAAAACTTTTTTTTGGTGGCTTTTATATTAACTTTGTTAAATCCCAGGGATAAGATCAGCAGAAAACCATTGATTTTGGATGAAGAGTCAGACTGTCCTGATTCATGGGACACTAAGAGACACTCTTCTCCTAAAGAACTGACAAAAGACAGATTATTTTTAAATGATGAAACTGACTGAAAATCACAGATTTTGTCTCTTTATGTTGTTTGTGGGAAAGTGAACAGTTTGTGGGCGAGGGAGAGTGCTTTGAAAGATCCATTTTAGATTCTTCTTTTTAGTGTGTGTTAATAAGACTATCTGTTTACCTTCAGGTTTGGGCCTGCTTTGCTTCTCCTGATCCTATCTCACAGAGGGAAAAAGAGAGTAAACTCTCAAACCACCACACTAAATTTGGCCAACAGAATTGGGCGAACGTGAAACCACTACGCAGCTTTACAAAACGCAGTCTGAGGTGCCCCTGGGTGACAATGAACATGTCAGAAGTGCTAGAGAACCCAAGCAGAGGTGCTTTACCCTTCAGACTCTGCCTCTGCGAAGACCTCGTCGGCGTCGTCGCCGGCGCCGGGCTCGGTGGTGGTGGACAGGCTGCCGGTGGAGGTGGTGACCATGGGCACGGACTGGGACGCGTGCTCCGAGGCGTCGGCCGAGGCGCTCTCCGTGAACACCGTCACTGGGGGGCACAGACAGCCTCAGGCCCTGCTCACACAGCCCTGGGACAGGCTTCCCTGAGCAGCAGCAGCACTGCACCAACCATGGGGAATCATTCCCTGCATCAAATCTCTGCCACTTACCCGGTGCTGCCACTTGTAACGGTGTTGTGGGGACGCTACGACCCCCTGATTCTTCCTCGTGGGCAAGGAATAGTGGGGTTTCATACATGCCTAAACCTGCAACACAGAGCTCCAGTGACAATCCATCCAAACAAGCAGCTAAAAAAAAGATTAACAGATGTCTTCCCTCTGGACACTTGATAAAATCCAGTCACTTGTATTTAAGCAGATTTTTGTTATTTTGTTTTGGCTTATTGTCAGAGCTGATCATAATTTATTGGAAGGTAAAACCTTGATGAAAATATTACTGCTTGTTTTTTTAACTTTCATCCTTGCCTTATGCCATTATTTTGCTGTGAGCTTTCTTCAGAGAACAGCCTGTGTTCCATGCCAAGAGGGATGCCGGGGAAAGGGACAGATTCAGACCAACAACAAAAACAACAACAGCTTGGCCATCTCTGAGGAGATAAGGACATAGCCTAAAGATTTCTTTGCATTTGCTGTTTTCCCTTATTGCTTCACTACAGGGAAGCTACAAACAATACTAAAATTGAAGTTAAAAACCATTCCTTCAATATTTCATTCGATTTCAAAATCCTAACACACCTAGAAATGTAGCAGCTTGAAGATAACACCTTCTCACTTTCTGTTATTCTCTCTCTGTTGACAATTGTTTAAGAGCAGCAGGTTTCCACATTTCAACAATTTCCTGAAGCAAAATCATGGTTTTTTTGACTGAATCCCCTCTTTTTCACTCAAAGACCCATGGAAAAAGAGAGCCCAGAAATGCTTTACCTCCTTGTGATGCCAGCTGCCCAAGATCAGAGTGACTGGAGCTGGTTTGTGGCATATCTTCAGGGGGCCCAAATCTGAACCGAGGAACTCCAGCTACCTGGGGGGAACTGGCAAAATAAAGACTTAAGGAATTCTGCAACTTTCCCAAAGACTGGGCCAGAAGGGAAGAACTTTCTGACCAAGAGAACAAATCATGCATGAGACAAAATGAGCTAATACTGACCATAAAAATCAGCTGAGCTACTGCTAAATAAACAGCAATTAGCTTCTCAAATTATTAGGAATGCATTCAAAATCAGTACAACAGTCCTGAAGAGAATATTCTTTACTTATCCATTCTGTGAACTCTCACTATTTTAAGTGGATTGCTGGACCTGTCCAGAACATCCCAAAAACAAAAATGGAGGTAACTTTTCCTACTTTCATTGGCAATATTAACAGGGAGGGAGGAAGAAGAAGGAAGGAAATTAGATAGAACTTTTGTTGTTTGTTTAATCTCTTCTTAAATCACCAGGTGAGAATGCACTGGAGAATATTCACTTCCTAATTTACCAATCAGTTATATGACACACAAGTCAAATAATAATTACTTATCTGTACATGCAGTTATCTATCTACTACCTAACATATTACTCTAATCACAAGTCCATTTATTTGAAATTTGTCTTCATTGCACTAAAAAATAGAAAGAAATAGAATAAAGAATAGAGAAAAGCCTTTTTTTTCCTTTTTCTTTTCACATCTACTTACTGAATGGCTTCTGCAAATCCATCTGTACGATGTGGAACTACAAGAGTTGGTGTGCTTGGAACTGTTCTGTCCTCATCATCAAAGAAGTGCTGCTGCTGGAAAAAAAGAGACTGATATGAGAGCCTACAATGTATTTCCAGTTTTTATCAGCTGACTTAAAGTTTGACTTTTCCACATAGTCCAGCAAAACAAAGACAGGATTAGCTCTGACAAAATTCTTGTTTAATTTCAGATATCTAAAGTTGATGCCTTTGATCTCACAGAAGGTACTTTAGTCAGTCAGTCTCTCTCTTTTCTCTTGCTGAACCTGCATTTGTTCTGCCAAACACAGCTGAATAAAGGGTTCAAAATTAGCTCATGGAAACAGCATAAATTAGCCTTGTTCCTTTAGAATGAAGCTGAACTTAGTATTATTTTTCCCAGCAACACAGCCACTTTGACTGACTCTAAAAACAAGTAAATAAAATCACCTTAGACAAAACAAATTGAGCCTCTTTGGAAGCCTCTTGTTTCGTGGGAATTTTCTAGTTTTGCCTTCCATTAATACAAGAATTAACAGGAGTAGGGAATTTTCTGCAAGACTACAGAAACCATCCTCCCCTGAAGTCAGCAGCCAGGCCTCTTTAAAAACCAAAATAAACCCCAAGAGTTAGGAATGCTCCCTCAAAGCAGGACTTTAGTAGTAGATTCTGATACACTCACCATTCCACCTATCCCAGGGGTCAGCTGAAGTCCTCGCCCCACCGACTGTCTTCGAGTCATCTGGATTCTCTTTATGGGAAAGAAAAGAGGGAAGTGTGTGAATTTAACAACATACAAGTGTTCAGTGAGAGCCAAGGATAGCAGCTAAATGACTAAGCATAGCAATCATCATGGAGTGACAGAATATCCTGAGCTGGAAGGGATCCACAAGGATCATCAAGTCCAACCCTTGCATGAAGGCCCAAGAAACCCAGGAAGAGTGTGAGAGCATTGTCCAAATACTCTTGGAGCTCTGGCAGCCTTGAGGCTGTGCCCATTCCCTGGGGAGCCTGTTCAGTGCCCCAGCACTCTCTGGGGGACAATGTGTATATTCTGGGCAAGTGGAAGTAATATTTTACTCAAGTCTCTACTGAATACAGAAAACTTGTGATCAGAAATATTGTGATCCCAAGCCTCAGCACAAGTTAATGGTAAAGGATCATTTCAGTCAGGATATTTCTGAAGAATTACTGTTGTGATGTTTTAATTTACAAAATCTACAGGTCTTCATCAAAGCATAATCATGGGTCAGGCACTGACTGTGAAAGGTTTAACTTGGAAAACAAATGGCAACGTTCCTTTGCCCCATCTACACTGGGGCAGAGACTCATAAAAACTCTTCCAATCTGAGCTACAACCTGGCCAAGAAGAGGTTTTTGAGTGGAAATATCATCAGCCACTGACTGTCCTAGACTTGGTATAGTACAGCAAGAATTCCAAGATAAGAAGCACTAAGGCACTGGGGATGGATTTGTATGTTCCCTGTCCAACCATCTGCAGGATGACACACACTAAATCACTTTGCTCAGCTACCATTTCTACGATGCCGAACAGCTGGCAACACCTTCCCCAATGGATTTTATTTACAAGAAATCACACAGCAATCTTTTTTCAAAGCCTTCTGAGGTGCTGGAGCTGGTTTGTACCTGCACTGGGGGCCCCAGCTCCTGGGGAGGGGCGTGGATGGTGAGCCGTGGGGGCAGAGGGTGTGGTGGTCTCCGTGGGGACTGCGGGGGCCGCGGGCCCTGGCGCTCGGACGCCGACGACGGCTGCTGCTCCCTCAGGCTCTCGTGGGGAAACGTGGACTCTGCAGCACTTGTGCTCCCTTCTCCTACAACACAAACACACAGGGGGAAAACCCTAGGAACCAAGCTGAAAACGTGAAGGCAAATCTTCCAATTCTGCCACACATTAACACAGTTTTCCCTCGCAAGCCTGGGGACAGCCCGGTATTGTTATTTAAAATCGCTTAAAGAGGACTTGTGCCAGCTACAACACCAGCACTGAAACAAAATATTAATTATTCAGGTGCTGATTTAGAGACAGATTAATCCACTGAGCCATTAAGTTTCCACAGCAACCAGAGCTTGCAGGATTTTCAAAGGAATTTAGAATAAATCCAGAAAGAAACCATTTCAAAAGAATCCACACTGCACATTGAAATGGCCTTTAGTATTTCATTTACATTTTTACTTTTAAGTACAGATTTTAATACATGGCAAATAGCTTCTGCATTTCCCTCTCCCTACATACACAGACTGTGAAGAAACATGGAATAACTGTACCACTGTTTTGGGAATCTGCTGCCCTCTGGTTGCTTTCAGCTCCTCCCATGCTCTCTTCAGTCTCTGTTCCAGGATCTGTACCATCAGCACCCTAAAATCCCACATAAACAGCATGACTAAACAAATTATAGGTTGCAAAGAGAATACAAAAGCAGTACAAAAGTATTAAGAAAGCAAACAAAGTCAAATATATGACAATCTTCAAAGATTTCTGTATCTACAGCATTAGGTAAATATATTGAACTGTATGAGATTTCAGAAGTTTTGAGTTCCTGTGCATGCACCAACCTGAACAATGTAGCCACCATTGTTTAATAACAGACAGTGAAATATCCAGCTCTTCAAAAGCCTCACCAGCTTTGCAACTACTGCATCTGCTGCTGGCTCCTGTATATTGTATTTTCATTCAGCCCTCTTAAACATTCCAAGTTGATTTTTCTTGTGAAAACACCAGTTATAAGAAATCGTACAGTATCAGTTTCAACTTTTGGGGATGAATTCATACCAAGATTTTCTCTTCCAAGCATTCACATCTGTGCATTACAGCACTGATTTGTTGCAAGAAATTTAATAGGCTATAAAAGAAAGGTACAAATCTCACCTCAGCATCATCTGCTTCATATCCATCATTACCATCAGCACTACCAGTTCCTTCATTGCTGTCATCACCCTCATCTCCCATCCCTGTGTCTTCATCATCATCCTCATCCTCCTCTTCCTCATCATCATAATCCTGTGATGAGACAATAAAAGAGCCTTAGGGAAATGCAGAAAGGGGAATGGAATAGGCTGGATGTGGTGCACAGATCAACACCCACCCAGACATTCCCTCTCTCCCTCTTCAACAGGACAAGGGCAGGAAAGAAGATGCAAAAGCTTGAGGGCTCAGATAAAGGAAGGTAAAAGAAAAACTCAAGGTGAATTAGCAGGTAGCTTTAAAATACTACAAGTTCAGGCAACATAGATACAGACCACTTAGTCAGTCAAAAATATTTTGATTAAATTAGTCCTGCCTGGCGAGTTTTACATCTGATAAAAAACAAAATCATAAAAGGAATTTCATGATATACATACTTCCTGCTCCCCTTCATTTTCTTCATCATCGTCATCTTCATCATCACTGTCAATCACAATCACATCATCTCTCTTGGACTGGCCATCCTGAGACGAAGAAGTGTTTTGTTGGTCTGACTGAAGATCTATTGGGATGGACTGAGAATTCTCGTCGCCGTCCTCCATGGCCGCGTACTCCCCCTGTGTCACCCCCTGCCAAAGACCAAAGGCAATCACCAGAGCAAACAAAATTCCTTGCACCATCTACAACAGCCAGAGAACCAGACTCTGATGCTTAGAGAACATTTACTGCTGCTTCTTAAAAACTGACCAGAGCAGAGGACAAAAGAGAATGTGACTGTCAGTGACTGAACAGTTCAAGTTTAAACTTGGGTTTAAGTGGTTTCCATGGGAAACCTGCAGGATTCCTTTTGAGATTTCACTTCTAAATACACTGAGAGTTTGGGGGGCAGATGGCTATTTCTGCCGAAGATTTTTGCTCTTCAAATATGCTTACTTCTCCAATGGAATCTTGTGAGTCTTGATTGTATGTTTGTGCCTCCACCTCTCCATCAGTGCTCTCTTCTGCTGTCACTTCCTCCTGGAAGAACAAACATTTTTCTCATTTAAAACATACCATTAGCCCTAAACACGTTTGTGATTTTTTTTTTTTTACTTCTTTAACAAAAATTATCTTTTCCCACAAAGATTATGGGCAACATTTTCTCCTACTTCCTTAGCAATGCTTTTATCAAACATCTCACTTTCCTGCCCTGGAGAAATACAACTTCCCCAGCCCTCTGGACCTCAGCATACCTCAATCTTTTCAGGACCAGAAACAAATCATCACAGCTTCCCATTCTACCTCCAGCCTCCCAGATCCTTAAGTGATCATGTTCTTATGCAATCTTGCTCGTTTTGTCTTATGAACATCCCTCTGGCACAGAGTTAATAAAACACCTTTGGCTTCTTTAACACTGTGAGGTTCTGTCTCAATTTCATCCCTTTTCACAGCACATCCCAAATTCCTCGTACCAACATTCACATGCATCTTCTGTAGGCTTTTCCAGCAACTCATCTTTGCTTCCCATCTCCTAAACCCCCTGTATTTTTGTCCAGAATTACTGTAGATAAAGACTTTCCAAACCACACTGAAAGGAGTTTGAACTTCTTCCTCCTCAATCCTAGGATACAGCCCTCTCTCTTCCATCCTACAGGCTAAGATTTACATTGTTCATTCTAACTGGATTAACCTCTGCCTTTTTAGATACCCAAATATAACTGTTTCCTCCCCAACAGGTTATAAAGTCAATTAAGAATTCACTGATTTGCTCTGAAGTAACACATTTTTTCTTCCCATTCAAATCCTAAAAAGGGACAAGATTAAGTAATAGCACTTTATGTTTGTGCAAACCTCAGGCCCAACTCTCTGCATGATTCTCAGTTTCTTTGAAGTAGGTGCATCCACTGTTTCCTCAGAGATCTGGTCTGAGTTCTCCACAGTGTTGTCCTCCTCTTCCTCTCGGGAGCGTTTAGACAGTGAGGAACTGGGAGTGGCTGAAACTTCAAAGACCTCTCAGTTATTTTCAGAACAACACATGTACAAACCAGAAATCAAAAGCTTTGCTATCTTCCTCTGAAGATCACCTTCATTTCTGCACTGAATGACAACAATCAGAATTGCACTGAGCTGTGCAATTTTCCTAGGCCAGGAAAACATCAACCCTGTCAGTTATAAGTCTTAAGCTCTCAGGCCCTTATTCACAACTGAACTGACCCTAAGTATAAGCCCTCAGGGTACAACCCAAATATTTCTTCCAACATCTCTGCTTTGGACAAGTACACCCAAAGTTTTTAAGAGAGTATCAGCTGGAAAAAGCGAACCCCAACAGTTTGCAGAAATGTTTTTTTGGGGAACAAATATTCTATTTACACTGTGTAGGACAAATGGATATGCAACAGTGTATTACAGTGAGTAGCTTTAGAGTACTTCCCATATTTTAAATTCAAGCTTAAGTAGCTTACTCATGGCTCCTAAAATTAACCTTGCTCATAGTGCCATGGAAACAGAGCCAGCAAGGTTTAATGTAGTGAACTCCAAAGCTGCTCTGAAAAAGACCAATAAAATTTTATTTTCTTTCTACTTTAAGGAATGCAGTGCTAACAGCATTTCAGAGGCACCATTTCTGACAGTTCAAGAAGGAACCCTAACATCAGAAGTTCTTAAAATGTACAATAAACTAAGGGAGAGGAAAATGCCCTAACTGAAGTGAGGCCTGGTTGGCCAAGGGTCCAACTGGAGCTACTTACAAGGAACTACTGAGCAAGGCAGGACTACAAAATGACACCAACCTGTGCCAAACACGGCAGTGGAGGTGGAGGGCCTCTCTATCTGGGAGCTCTGCACCACCTCCACAATGGCAGGGGCTGGCTCCTGAGCTGCAGGCTCGATCTGAGCGTGGCTTTGCTGCGTGGGCTGCACAAAGGCAGTGGCCTGTGTCTGCTGCTGCACAGTCAGGATGGGCTGGGGCAGGGATGTCTGCACGTTGGGGCTGGTGGAGCGCACGGAGCCGCTGGCGCTCCCGAACACCGGGACGTGCTCCACGGGTCCTTCCGACTGCATGGCTGCAAGGCAAACAGCAGCACAGTCAGAGGCTTCATTCATCCAGCACAGCTCACATCCTCCCTCTCAGGATGCCCTGAACAAGCACATTCAGGGTTTTGCAGATGAATTAATGTTATGCACACCTCTGGCTGAGGAACCATGAACTTTGCTGCAAGTATATGGAAGTGCAAGTGGTCATGGAAGTGCAACACTCCGAGAGATGCAGGGACAATGACACTGCCTGAGGCCCTTCCAAACTGACTGCCACCAACATTTCAAGGCAAAGGTGGCACTTCTGAGTACTGAAGACCCTTATACTACACTAAAAAGCTCACCTTCCTGAGTCTCCACCTGTGTTGTTGGCATGACTGTGGCTGTGGGGGTGTTGGTGGGATTGGTGACTGTGGCAGGAGTCACCATTGGACGGATGCTGGCTCTTGGAGTAGACTTATTCCCAGCTATTGCCGCAGCAGTCACTTTACTGGGAGTTGACACAACAGGAGTTGGTTTAATGTTTGCTGTTGGGGGATCTGAAGTGCTGGCACTGAAAAACAGGAGATTAGTTTCATCACAGGAAAGAAAGCAGATTTTAAAAGTAACAAACAAATATATTCTCATAGCCAGAAACACAATTTTTAAAAGCTTTTTAAATTTAAAAGCCTGACAACGGCATAAGGAATTGTCTTCCAAACATTTTGTAGTTGAAAGAAGAGAGAAACACTATGCCATCAATAGCATTTTATCCAGCTTGGAGAACTGAACAGGTTTCTTCCAAGGTAATCAAGTGGGGATCCAGTAAAAGATCAAAATGTTTGTACTGTTGACTGTGCTGGGACTTTTCTACAGTGAGTAACACATCCTACATCAAAACTGATTCACTCAATACAGAGCAACATCATCCCTTGGCTGAGACAAGGGGCAGCCAAATTTTAGGAGACATTTTTGAAACTCTTGCTGTCTAAAGGATGCATTCATAACAGCTGAGAGGGAGTTTGTTATCCCAGCTCAGTAGTACAGCAATATTTCCCATTTCAGAGCTTAGGCAAATGACTATTTTATCTGTTCTTCGAGTTATCTCTTCAGCTCATTCTTGCACAAGGATGATCGTTCCCAAAACCAAAAGGGTTAATATTAACAATCAAAATTATACAACCTCAAAAACCTTGAAGTCTGAAAACATTATAAAAAAATCTTCCATATTTCCCATACACCATGTTCCTGGTGGTTAATATGTCAGTTTACAGCTTAAAAGCCCTACTGATTAGACACAGCTGAGAAAGCAGCAGGTATGTATTATCAATCAGTATCTTTGCAGTTATTTAAGAAAAATTATGAAAAGCCAGTGCTTTGCTAAAAAGAAGAGCAACTATGTAATGATAAACCCAAGAAGTATCAACCACAGAAACTCTGCAAACCCCTTGAACTCACATTCCTCTTTCACCTGAAGCTGGAGTAGACTTGAGTGAGATTTGCCTCTGCTGTTCTGGGACCTATTAGGTAAAAACAGAAATATCATGTCATATACACATGAAACAGAGTAGGCAACATGGAAAACACTTCAGCACTATGCTAACAACTCTGTGAGAGAAATGCTCGTTGGGTATTTACCTGGGCAGACCCTGTAATTATGGAAAATTCCCCAAACTAAATCATACCAGCCATACCAAGGCTGGAAAACAATTTGGTAACTGCCCAGGTACTTTCTGAAGCTTTGAGACATGAAGCCATTATACTGAATGTGTGAGTAAAATATTAAAATAGAGGGCAGAGCATGAACAGCTCCTTGGCTGATTCACAGTGAATGGCAGAACTGCCTGCTTGTTGGCACTGGGAATTCTGATTAGGGCAGGAAATTTAAATTAAATTCTGAACCCTAACTGAAGCCAACCTCTGTGTTTCCAAGAGCAGGGCCTGGTGGGCTGGCTGCTGTGCCAGGGCTGCCTGGCAGGACTGTGCACATTCTGTACCTTGTTTGTGGACTCTGGGGGCTCATCCCGCTGCTCGTGGTGCCGCTCCTGCTGCTCCCGGAGCTCCCTCTCCAGGCGGCAGATCCGCCCCTCGTACTGCGACTTCAGCGCGCTCATCCGCACCTCCAGCTCCGTCTTCTGCTCCTCCAGGGAGCTGCTCTTCTGCTTCCACTCCTCGTTTTCCTTCGTCAGCTGCTCTTTTGTACCTGATGGAACAGGAAAGGGTCCAGCCTTGCTGAATCTGCACACTGAACACCTGGGTGTTTCACCAGGTCGCTGAAGTATTCTGAAATCCTAAAAATGTTAAGGTGTAAAAGGAAATCTGGGAGGCAATATGGCCATTTTTCTTTTTAATTGCAATTAAATAGAAAGAAACTAAAGATAGAAAAATATGTAATAAACATAGAAAAATAAAAACTTAATGAAGTAGTCTCAAAAGAACAAGATGTTTTCACCATCATTCCTCTCAGTGACATTTAAAAACAGAGGAGACAATGTGTTTTGCACCTGTACATTTAGGGAAGGGGAGAATTACCTAATCTGTTAGTAGGGAAAATCTGCTCTAATCAACAGAAGAATCAAAAATGGGGGTTATCATGTTGGCTGGCCAAAAATAAGCAAAACTTTTTCTAAATCATCCCCTGGATGAATTAGATTTTAAACTTTAGATCAATCCTTTTAGTATTTAGTCTAGAAAATGCTTTTCAATAAAATATGAAGCAGGCCATATTTTTCAAGCATCGTGTCTAAAGATTTTTCCATAGAAATAATCAAAAATCTCTAAGGACAGAAAAAAATAATTACAATACCAGCTAACTGTGCAATTTTCTGCTTGGCTGCAAGCAAGGTCTTCCTCGTTTTCTCTTCCTTCTCAGTGATCTGCTGCCTGAGCTGCTCTTCCTGTGTAGTCTTCTCTTGTAGATCTTGATGGAAACGGGCCAGTTCTGCCTGTAGCTGCATTATCTGCTCCTGGAGATTTCTAACTTCAGTTTCCTTTTCTGTTATTGTCTAGGGAGAGGGAAAGATTGCAATTGTTGGGCACAACCAACTACTTTGGCAAATATAGGGCCCAAGTTCCAAGGAGCTGGTATTAGCTGGCCACTGGATTAAGGTTAAAAGGCTTCTTATCAACAAAAGAAGTTCAGTCCTCTCTGAATGGAAGAGCTGGAGAGCAGCATTCTCTTTCCCACTTATTCCAGGAAATGTGAGACACACTAGACACAGGATTTACACCAAGCTTAAGATCCCTCTTTCCCAAGAAAGCAGAGGCACAATTGGTCACTTCCCATATTTCTGTGACACACATTAAAACATCCTCACACTCTTCACTTTTACACACTTACGACTGCAGTGGAGAACAGCACTCCAGAATTACTCACTGTTCTTACCTTTTGCAAGCTCTCAACCTGAGTCTCCAAATTCTTTGTCTTCACTTCAGCTTGACTGAGAGTGTCTTTTAGCTCTTGTACTTCCTGGGCAGAAACTTGGTCTTCTTGTGGTTCTGTCAAAGGCAGAGTTGACGCCTCAGCAACCATCTGAAAGGCATCAAGGGGTACAAGGCTGAAAGGGACTATCTGATCACAATGCCATTACTTTCACAAGATGCTTCTGTGTGCCAAGTGATTGGTTTAAAAGTTCTGGGTAAACCCCAGGAGCTCTAAGGAATGCTCCATTTCAGTTCTATCTACCTTATCATGCTGTGCTTTCAGCTCCTCATACTGAGTCTTGTACCTGCGACCGATTTTCTTGACCTGTGTTATAGTTTTCACTTTTTCCTGTATATCAGCCACTTTAGCATCCAGTTCTTTCTGCAAATTGTCCTTTTCTGTTCTTATTTTAGTTATTTCATCCTTCAGGCTCTGAACAAGATTCTGGCTTGTAGTCAAGGATGCATTAGTTCTAAACAACAAGAGGTCAGAGGGAGATGTAAATGAGATGCTTGAAAACAAATATACATTTCAATATCCCTTACTTATGTAACATCACAGCCATTATCTGTAGTGGATTATGTTTTCTAGGATTTTGCAATACAGAATTAGAAATCATTCTACAATACATTACTTTGGAATAATGTCAGCTAATAGCTTGCAAAACAACTCTCACTTCACCTTACCTGCTTGTTATCAAGCCACAGAAAGAATACCAAAATATTCAGTTACATGGAGACACTTAAGAAATTTTACACTTCCAGATACAGCTATAATCAGAATATTCTGCTCTGCACAGAACTTTTTACAAATTGACCAATACCACACCTGGCAACTTCTGCTTTAAGCCTGCCTGTTTCTTCACTCATCTGTTGGACACGCTTGGCATTTGCCTCCCTCTCAGAGAGCAGCTTTCGATACTCTTCGAGATCGGTGTCCTTCTGCTGGCTCAGTAAGTGCTGAAAGGGGAAGAAAATGGGGCCATTTTTGTAAAATAATTACATACTTATAGCCAAAAAATCTCTTTGAATTAGAGCCACTGTTTTTGCATTTTGATATGGAATAGCCAACTTTGAAGCTGAGTGTGCAATGCTTTATAATTCAAACATATTTCTTAGTTTTTTATTCTTCGTAAGAAAATTTAGCACTTTTTTTAGTTATTTGACTGGTGGACCTTTGAAAGGAGGCATTTCCCCACCTGAGTCCGGGCTTTCCAGCGTTTAACATCCTCTTCCAAGAGCTTTTTCTCTGCCTGCAGCATCCCACTCTTCTCACTGAGCTCAGCATTCGACTCTTGCAGGGGCAGGATGTCTGCCTCAAGCTTGCGTACCTGAGAAAGCACAGTAAGGGGTTACACTTTGCATCTCAGGAGACTGAAGGAATCCCTCAGGAAAAAGTCATGATAGAGCTTCTTTCCTAAATCTCTGCCTTCCAGTGGCCAGCTGGAGGAAAAGAAAAGGACAAGGACAACAGCAGAGGATGATCCTACAGAGAAAAAAAATATTGGTGCAACTTCCCAATCTCAGATGCTCACTCTGTACTTTGGTACAGGAGAGATTGTTAAAATCCAATGCACTGGATTCCATTAAAATAAGCAGTGTCTTCCTTTTAAACTCTTAATAAAGCTGTGGTCTGTTTATATGTATTCTTGTGCCATTTTTAATTTAATTGCTGGTAATATCCTTGTTCCTGGTATACCTCTAGCCAAGAATAAACACTGACTTTCAGGTTCATCTAAAAGGAACTGAACTTCAAGCTTTCCAATGCTATAGATGGACCAATGCCTTTTAAAATTCAAAATGGAAAGTCTCCTCATTAGTGTATGACTTCAAGGAATAATTATAACGTAAATCATGTATTTACTGTAATTAGCAATGGTATATACTGACATTTAACTCACACACTGAATGTGTGAAAGGTTTGCGTGAAGCTCAGTACTAACCTTTGCTTGTATCTGCTGTAGCTCTTGCTCCAGCCTCTCCTTCTCCTCCCTTAACATCTTGTTGGTTTCTATGAGTATGTTCATGGTCTCAGTTTTCTTCATTAATTCTTCATGCTGTGCAATGGTTTTTGCTGTTACCTGTGGAAAGAGTCAACTCAAGTCATTTGTTTTGCTTCCACATGCACATATACTCCACCTGGATCTGGTATAACACCACCTTGGAAAGCTATCATGGCATTCATGTACATTCAAGACAATGGGAAGCAGGAGATAGGAAAAAAAAAAGATAAATAATCTTTATTTTCCCTAATTATGAGATTTTGGAATTGCCACACTCTCTCACAAGACTCAGAACAAGATACTTCATTCAGTTATAAGCAATCCCAGTTAAAAAAAAAACAACCCAACAAATTCTTTCAGAAATTAATTTTTGGGCACAGACAACCCCAGCACAGCCCTGTACTCATTGAAATCATGAGCATTAATCCCCAGCCATACCTGCACCTTCTCCCTCTCAGCGTTGAGGCTGTCCTGCAGCTCCTGGAGCTCCCTCTCCAGGTGCTCCACTCTCTGGCGGTACCGCAGGCTCTCCACCTGCGCCACCTCGAACCTCGTCTCCGCAATCTCCTTCTCCCGACGGATAAACCTGCAGGGAGGAGTTCAGCACCACATCACACCAGGGAAGTGTCCTCCCCACCAGCAAAAATGCACTTCCATTTTTAACATTATCCTTCAAGTATAAAGTAACACAGAACTATTGAAGTTCAAATCTAATTTATAACCCCCAGGAGAAGGAACCCAGAGCTAAGGTTACCGAAGAATTTCCAAGATTTGCTCCTGGGATTTGCCTTCCTCACTAAGAGAAACATTTGCTGCAGTTGGGATGGCTTCTTTCATGGAAGTCACCATCTTATTGCTCATGCTCTCCAGCTGCTCATGTAATAATCGATTTTGTTTTTCCAGATCCTCACAGCGGGATGCAAGTTTCGAAGCTTCATCCTACAACAAAATCATCCACTGACTGTGATTTCTGTGGTTGAATTTCTGGTAACTGAAAAAACCCACTGAAACAACAAAGCCCATCATCACACCTTGATCATTCTCTCTCTCTCTTCCCAGGAGGCTTTGGATTCCAAGAGCTCAGACTCTGCTTTCTGAGCAGCCTCCTCCAGCTGCTGCCTCACAGCTGCGTTCTTGGCGACTTGCTCTTTGATGGCCTGCAGGGCCTCCACATCAGCAGCATGAAGCATCAATTCCCGCTCATATTTGTTCTGAGCTTCAGAAGCCATCATTGCCTGCACAAAACCACAATAAAATAACTCTGCCATCCTTATTTTGTATGTTTGACGTGTACAAAGAGACAAAATCAAGTGAACACAAAGCAAAAAGAAAACCACTGCCCAAAACCTCTGCTATTCTCAAGCAGAGGAAACATGGAAATACCCATCTATTCTAATCAAATACCCAACATTTGGGGCTGGATTAAATAGCCAAAAGTTTTTCAACATCCATGACACCAATTAGTGCTGCTGGAATTCTCATCTGCAGAAAAGTAAATTCCCTTTAAAAAACAAAATCTTATCAGCTGCTGCTAAATTTCACACTGCCCCACGGTCGTAAAAGACGACAATTAGCTTTTGGGTTAGAAAAATACTTTCCCCAGTGTCTTCTTGGGAGCATTTTCAGCTCCCTCCTTAGGGCATGGAGGCAGCAATTAATTAAAACCAGTTAATTACATTCCCAAATGAATCTTTTTACATAATGAAACAGACCTTAGAAACAGAAATCTATTGCATTCAATAAACAGCTGCTCCCAAAATAGAGAATGTGCTCTCCCAGCACTTTTTCCTGCCTCCAGCACTCCCTGAGTAACAAGTTTAGTTTTGTGTTGAACTGAAAGCTAACAGGAATTTTGCTGACCCTGGCTAAAACAGGCAAACAACACAAACATACTTGCTCCTGGCAGTCCCTCCTGGCCTGTTGTTCATTATTCAGAGCTGTGCTGGCTCTCTGAAGAGCTTCCTGAACTTCTGACTGCACAGCTGACAGACTCTTCTTCAGTTCTGAAAGCTGCAGTGACAGGGGAACAACAAAAACAGAGTAAGAACAAACCCAGGACTAAGTGGCAAAGTATTTGCGGAGTACGGAACACAGTCATTCATAATGGTGATTATTTTATTACTTATAGATTAAAACTAGTATTAAATGAGAAAAATACTTTCTATATTTTGACTTATTAATATACAGAGCTCTTTCCTAGTAAAAATATAATCCTTTACTTTCAGAGTTGGGCCTGCAGTAATTCTAGTTACAGTCATTTTGTTTCCTTTCTGAAACCTCTCACAAAGGCTGTTACTTATGTTTCCCTGCTCAAAGTTCAGGCAGAGAGTGACAGCTTTAAACACACAATCATTCCACTGAAGTGACACTGTCAATGTACTGCTCATGTTTGGAAACCTCCCACCAATTCAGGTACCCTGTGTACACTCTAAAAGACCTGGTTCAGGGCACTGCTGTACCGTGAGACCCAAGTGAAGCTGAGAGAGCTTTGTGAAGCCCATTCCTGGGCACTCTCAGGGAGGTCAGTGCATACCTGTTGTTCCATGTTCTCCACAGCTTTACGCTTCTCCTCCTGCAGTTCTTGTTTCTCTTTTTCTGACTCCATCAACTTCTTTTCCAGATGTGCCTGATATTCTGAAGACTCCTTCAGACGAGCTTCAACTGTTGTACGAACTTCCTCTGTCACCTTCATTAAAATCCATCATGAGATCCATTTTTTATCCAGTTAAATACATTATTCTGATATAAAACTGGAATCTTATTAACAACTTAAAGACAGAATAGGTATTCTCAGCATCTAATTTAGAACAACAACACTGAAAATGTGGAAAATCACAAACAGGAATGAATTTTTGCTCTAAAAATAATTAAAGTAAATAAAAATAAGTAATTGACTACTTACTTGTTTTTCCTTATTGAGGGATTCCTCCAGACTAAGAACCATGGCCCTGTACTGCTCCACATTACTGGAACTCGTCTTGAGCCTCTCTCTCAGGTCATTGACTTGTTCCTCAGCTTGTCTCAGCTGACTTACAAGATCATCCACATCTTCATTTGTACTAGGCTGACCTGCAATATTAGAACACATTCATTAACTGAAGTTTAATTTAGTTTTAAACCCATTGTTCTCTTGAAAATGGAAGTAATTTTAGGATAACATGATAAAACAAATTACTTTCACAAAGCTTCCCTAAATAAAACTGTAAGCCCCCACCAAAACAAGGGCTTACAACAAACATTGTTGACTATTTAAAACAATGTAACCTAATACATTTAGGCGCCTTCAAATAAAAACAAAAGGAATCCTTTAAAGAAGTTTTGCATTATTTTTCCCCTTTGTCAAAGACTGATGCGAATTTTACATTAACCAATCATGTTGGTTATCATTTGTCTGAATATGTGATTGCAGTAAAAAAGTGGTTTATTTTTTAGTGTACTGTTGTCCCAATCCTAATTATTATGGACTGTGAATTTTACCATTCTGCAGATGGCACTGTTTAGCACAAAGAGAAATTAACAGTAGAGGAAGATTTTACCTTTCCCTGGAGGTCTTTGTGAGGACTGGGATGTGAGCTGGGCCTCAGTGTTGTTCAGCTGCTGTTTGAGCATGGCACTCTCCTTCTGGGCATTCTTCAGGAGCTCCTTTGTGCTCATGTGACGGCTGGTCTCCGTCTCCAGCTGCCTCTTTAGGTCCAGGATGTGAACCTGCAAGCACAAGGCTCTTCAGTTTGCAGTTATTCCCAAATGGCACAGAGGCCAAGCGTGGTTCTACATGCCAGGCATGGAGAAGAACATGCTGCACTCTGGCAGAAGCACTTGGGGCTTTATTTTCCTCCAGACAAGTGCAGCACATTTACACTCACCTCTTGATTCTTGGTAAGGGAATGTCTTTGTTCCACCTCACTCTCCAGTTTCTTCTTCAGCTGAGATATCTCACGCTCCAGCTTTTCTATCTGATTGTTGAGTCTCTGCTTTGTTTCTGTCTCAGATCTCTCCAGTATTCCCTGAGAAAAGAGCACAATGCACTTTGTTTACAACACACCTCAGTAATTTTCTTCTGAATTACTGCAGTACTTCATACAAAGTTGTCACTTCTCCCACCCCAAGAACAGTTAAATAATAGATAGATACAGAAAATGATGAAAAGTAGTGCTTAAAATGTTTGACTTAGCTTTGAAAAGTTTTATTAATCATGTTAATATAATAAATATTATTAGAAGAAAATCTATTATCCATGCAGTCTAATGCCATGGACTAAAAACCTCCAAAAAATCTACTAGAGAAACAGAATTCAGTCACATGATAAAATGTGCTTCCTTAAATACATTCTAAGTGTCAATACACATTATAATAAATTATATAAATGTATAACAGCAAATATAACAGCAAAATCAACTACCATGGCAGGCACTGTTAAATTTTGCTATCATAAAAATTACCATTACGAATTTTTTCCTTTCACTTTGGTTCATGTGTTTTGTTTCCATTAGATTGTGAAAATCCTTCTCATCAACTCAGAATTCTCAGGACTTTGCCCAGGTAAATAACAGAGTATCATAATATAGGACAAGAATCCCAAACTTGCTGAAACAAGTTGCTAAAGTATTTTATATTTTGTTGATTTGTAACCACATAAAAATCCACGTCAAGACCCAATCCCATGAGTCTTTTATTTGATTTTCATTGGTATTTATTGAAAAGCCTGACAGACAGACCCAACCTGGGCATAAGAATAGCACCACATACCTGAATTGTTCTCAAATTGGTGAGCAGCAAGTTCTGTCCTCTTTGTTCAACCAGAAGAGAATCACGCTGCTGAGTCAGGCGCACATCTGACATCTTCAGGATATCCTTCTCTTTTTTCAAGTTTTCTGCTCTTACCTTTAAGACAGAAAATGATAAAAACTTTGTTGTCAATCCCAAATCCATCCACTAAATTTAATATTATTTTTAAATCCATGTGAATTAAACCAGAAACAGTAAGAACAGAATTACTGGATGTTCTGCTTTCCCTGCAAACTGAAACACCTTGGAATGTTCTTACATCTCCACTCTTCACTTGGGACATTTCAGGACAATCATAAGGAAAACTCTCGTGCTACCTTGGAATATCCCACAGTGCCACACACTGTTACTGACCTCTGCCACTGCCAGTTTTTCATTAGCTCCCCTCAGGTCCTGAGTCATGGTGTTAATGATCTGCTCCTGCTTCTGAGTGGTGGCTGTGAGCTTCTGGGTTCTCTCGTGCAGGGAGGTGATTTCCCGGCGATAGCCTTCCACGTTATCCTGCAGCATCTCGTACCTGCCAGGGAACACAGCAAAGCAGGTCTGCCACACTGCACTGTCCAACTCAACAGGGGCATGCACACAGAAAATACTGTGTTTCATGGTTTTATGCTTCCATTTGCACGTATGTGCCTTACTCAACTACAGCTTCTGCTCTTGATCCCACCTGCACTATTTCCTTTATGTCCTTTACCCATCATAGACAGTATCAATGTTTAAGCGAGCAAACAATATCAAGCAGCCAGCGAACATGTAAGGCAATGATATTATGTAGCTGAATTACCGTTTGGAGGCAAATTCCAGCTGTGTGGATATCTTGGCATTTTGTGACCTCAAGTCTGTGACCTGCTCCTGAAGCTTTTCATTCTGTTCATTCAGAAGCTTGTCGTTCTCTGCCTTTTCTTTTTTGTAGTTCTCAAAAACTTCCTGCAACTGCAGCAAAGAACAGACATAAAAGTGCTTACCAAAAGCAAGTATGAAGAAATAGGGACAGCTTTGTGCAGTGTCTACTGAAAAATGTACCTGCTTAAGAGCAGCCTTGGCCTCCACAGTCTCCACAGACTCACTCATGGATACTGGAGCAGGAGTTGCCATTGACTGAGGTAAATTTGGGCGCTTCGGAGTAGATGTAAGACAGATCTCCTCTGGTAACATACCTGAAGCTACAGGAAGGTAAAGGGGGTTTTAAAGCAACTTCTGCTTGCCCCAGCAGATCACACAGCCCCTGCAGCCTGGGTACCTTGCAGAGGAATGATGGCCCCCGTGGTCTGGGTGAGAAGGATGCGGAACATGTCCCGTTGGCGGATGATGGACTCCACCAGCTGCAGCTGGTGCTGCCGTGACTCCCGCAGCTGCTGTAGCTCACTGACTGCCTCATCCAGCTGGCTCTGGAGCTCAGAGATCCTGAAACAACAACAGCTGCCTTAACACCACAGACAGGCACCTCCAGGTGTTCTGGGCCCCTTCCTTCCTTCTACAAGGACAGTGAGAGGCTGGAGTGTGTCCAGGGAAGGGAACAGAGCTGGGGAAGGGTCTGGAGCATCAGGAGAGGCTCAGGGAGTTGGGAAAGGGGCTCAACCTGGAGAAAAGGAGACTCAGAGGGGACCTTCTGGCTTTGCACAACTCCCTGACAGGATGGGGCAGCCAGGGGGATCGGGCTCTGCTCCCATGAAACAAGGGACGGGACAAGAGGAAACGGCCCCAAACTGTGCCAGGGCAGGTTCCAGTTGGACATCAAGAAGAATTTTTTCAAAGAAGAGGTTGTTAAGCATTGGAAGGGGCTGCCCAGGGAGGTGGTGGAGGCCCCATCCCTGGAGGTGTCCAAGGAAGGCCTGGACATGGCACTCTGTGCTCCAGACTGGTGACATCTGGAGCATGGCTTGGACTCGATCCTGGACATCTTTCCCAAACCTAATGATTCTGTGAACTTATGACAGAATCCTGCAAAGTTTTAGGAGACAGGCCTCTTGGGCTGCCATTTGCAGATGAAAAAGAAAGCAGGCCTCATTCCTGAACAGCAGAATTCTGTTCATGTAAAAATGTCAGTAGCATGAGCAGAGAGTCAGGCTAAGAACCTTTCACACAGAATTCACACCTGTGGCCTTTACAGTAGTCATTTAGATATGCACATGTGCAGTTTTTTCTACAGCTAACAAGAATAAAAACTTATCTTTTTTGAAAAACAGTTCTGTTGTGTGTAACCAGTCACTTAGAAGACTGACAATTACTTTTACTTCAGGTTTTGATGGATAGATATAAAGCTATAAAGCCATTTCAATAGAAACCTGAAGGTCCTGTACTTTAGTAAGAGCTTGCTTTTATGAGTTACATAGCTGCTACAAACAATTAATAACAGTCAGAAGTAAAAAACTGAAAAATGCTGGAATGAATCCCTGTTACTACTTAGTACAAAGCTAATGAAAAGGAAGAGGTGACCTACTTAGACGATGTTGTTTCTTGCTCCTCTTTTTCTTTTGCCTCCCCCAGCTCCCGAAGAGCCACCAGGAGACGCTGATTCTGCTGCTGAAGCTCTTGGATATTTCTGTAGGAGACCAGGTGTTGCGTGATCACTTCAGAAGAGCTGCTGATGTCAGCAGAGCTCACTGCTTCATCACGGATCACATGGTTGCCTCTGGCTTCCTCCAGTTCCATTAACAGCACACAGATCTGAAAGAGAACAGCCTTCGTGTAAGGCCTGCAGAGAATCTAAAGTTTGCTCTGAAAAACAATGTATTAGGAATTAAGCACATGGAAATTAAGGGGTTTTCCCTACAATGTGCAAACAATTATAATCAATAAATCCTTGTAAGACAATTATATGACAGAAAAAATAGCTTGACAAAAGGCAACATCAAAAGTACATAAACTGCTCAGTTTTGTGAGCAGATCACAGGACGGTCCAATCTAAAAAAAGAAATTATATAGATGAGAAATGATACGATATGATGATATAGATGAGGTTTAAGTCAGATGTTTACAATATTATCCTAAAGCAGCACCATTTCTATCCAGCTAAACTTATTCCAGTTTTGAAAGCAGAAGTGCCATGCTATCCTGAGGAGAAGCTTTAATGTCACCAAGGTACTTAGGACAGCCATGACTGCGGCATGAACTTCCAAGTAAACATCTAAAATGCAGCAGCACATGAATACACCAACTGCAAACACATTTAACCACTGCAATGTTTTTTCTACCTGCTGGGAGAGATCCTTCACTCGCACTTCCAGCCTCTGGCTCTCCCTCTCAAAGAAGGAGGCGTGTTTGTTGGCTTGGTCGGCGCTGTCCTGCAGGCGATGGATCTCCTGCAAGCACAGAACAGAGGCAAACATCACACCTCAGCTGGACACATTCCTTTCCAGGGAGATAACAGTAAGTGCACAAACACCTGGGAACCAAACTCTTTAAAATTACACTCCCAAGGCTAAACTCCAGGTGCTCTGGAATCAAAAGCCACATTTTTTTGTAATGTATTGGTGTATGCTTTAACACCAGTGGGAAGGGAGCACCGAAGTCCAATTTTATGCCAAATAAACACTAAACTTTGTTTAGTGAACCTACTCCCTCAGAAAATCAGAGACTGTAAATCACCACTATAAAAAACTACAAAATACCTTGGTTCTGTAAAATACTTTGCACAGTTTCAGAAATCACAAGCCAAAAAATCCAACACATCTTTTCCCCATAATAAAAGTTGACTGAAAGAGCCATTTCATACACTTACAACAGCAATTAGGTTTAAACACTTGAAAATTAATTTGTTTTCCAAAATTATACATGCTCTTTTATTTTACACTGACCTTCATAGCTTGTTCAAGCTTTGCAGACAGACTCGCAACAGCTTTTTGGGAACGCTCAAATTCTTCACGCTGACGTTTTAAGATAGGAGCTTTGGCTTCTACTTCCTGCACTATTTCATCCAAATATTTATTGATTCTCTTATTCTCCAGCTTCTCCATATGCAACTGATCCTGAGTTTCTACATAGGCATTGTACAGCTGCAACAGAAAGGTTTTGGTTTGTTTTTGATATGTCTGTACAGATCTCTTTAAAAAGAACCACTGGTTATGATACAATTCATACATTAAGGCACTGCAATTTTATACAACTGAACTAGTTAATTCAGAAAAATAAGTTGGACTTTTAAAATATGGTTCTAGGACTCATATCACAGCAAAGAAGTTACACATAATAATTTTAAAATGGCAAACTTTATAGCACAACTACCTGCAATGAAATAATTCTACATAAAAGGTTTAAGTTTTAAGCAAATTTAAGACAACAGAAATATTAAAACCAGTAGCACAGCATAAAGGAATTTAATGGCAGGACAAAACAATCAGTAACAAACAATGCCAACACAAATTGCATAAATAGATGTGTAAGACCCCCTAGAACCTGTATTACCTATCATGTTAATTTTTTACAAGTACAGGCCAAAAGCACAGCAGTACAGATAGAAAATTATGTAAGTAAGCAAAAAAAAGGCTGCTCCTGCCCAAAATGCATACAGAAAGTAAGTTTATATTAACAAAACCCACTTATTTCTGAATTTGATCTACTAAAGAAAAACTGTAATGCATGTTGAGAAAAATTCCAATAACTTAGCAAGAAAAATCTGCCTCAAGTAAGATTTCCTTGCCTTCATAAGGCATGACCCCAAACCCAAAGAGTGTCCCAAGCCTGAACCTTTCCATTCTCAGAGTGTCACTGATGGCATCCAAGGGCTTTGCAGCTGGAGAGGTTGTGCTCACTCACCTCAGTTAACTTCATGCCAGGCTTGACCACTTTGGCCACTGCTGCAGCAGTGGGAGACATGGCTGCCAGCTCCTCCTCAGACAGGATGGCTCCTGGAGACACAACCCCACAATTACCACCCAAAAGCTGCAATAATCCCCACCAGAAATACTCTTGAATATCATATCTGACTGGCTTTATTTGAATTGCTGGAAAGCTGTTGCTACTAGGACTCCTAAAATTTAAATAATTTCAGAACATGAGCAGTTGAAATAGCTGGAGCAAGGCTTAACCTCAGGCTATTTATCACACTGTCAGAGGTTTGGAATAGCAGAGCATTAGTTTATTTTCACTAAATTAACACAGGGATAGAGCAAATGTACCCCATGCCTCTGTTACTTCCTGCTCTCTATCCTTTAGAAACTATGAATATGTAGCAAACAACAAAAAAATAGAGCTAAAACAATGAATACTGAGCAAGATTTAATATTAAACAGAAATTAAAGGACAGAGGTCTGTTTACTGCTGCCTTTTTTTTAAAGAGGAAAATGAGACTAGCTTATAATCTCCACTTTCCTCTCCAGAAAACCACTAAAAGCACACTGATTCAGCCTTGAAGAAAAGTTTCCTCTCCATTGTCTTTGAAAAGATAACAAATTAACAAAAGAACTTCAAAAAACCATGACAGAAATCCACTTTCTGCTGAGGGGAGCATATTTATATACATATATAACCATATATATATATATGTATGAAAAAGCTTCTGAAGTGAATTATTAGAAATCACCAAAGATGACATCAGATTAATGGAGCTGGTCCTTACAGAAATTCAGCACAATATCCTCCAAAGATCATAAAAGCCCAAGCGTTTCTGTATTTCAGGTGCCAGCTTATCCCACCTTTGCGCTTCGTAGCCGACAGTAAATCATTGGCATTCTCCAGCTCCTTCTCCAGCTTACTGATCTTCTCTCTCAGCTCCTTTTCCAAGGCAGCTTTTGACTCCTCCACCTCAGCCAAATGCTCCTGGGCTGCTTTATTAGCTGAATTTAAATCAGACAAGCAAGTTTTGTGTTGTGTACCTTAAATTTTACTATATATGATGTGCAGAAGTTCATGCTGATAAGAAAACTCAGCAGTGTGAGAAAAGCATGAACCACTGCCTATCAGCTGTGTTTAGAAAAGGGCAAAAATATGAACTGTCCTTAGTAGTGAAAAGGAACCTAAACTAAAGAGCTAAAGTGAAGACATATCTTGCAAAATTAGACCCTTTCATCCAAATCCATAGTAAAATTCCAGGTGTATTTGAAAATAGTTCCCCAACCATCAGTAAATTCAACTAGTCAGGTATACTTTTTCTTACAAAGGGACTGATATTTCCATCACCACAAAAGCCCAATGAAATTCCTTTCAGGAACACAAAACCCCCATTTTTCAGTGCATCAAGGTACTCCAAGGAGCCCACCTGCTCTCCTCCCTTTGCCAGCTTACCTTCACCTGCTTCCTTCAAGAGCTTGTGCAGCTCTTCCACTGCTCCTGTCAGCTCATTGCTCTTTGCCTCTGAGTCATCAGCAGCACTCTGAAGAAAGCATTTTAGCTCACCTTTAGTACACAGCAACAGCAGCCCCATGTTTACATGAAAGCTTCAACTGACCACGAATTGTGAACACAAGTTTTCTGCATTAAATACTGAAAGATTCACCTAAGCTGCTCAATCCTTTCCATGTGGATTGTCTGAACTGGCAGTGCTCAGAATGAACTTCTAACTCAGAAAAATCTCTTCCAGTGTCATAATTTCCATATAAACTTTTACCTTTCACTAGATCCTAAGATATAATCATGTTTTTACAACATGAAGCCTCAAAACATTTGGCATAAAATTACTATTTCAACCCCAGTTTTGCTTATTCTCCCAGATAATTCAAACAATGTAAGAGTCTAAATGCTGAATAAGACAGCAGCAAAGAAAACAATGTTTTACATGTTTCATGAAGTCCTGCAATGGAAGTTAGCCTTTCCACATCCAAATTTTGTGGGGAAAACCCCTCCAAATTGGCCTGTGTTACCTAAGATTTGGCCCCTACTACAGTTATAGTGGAATTAACAAACTCACCTTATACAAGTTGGATAATTTTATGTGGGCATTCAGTTCATTGTGGAATCTCTCTTCCATGCTTGCCTGCTGCTCTTTTGCCTGGCAAATGAAAGGAGACAGGGTAGGGGAGCATTCCACTATTTCTATTTCACTCATTTTATTGTTTGACCTGCAGAAGCAACTGTAATGCTATTTAATATATTTCAAGCTGTCTCACCTCCTTCAGTTTATTCAGAAGTTCTTCAACATGCTTCTGGAGGTTTTCATTTGACTGTTTCAAGCTGTTCACCTGTTCCTCCATTCTGGAAACCTATTCAGAGAAGAAATAAGAACTCTATATAAAATTTTTAGTTCCTAGTCCAATTCATTTTGGAAAATACTTGTCTCGTTGCTTTTAACTTAAAAACAAACCCAAAAGCTGCTGAAAGAGCATAAAAGGTCACTCAAATACAGTCATTAAAGTAGTGGCTTTATTTAATACAGTCAATCAGGTGGTATCATTTCTAAGAAATGACAACTCAGTAATTACATTACCTCCTCCTTTTTGTTCTCCAGACTGCATTTGAGCTCCAGGATTTCATTGCCTTTCTCCCTGGCAGTATGGAGCAGTTCATCTGTTTTGGCTTTCAGCTCAGCATTCAGCCATGTGTTCTGGTTCTGCAGCAGCTCTTTTTCTTGTTCCAGCCTTTTCTCTCGGTACTGAAAAGAGAATTGCACAGTGTGATTGTAGTGGTTCCACAGAAATAAAGCAGCCAATTAAACTACTCTGATTAGAGGAGGAGTAGCAAAAATGTACTGCAATTTGGTAAACACAGGCAGTGCTCCTTATTACACTGGCAGTAAGTTACAACTACCAAGCAACAAGAAATCCCTGCCATTTGAGTTCGTTTTCTCCAAGTTTACATTAGTTGGGAACATGAACTAGATTAGTAGCCTTTTAGAGGAATTTAATTATGATATTGAGATGTTTTCGTCCTTTTCTCCTCTCTTTATGGAATTTATTCTGCCCACAGAGTAATGGTACAGGTTCACATCTAATTATTTTTCTCCTTTCTACCTCCCTTCATGGACCTGGAGTCCCTCCTAGCAGGAAGGAGCAGCCACCACGGCCAGCAAGAAGGGCTGGACATGCTTGCCCAGCCTGATACCCCGTCTTCTACGAATACAGATCTCACTTCCAGCCACAGCAGCCAATTGTAAAATAAAAGAATTGGCTATAAATAACAGGTGCTCTTTGACCTACTTTCGAAGGAATCATAACAGAACGGTGATTACATCACACACAAACAATGCAGAACACACACTGTGCTTAATAAAGCCCTACTGACCTTCATAGAAACATCTGATGTTTGAAGCTCATCCAGCTTCAGCTGAAGTTTTGCCTTTTCTGTGCTTGCCTCTGTGAGCTTTTCATTTAAACGCTTAACATCCTCTGCAGGAGGGAAATCAGTGTTACAAAAAGCTGTTGTGTAACAACTTTAATTACAAAATTGTAAAGAATGACAACAGGCAAGATACTTTGTATGTAATTGTATGTTGTGCACTAGGATACTGTATAAGGCACATTTTTAAATCGAGAAAAACAAGCACCAAAGTGCTGTTTTTCTGCAATGACTGGGTTATTTCCTGGTATTTATTGACTGTACTCCTGGCTGTACCATTTAAATGTTCAACTTCCTGAGATCTCCTTTCAGTTGTTCGGACCAAGTCCCTCTTCTCAGCTTCCAGTTCTTCCTTCTCTCGACTTAACTGGCTCTGAAAAATATTGCAGAAGGGCAACAAAGAAATGTGATCAGCTCTCTGGAACAGTTTAGAGCCACTACTTACACTCAGAATAACACAGCAGCAAGCTAAACCTCACTGAGTTACCCCAGCCAACTGAACACTGGGATAAGAGGCTTAGAGGGGACAGACAAATCACAATGGAGCTGTTCAAAACTGCATTTCAATTTAATATCCTTGGAAAGACAGCTATGATAGTCAAGAATTTACTGAAACAGCTTTATTTGGTTAAATAAAAGGGGTAACAGAGTAAACAAGGAATGAACAAGTGCATCAATATAAAAATCAAAACCAAGTCAGTAATCTTGGATCATTTACAGGCTACACTGTCTCTGCCCTCAAGGGCACCTCAGTCAGGCCCAGGTAAGCTCCTCTGCAGCAACAATGAGATCTATCTTCTTATTGTGGAAAAATCAATCTAATAAACTCATTTTAGCTTCCTGCTTCAAAATTACTGTTCTGCTGGATCAGTCAGCTCAAACGAGTCATCCTGCAACCCAGTGACTTTTGGGCATAACACAAGGAAAACTGTGCCAGAGCATGGGAAAGGATGGGAGAAAACAGAACTCTTGTTTGTACCTTTGCCTGAATTTTGGGGGTTTGGTTTAAAGTCACTTCACAACAGGTTTCAGCTGGAAAGGAACAATCCATCCAAACTGAAACAAAAGCACCTGCTCACCTGTCATTCAGTTTGCTAAAACACCACCTTTTACTTTAAAAGTTCCTGCAATTTTCCTGCACACAGGCCCCATGGGCATGTAAACATCTCCATGAGCTCACAGTGGTACTGATATCCTGATACACTCCACTGGGAACTGAGAGCACTCTGTGCTGCAAAGGGCCAGGGGACTGAGAGCACTCTGTGCTGCAAAGGGCCAGGGGACTGAGAGCACTCTGTGCTGCAAAGGGCCAGGGGAGGCAGAGGGTTCCAGCCCCTGGCCAAGGCCCAGCAGTACCTGAAGAGCCGTGTTCCGGTCCTGGGCAGCCTCTAGCTCCTTGTTCTTCTCATTGAGCACCTTCAGCTGCTCATCTGGGGGAAGGAACAGCAGTCAGGGATCTCCACTGGAATGTGACACAACTCACTCTCCAAATGCAACAGAAACAAAGTGTCCCTGACAAACATTTGTAACAAAAGATAGAAGAATGCCAGCCCCCACCCTGGAGGGACCAGGGGTACTGAGGCAGACTAAGGCAATCCTTAGAGCAGAAGCATCTTTTGTAAGGATCAATACACAACCCACTGTGCTGTTAATACCCAGCAAGGGGCTTTTTTTTCCATGAGAACAAAAGATTCTGTTAAAAAAGGCCCTGAACACATCTCTACAAATGCAGCTGATGAGAGATTTTAGCTGCTGTGTAAAACCTGAAGCAGTTCCCACAACACAGGACTGAAGGGTGAATATCCTGCCCAGCACTAGGGGATGTTACACAGTTACACTTACGAAGCTTTTTAAGCTCCTCCCGTAGAGTTTGACATTCCTGGGTCTCATTTACAAGTCTTTCCTGACTCTGAGCCAGTCGTTTTTCCACTTCAAAGTACTGTTGCTCTGCAAAATAATAAATTCATCTCAGTTTCACATAATAAATACGTTTTTCTTTCTCACCTTTACCAACATCATTCTACAGAAAATATATAAAAATACTAAGACTGTAATAGAATTTGAAGAAAAAAAACCCCAAAAACATTTTTGAAGGCAAACCCCTGCATTTCCACATTGAATGAATGTGGTTTAAAACACTTTGCTAGCATGACAAGTGGTATGTTTCAGCCTGGACACCTAGTGGAAGGTGTCCCTGCTGATGGCAGGGGTTGAGATGAGCTTTAAGGTCCCTTCCAACCCAAACCATTCCATGATTCTGTGAAATGACCCATCAAATAAGAGATTAATTAATCTGAATAGTTCTTTAACAATGTTGATGTAAGCAGAGATATTGTATCAGCCCAATTATGCAGTGTGGGCTCATCAGCTTACAACTCCCTTTACTTCTAGAGTATTTCTATAAATGTACAATAAAATCCACATAGCCCCTGGTATCAAGGGATTTGATCTGGGGAAACTTTTAATGAAGATTTCTTAAAATTAATTCCTGGGCTCTATTCCCTTAGCAGCGAAAGAAAAAAAGAATTAGATGTGAATTTTTGTGATCTGAAATAGTAACTGTGTCATGGAGCTTCAGTGTAAAATACTCAGTAAAAGCAGAACTAATCCCACTTTTGGGCAGGACGGGCTTCTAAGGAAGCACTGAGGGATGTTTGTTTATCTTCTTCTCATACATTACAATTTCAAATAATGCTGCCCCTCCTGCCACACAGGAGAAGAATGGACCAGGAAGAGAGTAACTTGCTAAAATCTGTGGGTTACCTTAATTTACACCATACATTAGCAATACATTTACCAAGATTTCTACCATGAAAGAGACTGAAAAGCTGAAAGGTAGAAATAAAGTTTACATCAGAAGTGTGTCACATCCCCTACAAATCAACTCACATTCACAACCTCACACTCGTGTCTCCTGCTCTCTGCTGGTGTTACTGTTCTGTGATCAACTCATCTCCAAACCAATACAAAAATATTGATTCCATCAGGCTGATTTTACAGAATGGAATTTAACAGTAAAGCATAAACCTATGGCTGTTTGAGAGCAGTGTGAACAAAGCTGTATTTCTCCTCCACAACGAGGACCAAAGCAGACTGAAGCACAGAGCTGTTTAGGTTGGAAGAGACACCTAAGATCAGAGTCCAACCACTGCCCAGCACTGCCAAGGCCACGACTGACCCATGTCCCCAAATTACATCCACATGGCTTTCAAATCCCTCTGGGGTGAGGATTCCACCCCTGCCTTGAGCAGCTGTGCCAGGGCTGGACAAACCTTCCAGTAAAGGATTTTTTCCCAGTATTGAACCTGAACCTTCCCTGATGCAACTCGAGGCCGTTTCCTCTCATCCTGTCTTGTTCCCTGGGAGCAGAGCCCAACCTCCCCGGCTGTCCCCTCCTGTCAGGGAGTTGTGCAGAGACACAAGGTCCCCCCTGAGCCTCCTTTTTTCCAGGCTGAGCCCCTTTCCCAGCTCCCTCAGCCTCTCCTCAACAGATCTGTGTGTATTAATGGTAGCTAAAAACTGGATGAAAAACTTTTCTTTAAGTTCACTTCAAAAGCAGTTTTAACCCTGAACGTCCCTTAGCAAGAGAAAAAAAAAAAAAAAAAAAAACACAACCAAAAAACAAAACCCGAAATAACAGGGGGAAAATAAAAAGACTCCAGGAGCCAAAGTGAGAGACAAACACCGATCAGGTCCCACTGCAAGCCCCTTTCCAGCCCCCTCCCGGCCTCACGGCCCCTAGGGCAGCCCCAGAGAGCCTCTGGAAGACAAGACCGCGTTCCGTGCTGTGCCCGCGCTGCGTCCCCTCAGCACAGGCACCGCGGCCGCTCCGCGGGCCCACCGCCCGCACTCACCACTATCCACCTTGAAGCGCTCATGACGGGCCCGCAGCCCATCAATCTCGCCCTGCTGGTCGCCCAGAAAGCGCTCCAGCTTGCCCTGCACGGCGCGGGGCAGCTTGGCGAGCTCGGCCCGCTCCAGGAGCTGCTGCAGCACGGCCGCCATCGCTCCGGCACAGCGCCGCCCGCCGCCGGCCGCGCTTCCGCTTCCGGCAGGGCCGCCCTGCCCGCCATCATGGGTGTGGCGGAAGCGCTCCGCCGTTGCCGCAGCCGCCACAGCCGGGATAGGAGACCATATCGCCTCGTCGGCATGACGAATACGGAGCTGTCTGTGCTTGGAAGGTGCCCCGTGTGCCCGGGAGGTGCCGGGAAAGGGTGGCCACTTCCGCCACTCCCAGCATGGCGGTGCGGGGGGGCTTTGCGACGCCTCGCGCGCCCTTTTCCCGCGCTCCGCTCGGCATTGGTGTGCGTCACCTTTCTGCTCCGCGGCGCTTACCGATGATGCAACTGGCCACCTCAGTTCTCGGCTGAGGCGGCTGCCGAAGTTGGGGACGTGCAGGTGCTGAGCCCTGGGGATGTGGAGGTGCTGATCCCTGGGGATGTGCAGGTGCTGAGCCGTGGGGATGTGGAGGTGCTGATCCCTGGGGATGTGCAGGTGCTGAGCCGTGGGGATGTGCAGGTGCTGAGCCCTGGGGATGTGCAGGTGCTGAGCCGTGGGGATGTGCAGGTGCTGAGCCCTGGGGATGTGCAGGTGCTGAGCCGTGGGGATGTGCAGGTGCTGAGCCCTGGGGATGTGGAGGTGCTGATCCCTGGGGATGTGGAGGTGCTGAGCTCTGGGGATGTGGATGTGCTGAGCCGTGGGAATGTGGAGGTGCTGATCCCTGGGGATGTGGAGGTGCTGAGCCGTGGGAATGTGGAGGTGCGGATCCCTGGGGATGTGCAGGTGCTGATCCCTGGGGATGTGGAGGTGCTGATCCCTGGGGATGTGGAGGTGCTGAGCCCTGGGGATGTGCAGGTGCTGAGCCGTGGGGATGTGGAGGTGCTGATCCCTGGGGATGTGGAGGTGCTGATCCCCAGGGATGCGGAGGTGCTGAGTCCTGGCGGTCCAGATGTGCTGATTCTGGGGGTCTGGAGATGCTGAACCAGGGGATGTGGAGGTGCCTGGGAGGAGCCCGGCTGTGGGGACCTGGCTGTGAGGCCATGAGTTGAGGTGTGTGAGCACCTTCTCTGTGGAGATTCAGGATGCCCTTTGCTTCCTCACCCTGTGCTCTTGGGCTTCAGCTTTTTAATGCTTAATTCTTTGGGAGAGCTCTCCAGGCATGAAGAGGTTTTCAGACCAACCCTACAGGGAAGGGAGGGGGGTCTGTGGCAGCCCCCGTGCCCGGGGATCTGCAAAGGCAGCTCGTTGGAATGTCCACAGATGCTGTGCTTTGAGTGCCTGGGAATTGGAATGGAAGTGGTGTAGGGCATGCTCAAGGACACGTGTGGAATTCAGCAAGTCCCTGTGTGAATGGAACAGTGCATCTTTTAGAAGTATCATGCAGCAAGATACTGTTTCTTGAAGGCATTTCGAAATTCAAATCCTAGGTTCAGTTTTGGGCTGCTCATGACAAGAAAGACATGGAGGGGCTGGAGTGTGTCCAGGGAAGGGGAAGGGGCCCCAGGAGAGGCTGAGGGAGCTGGGAAAGGGGCTCAGCCTGGAGAAAAGGAGGCTCATGGGGCACCTTCTGGCCCTGCACAACTCCCTGACAGGATGGGGCAGCTGGGGGAGGTCGGGCTCTGCTCCCAGGGACCAGGGACAAGTGACAGGGAACAGCCTCAAGCTGTGCCAGGGAAGGCTCAGGCTCAACATTGGGAAAGTTTTTTCACTGAAGGGGCTGTCCAGCCCTGGCACAGCTGCTCAGGGCAGGGATGGAGTCCCCATCCCTGGAGGGATTTTGAAGCCATGTGGATGTAGCATTTGGGGACATGGGTCAGTGGTGGCCTTGGGGGAATGGTTGGACTCGATGTCCTTGAAGAGATTTTTCAATCAAACAGTTCTAAAGGATCTTTATGTGATCTCCTGTACCCATTGCAGTGTATTTACCTTCTTTCACTTTATGCATTGTGTGTTTTGTAGGTTGGAACTGCAACACCTCACTTAAACCTGGAGCCATGGGCAGAACTTACCTTGTTGAGGAAAGTATTGGGCAGTACCTGACAGAGCTGAGCACAAAGGTGAAGCCATATATCACTGGCTTGTTGATAGGGCAGGTAAGTGTGGAATTGTGCTTCCATTGATTCCTGTGAATTGGGGAAACCCCTGTTCAGCAGCCTCAAGGTGTGTTTGCTTCTATTGGTGTTTTTTTGGCAAGTGTTCCCCACAACGGGACTACGTCATTCGGGCTGTGCGAACCCCTCCCAAGGAGCAGCAGCAGGAGGAGAGTGTGGGCCCTCCCAGGCTGGCATCCCTGGATGAGGAGTGGATCACCACACATGCCAGTCAGGTCAGAACTCACCCTGGGAGGTGACAAAGGGGTGGGAGGAACAGGGGAGAAATAAGATGGACACAGAGGATCTCAGCACTTGTGTCATCTCAATCCCTTCTCTCAAAGTGACAGAGCCTTCCTAACCACACTGGGCACTGGTGTTTAAACCAGAAATACCCTTATTGTTTTCAGGCTTTTTGATGAAAGGACACTTGATGTTACTGAAGGGAAAACCCTTGCAGGATGTGTTCCTGCATGGAGAGGGTCCTGTAAGTGAAAACCAGTCTCCCTTAGTTCACTTCTGCACTTGGTGCAGACTTGTCTCACCAGTGGTTTTTGATATTTCAAGTTACACGGTTTCTAGATTGCCAAACCTATTAATAAACGTTCATTTTCACTTTCAAGGTGTCCAGAATGCTCCCTGGAGGGTTGCTGGTTCTTGGTGTGTTTATGATTGCAACTCCAGAGCTGGCAAAAGATGGTCAGAATGCTTTGCGCAAGGTAAGTAGGGAAGGACAGCAACATACTTAGCTGTGTGTGTGAGGAATTTTCTGTCACTGACTTGACTAAGATACAGCTCTTTTGTTGCTTTATTTCACAAGCCTTGTGCTTTGATGTGTGGGTTTGAGACTGGAACCTCAGAAATCCCTGTCCTCTGGGATATTATTTCTTAACCTCCTGTTTGTTACTGCAATTGCAAATCTGAATTTCTGTTTACTGTGTTTATCTGTATTTACTGAATGTGGACATCCTGGCTTAGGAAAAACATCCTCAAAGTTTATATTAATCTAAATCCTTGTAGCACAGGTGCTAGTGATGTTAACATGTTAGCATTTCTTGTCTGAATGAATCACTCAGTTTAGAGGTGTTTACAGTAGTAAAAGATCTGTAATTCTGATTCCTTTAAGAAACATCTTGTCTAGGATGTGCACACTTGACTTAGAGGTGTGGGATTAAATTTAAAACATACTCAGAACTATCTGATAGACTTAACATGCATTTTTGTTACAGTATTGGGGCATCTACTGCAATATTTGGTTTCTGTTCTGAAAATGTATGTTCCTTTTATCATTTTTCTAACATAATCTTAGTGAGTGATTTAAGCATGACCAGGTTTGGCAGCCTGAGATCCAAGAGTCAATTTTGGCAGTTCAGTGTAATTGCATCTCAGTTGTGTTTAATGAAACAGGTAGCTGGCTGAAAAAAGGTGAGCTGTGTCCAGGTGATCAGTAATGGCCAAATTAAAAATCAGGAGGGATTTGTTCTTTATAATTAGTTGCTATTTTGCACAGCTTTTCTGACCCAGCTGATAGGCACAAAACTGTTATATGTCTGTAAGGACAAAACCATACAGGTTGGACATGTGAATGTGTGCTGCTTGCTTTGGTTTATAAGGGAGCTAAATTAAGATTTCACAAGGCTCTTTCACTTTGGGGAAAAGTGCCTCTGAATCCCTGTTGAATGTTCTTTTAATGTGACATTTTGGTGACCTGTACGCTGTGTTTCCTGCTCATACATAATTTTGATATCACTGGGACTTAAAATTTTAGTACAAGACTATTTTCCATGAATTGTAGTGCATATTTTTGCAATATGTTTTTGATCTTTAGCTCATCTTCTCAGTGGAAAAGTCCTTGAGTAAAAGAAGGCTCTGGAAACCTACTGAGGAGGAGGTCTCAGACAGAGCAGCACTTCAAATCTGTTCTGCTACAAAAAAGTATCCTTTATGAGCAAGGTTTATTGACTGAGGCTGGTACCCCAACCTTTTTTATCCAGTTACTGCTGAATAAATAAGAATTAGGGAGGAGGAGGCTGTTTAAGTTCAGCTGGACAGGTATAAGTTAAAATAATTTTCTGATTAGCTATGGTTAAGACTATTGACCCTGTTGTCCTTGCAAAATTTCCATCATTTCTTATGAGGTCTGTCTGTGTGATGGTATCAAATTACACCTTTCCCAGTCAGTCTTGGCTTGCATAAACTGAAAAAAACCCATCTAAATTACTGTTTGGCTTCTTGAATTGCTGTCAGCAGTGGTGCTTGCATGGAACTGGGGGAGCAGCCAGCCTGTGGGATCAATACTGGGGCTGCAGCAGAATGCAGGAGCTGTTGGTAATGACATAGTACAAGGAAAGAAAGCAAGGGCTTTTCTCTGAGAGGAGAGAGATGAGGACAAATTACAAATTGGTGCCTTTGTGCTTCTCCTGTTAATACATATTGATCTTAATTTGTTTGTAAGAGATGGCACAGCATTGCTGTGGTAGTTGGAAATTACAGGCAAATGTTTCCCCACTTTTTTACACTGGTGAGAACTTGCTCCAGAGCATAAATTAGCTTGACAAGGAAGATCAGTAGAGGACAAAGTTAATAGTGAATTGTGCTTTGTTGTTCCCTTGTTGTTGCTTTTCACTGGATGTTTTTCTTTAAGTAGCACAGAGTAGTTTGCCGAACCTACGATGTGCAGGACCCAAAGGTGAGCTCTTCCTGCTGTGCCACACGCAGCTTGTAATGCTCAAACCCAGAAAAGCCTCAACACAGTGCTTTGGATAGATGCTTTAAGGCTTCTCTTCTCTGCTCTCAGAGTTCAGCTAAACCAGCAGACTGGAAATACCAGAGTGCTCTGACTGCTTCCTGGGTAGCTTTGGGCTGCACAGTTAATGTGAACATCCACATTCCACTCCTTGCTACTTCCCCCAACCACGACCTGGAGAGGAATACCAAGGTAACTCACTGCCTGCACCAGTTCCTACACACCAGTAACCACACTCATTGCTCTGCTAAAGATTAAATAAGAGAGAATAAGTTAAACAGTGCAGGAGAGGAGTAGGACTAATCAGTGGAGAATGTTTAGCATTATTCCTCTTTTTAATGTAGCTCTTCTGCTGTGCTCAGTGAGAAGTTTCCTTTGTTCAAAATTAGATAGTAATTACCATGAGTATCCCAGGTAACCTTTCTGGTGCCTCACCTGGTGAAAGGTTACACCCAATTCGTGCAGAGTTTTGGGGTGCTTTTGCTATGAGTTGACTTTCAATGGGCTGCAACCCTCTCTACAACCCCCAAATCTCTGGGGTGGCACTTCAGTATTTTACAATGCTTGTGTCTTAATTTGTTCTGAACATGGTCCATTTAAGGTTTACCTTTGGAAAAATATAGATTTTTCAGAGACTTTAAAATTCTCTCAGAGTAACTATTAAAACACATACTTCTGTAAGTTTTAGCATGATACTGTCCAACCCTTCAGTGAAATTCTTTCCTCTTTCTTGTAATTTTTTGTTGTTGCTGTTTTCACTTATTTTGAAGAATGGGTTAAACCGATGGTCAAAACAGATAGAAGAAAGTGTTTTTCTGATCAATGGCCAAGTTAAAGATGAGGATACAGAGCTGCTGGAAGGGCAGGTGAGTACCAAACAAGGGGGAATTGAGCTCTAATAGATGTGTGGTTGATATCTCTGTGTGACAAAGCATGGACTGAGACATCTGTGTAGTATTTGTTGAGCTGATTGGCTGTTCCAGGTAACCAATACACAGAACTGCCCATGTCCTCAGCTCCATTCCTGCAGATTGCCTCTCTCTCCTCGGGCAGTAATTATGTGTGAAGTGACTAAAATGTGTCTATTACAGAGCACGAGTGAGGTGTGAATGTGGGTGATGACATTTCAAAGACGTACGTATGTCACCTCCTTTGCTGGCGCATTCATCTCTCCTTTTAGTTTTGTAGTTCTGTTCTCCTGGTTGGTTTCTAAGGGCTATTTTTCTCTCTCAGAGGCTATAAACTAGGGCATACTCTGTGTAATAGTGAAGAGACTGCTTCAGGGACCTTTTTTTTCCCCCTGTTTCATGACACAAAGAATTTTTTTCCCCTCAGAAAAAGTTCAGAGGAAGTACTCAGCCCAGCACTCACTTCTCTGATGTCAAGGTTCTGACACAGCTGGTAAGTTTTTAGTGGTTTGCAAAGTATAAGCTTGCCTTTAAATTACAAAATAGAGCAAAAAATAAAATAACAAGGTTCTGAATTATTGTCTAGAAATCTTGCTCACTTATTCCTAAAACTTTTTTTCCCCGCCTGGATATTGAACATGAAACTGATTGTCAATAGATCTACATATTTTGTTCCTTTAGAAGTTCTTGTGGTGTGATAACAATATTGTCCATGAATTGCATAGTAAAGCTGAAAGACAGGAAAACAGGTTATGGAAAAGAAGTCCTGTGACTAATTCCTTTGGTAGTAGGATACCTGTAGGTACCTGTGTGCATTGATTTCAAGTGACTTTGCATCTGAAGTTCAGAGTCACCCCCACACTTCAATCCACAGCTTGCCCTGGCTAGCTTGGACATTCACTTGGATGCTTTTGTCAGAAGCTCAGCTGCCAGCTCTGGATTAAGGCACAGATCCCGTGAGCTGAATCATCATCTGGAACTGCTGGATCTATGTCAGCAGTTTTCTCCCTACCAGAGTTGTGAAGAACTGTGATTTTAGTGCCCCAGTCTAGGTCCTGAAGTCCAAATGTGTCCAGGCATTGTTTCATAGCCTTCTATGTTTTGTCAGGTGGTTCTTGGATTCTCAAAGTTATGTTCAGCAAAACTAGAAGCGTTTCCAATGCTATTTTAAAGACTCCATGAGTATCTCAGCTTCTTTTGTTGTTGCTGTCTGTTGTATTGAGGTTAGTTGCTGCAGAGAGAGGAAAACTCTTTTTTGGCAGAAGTGGTTTGTGTGGTTGGTGTGGAAGTTGTGCATCCCAGTGTTTCCAGGTGTTGTCCTGGAGTGCTTCATGCTCACACTCATTGTTGTGGTAATTAGGGAGAGCATTTCTAGGCAACGGTTTGATGCAGCTCTCAGTGTGACCACATGTATAATTTGGTACTGACTGATGGGATGACTCCCAGCACACCCTGGGTTACACTGATTATAGCAAACATGAAAGCTTCATTGTTTAAAAAAAAAGTCTGTAAAAGACTTCTCAGTTGCAATACTGTTATTTGCCACAAGCCTGGAAAGTTTTAAAATCTCACAGACACAAGTGTTTGAAACTTATCTGGAGAGATAAACGCATTTTCCGTAATAGAAAAGAGATTTTCAGTCTGACCTAACCAAATAAATAACTAAAATAAAATTAGTTATATGTGATGAGGGAAACAGGTTGTGTGTGAACACCTGCTGTTGGTTTGCTGGTTCTGCTGCAAGTGCCTGGGATAAAGTGATGTGTTTGTTCCCCAGGGCCAGGCTGCCAGCGCCAGGTCCACGGCCACAGTGCAGGTGTGCAGCGGCTCCATAAACCTGCGGGGAGCTGTGAAATGCAGGGCCTACATCCATGGCAACAAGCCCAAGGTCAAAGAGGCCATCCAGGTACTGAGCAGGGTCTTAGTCCATCAGAAAACATTCTTCTGAAATACATGGGACTTGGCAGAATGATCTAAACTGGATTATTTTAGAAACCATTCCTGTGGGGTTAGTTAGTTTTTGTCTTCTAGAGGATGTGTGTGCTGTGCGTAAGGCTGGGCTCTGGGGAGTCTTTGCACAATTTGTCAAAGGGGTTAGGCTTTGAAGAACTCTATTTAAAAAAAGTTGCAGACTATATTTTTATATTTCTAGAGGTAAAATTCAGATTTACTTGCTCAGTAATTTTTTTCCCCTCACTGAGTCAATGCCTCATGATTATTTTTGTTTGGTTTTACTGATAAATATGTAGCACTTGTCAGTTCTTATCCTAACAATCCTAAAACTTTCCTCAGTTTTTCATTTTTGTTTTGTAGTTTCCCTTCTTGGTACCAATTTTTTTAATGTTAGCTTCTCTTTATTAATAAATTATTATTTATTAGTTTGAAAATTCATACTAGTTTTTATTTTCCAGAAAAAAGCTATTTTTTCATTATGGGTTTAACAAGTATGGGGCCTCTGGTTATTTCTTCCTGGTTAAAAGTTTTGCAAGTATTTGATATTCCTGATGATTTCACTGTGTCCTTGCAGGCTTTGAAAAGAGACATAATAAACACATTGAGTGATCGGTGTGAAATACTGTTTGAAGATCTGATTTTAAATGAAGGACCTCAGAAAAAAAGTAAGAATTACATTTGCAGTGTATTTTGGTGATTGTAGAAAATTCTGTGTCTAGTAAAGTTCCAGTATGGTTAGAGCAGAATAAAAAGTAAAAGGTATAATTGCTGCTTGTCAGCCTTGACTTTTTCTTAAATCTGGAAGGTTTTTTGTCAAGTTTGTGTCCTTTGGCACCACAGCTTTTGCACCATGTTTGTGTTCAGTTGCTGTGACCACAAAATGCAATCCCAGCTTCTTCCTCACTCATCAGAAATTTTTTCATTTTTAAAACTTCCGTAGTTGAAACTGTTGTCTCTGAAGTTCCAACTGTACCTTCCACACTGTAAATTTTTATTTCTATTTTTATTTTTTAAATCCACATGTAGTGTTCCTATTAATATTGAAGTGTGTTAAAACTTGATAGAGACTGGATCTCTGAGCTCATGGCAGGACTGTTTAAACACCTTTAAGTCAGTGCAGTGGTGTCGTTGCTTTGTTGTGTTTAAACCAAAAAGGAGTTAATTGACAAATCAGTGGGAAAATATCTTGGGCAGGGAGATGGCACGTAGTTCTGAGTCCCCTCTCTAGGTGGCACCCGAACTTTGTGGCTCAGAGTGTGGCACCTCTGCAATCCTTTGTGCGGGTGAAATCCTGCTCCTCGGGGAGCTCTTACCTGCAGGCTCTCCCAGAGCCCTCCTGCAAGTCATTCCAAAGAGGATAAAAGCTCTGCTTTGCGTTTTATGGTGTGTTTTGGAGCTGCTGTGGGTATTTCTGCAGAGACTAATAATGTAAGAACATAAATCCATATAACAGCAGCCAACTAAACCAGGCATGTCTAAAAGCAGGGTTTCTACACAGAGACCTTGAGCTCTTCTTTTGCAATGACTTTATCTTCTGCTCAAAGATTATGGAGGAATCTTATCATAACTGTCAAGGCTTTTACTGGGATGGTATTTCTCCCTCTTTCCTTTTAGATTTTGGGAGGGAATATCATGTCTTGCCTCAGAGACTGTTTGTCCCAGTTTCTGGATCCAGTGTGATGCTCAGTGATTACAAGTTTGGTGATGAGGCTGCTGGAGAAATCCAGGAACGTTTTGTGGAGATGTTGGATCAGCCTGTGCAAGCTGAAGATTTGCACATTGCTGAGGACATTAGCACAGGTAAATATCTGAGAACCAGGGCAGGCTGGGTCAGGGGTGAGGAAAATGCTGACTTATGCCATAGGTCAGTTTTATCCAGGTATGGATATGCCTAAAGTCAACCTACTTCATATGCAACTCTAGGGATTTATAACAATTTATTACAGCTTAAATATATTGTGGAAAATGGTAATTTCTTACAGTTTGTGTTTCTTGGAACAGACTTCTCTTTCTGCTCTCAAATATTTTGGTTTTTCAGTGCAGCCATGGCTGCAGCCCATCAGCTGCTGTAGAAGCGTGAAGAGATGGTTAACTAAGGTTTGTATGTGCCACTCTGCCCATAAATTAGAGGGGATCCTTTATTGACAAGTAAACTCTTTTAAAACACCCTGTAAAGCTTTATTTTTTACATGAATATATATGTATTTCCACTTTCAGTGGTTCATTTTTTTAGTGCTAAGTAGTTCTGAGACAAGTTAGAATAAGTTGAGTAATAAGTCAAATTACAGAATTAAAAACACTTTAGAAATTCTTCTAGCAAAACATTCATCTAGTCTGATGTGTCTTTCAGGAAGTCTTGATGCTAAACCTAATGTTTTTAAAAAATGCCAAAAGCCTTTTTTTATTCTGAGTGTTTTAATTTATGTCTGTGTGTTTTAATTTATGTACCAAATGCAGTGCCCAAACCTGAAGATTTGTGGTTCATCTGAAATGAAAACAAAATTGAGAACACTTCTCATTTTCTATTGAATGTCTTACAAGTTTATGGTCTGATTATGAGACTGCTACATTCCCTTTAATACAGATACTTTGATATAATCTAGTTACTGGATTCCTCTTTCTGAATATTTCTGGTCTATATCATTCTGTGTTGGGGTTTTTTTGCCCTTGCAATGTTGATTTCAATGTAGAATTCAAATATGACATTGAAAGGCACCTAATAACATTTCCTGTGGTCTGATGGAAGAGATTTTACTCTCTTTTTTTCCCCCCATCAACATGCATTTGAGCTGGAGGTTCCAGTTTTATAATTTCAATAAATAAAAAATCCAACACTAATTCTCACATAAGAGCTATGAACACTCTTTGATGTTGGTATGTAGGGACAAAAACTGAGCAGTGTACCCATGACTTGCTCTGCAGGGTATTGATATTCTCCTTGATTTATATGTTAATTTGAAGGGGGTTTTGAGTTTCCTGATTTCAGATCTAACCATGAGTTCTTGTCTTTCTAAATGAATCAGCTCCCCCCAGGCTTTAACTAGAGCTGTTAGCTTGAACTGACTCATCCTTTTGAGGAGTAAGAGGTGTACAGGAACCTCAAGGAAAACAGGAAAGCCAATAAAAATCCCTCTGGCATTATTAGAGTAACTTTAATACTCTTAAAACTAATTACTACTAAGCTTTAAGGAATCAGTGTAGCTTAGAGAAGCACATGAGTATTGTTGTAGCAGTGGAGAGAGGTGTGGGAGGAGAGAGGTGATGATTCAGTTCAGCTTTATTGCTTATGTAAGGCTGTGTGAGCTGCAGGTAGGAAGGAAACACCTTTCCACTCACAGCAGGGCATCCCAAAGATTAATGCCAACAATAGGTGTGAAGTGATGGCCACAAAAGGAACTTGGGTGTTCTTGTAATGTGCTGCTTGTAGAGTTAACTGGGGGGGATTTATATTCCTTTTCTTTTAAAGAAAAGCAAATTAAACTAGGTGTGTATTTTCTTTAAAAGAAAAACCCAAACCCACAAATTAAAGTAAGTGCATAGAAGAGGAGAGGAAAAAACATGCCAAGGGGATTTTGGGAAAGCCAGGCCTTGTCCTGGTGACCACCATAAAGTTTGTCCATGGAATAGGCTCTGTTAATAGCAGTGATATCAATAATGCTGTCAGCACAGCAATGGTCATTCTGGTAATTAATGTTGAGGCATCAGTCACTTGTGGTTTATTAAAATCACAAGTTATTTGTACACTTTTATCAGACCAGGATGATAATTTTAGAAAGAGTCCTGTTAAATGCATACAAAGTGTTCTGCATTCAAAAAAAAAATTGTGTGGGATTTGATTTTTATTGTTGCTTTGGTATGAAATGTCTAAGTATTGTTGTGAACATGTTTTTGTGTTATAATGAGAGTTTGTGGTTTCTCTTGTGCAAAGGATTTTCCAGTGCATCATTTTGACTTGGGAAGCATGTCTTGTTTCTCTCAGCTTAGCTCTAACTTTGTTAATAATAGTCAATATTCAGTAATTGGTTTGTAGGGAATTTTGTCATCAGCCTTTCTGTTTGTGTCACAGTTCCTGTGGTCTGAGGCACCTACCTCGAATTAACTGGAAATGCTGTTCGTGCTGAGGTTCTGGGGAAAGTTTGCTGATAAAAAGAATTCTCTAAAATTCAAGAAGATGAGCAGGCTTTTGAAATGATTTGGGGTTTTGTTGCTCTTTAAAATATGCACTTTAGAAGAAGAAGATCTAATCAGTATAGGCAAATGATTAATTTTTAAGCAACTTTTAGTCAAAACATGAATTTTTGAGGTCAGTTTTATGTGTTTGCTGAACTTAGGCTCTCCTGCTGTCTCCTGCAGTTTTAGTCTCTTGACTCCTTGTGCAGCTCTCCAGTGGGGACTCCACTGGGTCATGCTTTAAAATTGCTATGAGGAAAATAGAAAGTAAACCCTGAGCTATTTATAAATGAAAGCTTTAAATAGCTCTAACACTGTAATTTCAAGCTATTTAGTGCTCTAATACAGGCAACTGAAAGCTCTGCATTTCTGATTGGCTTTACTAAATCCCTGCTCCTCCTTGGTGCAGGGGGTGGGCTGTTAAATACCCTGAGTGGATAGACAGAAATAAGACTTCAGCAGTGGTAATCACTTCCCCATCTTGGTTAGGAAACTGAAGAATTAAGGATTCATCGAGTTGCTGCTAGGAAGCATCTGCTATGAAAACTCTTCTGTGTAATTTTGCTGCTCCACATGCAAATCATCCAGAATGTGACAGCATAAAGGCCTGTGGTAACTAAATAGCTCAAGGGTGGTTCTTTTTCCTTTCTCCCTTTGTTTTTTTATTTTTTCCCCTCTGAGCAGGTGAGGAATGTGCAGCTGCCTTGATGTGCAGCTTCCAAAGGTCCCCTCAACACAGGGAGGCACAAAGAAACTGAATTTAGAGGGCACAGAGTGTCCTACCTGCTCATCAAATATATAGCAGAAAGGAACCTGCTGGAGCTAGCCTTCAGAGGTGGCCTAAAAAATGCAGATTATCCCAAAGTGGGGTGTTGCATGGAATTCAAAACTCTGGACAGAAGTTCTCTTACTGTGCTAGGTAAGATACTTACTGAAAACCCATGTTGCAGCAATTAACTAATAGCTCCTCTACTCTAGCTGAAGACTTCTGCTCACATTCTAGGCAGCTGAGGGAGTGTTTTTCTTGGCACAAAGAAAATAATGATCTAGCCATGGCCTCATTGAGGACCAGTGGGATTCAGGGATATTTGATAATTTCTCTTCAAAAAACACACTTTGCACTGAAATGTTATTATCTTGATTTTACATGTATGTGCTGCTTGCAGAGAGATCTCCAAGCAATGTCTGTATATCTGTATCTCTCACTGTCCTGTTGAGTTTCATATCAGACAGTTAATGATTTCTCTGCTGCAGTACACCCTGTACCAATGCAGTGAGTTTAGGGATAAAAAACCTAAAGACAGGTTTTAAAAGCCTAGTTTGGGTGGTTTTTTGTGTAACAGGTCTTGTGCAAGTTTGACTTAAGGAGATTTTGAAGACAATTATCCACATGACTCAACAGAAACAACCTTTCTGATCATGTCTAGATTATCCATTTCCACCGTAGCTAATGACAGAGAAAGTACTTCATGAATCATTTGCATATGAATCACACAAAGGATGTGCCTTATTACTCAAGCATGTAATTTGTGATTTATTGCCAATGGACAACCCCTCTGTGGAAATTGAGATCTGTTTTTGTTCAGATCAGTGTCCCATGGCCTAAACCCTGATATCTGGTACTGCTGGAGGTTTCCTTGACTCCTGAACGGTCTGTTAGGCTCATTCTCTTATCTGAGCCTGCCTGTCCTGTTCTTCCCAGACACATCCAGCTCTCACTGCCATGACAAACACTTTGTCTTACCCTTTGCTTGTGCAGAAGGTGCCTGTGGTTGTAGATTCTGAATTGTAATCCAAACTTTTGGCAAGTCTTAGCAAACTCGTGGAAACAGAAATGCTGCAAATTGGAGGCCTTTAGCCCACCACTGAGGGGTGTATGGTGTATTCCATGTTTCCTCAGTGGCTCAAACAAGTTGGGATGAAGGACTGGAGATTAATCCACTTCTTTCTCTCCTGCCCCTCTAACAAGCTGGACATAGCCAAGGGATTAGCCAGCCCTTCCCTTTGCAAAGCAAATAGATACAGGTTTGAGTCCCATCCGCTTGGAAATAGACTCAAGCTCTCTCACATCCTGGCTGGGCAGACTAAGGATTTAGTAATTCTTCCAAAGAGGAATGAGTCCTCCATGCCTGCTGTGAAAGGGTATTTTTAGGGGATCTTCAAAAAGAAACTTCTGTGGTCGGAAAAAATGCATCTCTGGCTGTTGGGTAGGGAAGTGCTGCCAGGCTCATCCTCCCCTGGCANGTGCTGCCCTTCCCTCACTGCCTGTTCTCTCTCTGGATTTAGGGCTGGTCGTGGCAGCTGCTGTTGCAGTCCTGGCATCTATTTTCTCCTTCAACTACTTCAGTGATTGATCTCCAGTGATTGAACTCCAGCCACCACAGCTCCTGGGAAATGTTGGCCATTCACAAGATGCAAATAGCTGGGGTTAATCTATGAGTAATTATTTATGCCTAAATCTCACCAGGTAGATGTGCAATGTAAACTTTAATGGTAGGTTCAGTTACCTTGTTCCATCATACACTTCCTAGATCAAGTAGAATTATGCACTTAAAAATTCAAGTAGAGGGTGAATCAGGTTTACAAGAAATTAACCCTGTCACTGTGTATAAATGAATGATATTATTTTCTGGAGAGGTCCCTTAAACAAATATAGAACCTTCATTTTCTTCCTCCTGGCTCCTTTAATGCAAAATGCTGCTCCTGGTGTTTCTCAGGGTATTGGTAAAACCTGCATAATAACCTGGTATGACAATTCCTGCTTTAAGGGTTCCTTTGTTAAGAGAAATCTTATTTTATTACAGTTAATTGAGGGTAAATTAGTTTTAGTCAAGCCAGCATTTCACCATATGCATTGTTTTAGAGAATACTGGCTAACTAGCATAAAATGCATATGAATAGTTTCTAAAAGTTTCAAGACTAGACCAAGGCAGCCTGTAAATAGCTTGGTTCAAGACAGGAGAACTCAGAAATCAGTGAAATGCATGGCATTGCTGAACTGTATGTATGCTGCTGCCTTTGACTCAGTGCCTCCTGATGAGGATTTCTCTGTCCAGCCCCAATACAATCATTGTTGTCTTGGAATTTTAACTGTTTCAGCAACAGTTGCAGTTAGGCAGGCCTTGTGGGTTATCTTGTAGATACAGGCAAATTATCAAAATTATTGCTAATCAGGACTTTTAGATTATAAAAAGAGAGCTTTTCCCATGATGAGAGATTCTGCTGGGGATGTTGGCCAGTTATATGTTTACTTGACATGAGGAAGGTGGAAGGAGGGAATGAATTCTAGTAAGGCTAATAAAGATAATTTGTATATGAAATGTGATGTTTACTTGGACCTGAACTACAACAGAAAAGAATTAAAGGCATTTTAATACCAATGCAAATTCTTTTTTTTTTTTTTTGTTTGAAGGCAGTGGAACACAAAGAAAAAAACCAAACTCTTTGATCCTAAAGCATAATCAAGTATGTACTGGGTACATTTATTAAAGGCAACTCTGAGAAAGGTGTCTTGATTACTGTTGCCTCACCTGTGTATTCTGTTTTTACATGCTTGGAAAAAAGAGCTGCTTTTAGCATTGTGAGTATATTTTGAAAGACAGTGTTGACCTTCTGTGCTCAGCATTGCTCAAGTGGGGCCTCCTGGAGGAAGATGGTGAGTGTTGTAATGGAGGCACTGGGTTCAGCTGCTGTGGGTTTTATAATTGCTCTTTATTCTGTGCCAGTGAGTGGGACCAATAGGCAGGAATCAGGAGGTAGGATGACATCCAGGGGAGGCTGAGGATTATCCAGAAAATGGGAGTAATTTTGTAATGCTTCAGAATATGGTTGGTTTAAAAATTGCTCTGTTACAGTCTCTGTTAGGAGGAGCAGGGGTGTAATTAGAAGAAAGGTGTGTCTTTTGTCTCTCCTTTTTTTTTTTAAAGGAGAATAGGATGTCCTTTTGGAGTTTAAATACAAAATTATTATTCTTTAGTTGCCTGCAACACAAAACAGGCACAGATGTGAAGTACATCTGACACCAGAGAAGAAAATTGTCCTGAAACACTCTTCCCATAGTTGTTCTTGTTTAGTACCTGTGGTGCCAAAAATACAGCTTGGTGGGATGTATTATCCCAGTGGTCCCCTTGCAAGGAACTCTTCCTCTTTTTTCTTCCTCTCTGCAAGCTTACTCAGTGCTTAGTAATGATTCTTTTCTTTGTGGTGATGGTCAAATTAATCCTTCAGTTTAGAACTTACTAGGTATCAGGGATGTAATTTTCCAATTTGGGCTTGGAAGAAGGCAAAGAAAGAAATGGCTCTGGTGGAGATTTCAGGTATAATATAGGAGACAGTTGAAGTACCATCTGTGCAATAAGAAATTAATCACATTTGACATTAGCCCTGTCAAAGAAAAAATGAGTAATTTGACTTGTATCTACAGATTGAGCCTTCCAGTCATCCTGCCATGAGGAAATAATGGATGTAGAAGAAAGCAGGTTCTCACTTGTCCAAGAATTACAGGACTAACCAAGAGGAGATTTCATTACCCATTACTTTCTTGTACCATTTTGTACCAATGATAGCATAAGAAAATGAGGACTTTAGGATAAATTAAAATGTATGTGTAAGAGAAAAGGAAAACAACCTCTTAAAAATCTATTTCCTGACTACTGCATAACTCCAGCTCAGGTTTCATTGTAGGTTTATTCTTTTCCTACCTGTGTAATACTCTGAAGCTTTCAGTCTGAGAAAACTCCACTGTGACTGATATACTGAGCTTTGTTAACTCATGTCCATGATTGCTGATATATATTTATTTTAATATGTAAGAGTCCAGAGGTATGGTTTGGACTTCCACATCTGAAAATCAGGCTCTTCTAAGTATAGTTCTACAATTTATTATATGAAAAAGTTTTACAGAATCATTATTTTCTGTGCCATGGGGTTTTAAAATGTGTTTTTAAAAGCCTCGGTGGTCTTGGTCCCTGAGGTTTATAATTCCTTACATCTGAGAGCAGCATTTGGTGTGGTAAGTTGTGACAGGTTGTGATGGTTTGCTGGCAACTAAGGACCACACAGGGCTTGTTCACTTCCCTGGGGCAAGGGGCAGGAGGGTTGGAACAAAGATGAAACTCTTGGGTTGCAGTAAGAACAGTTTAATAATTGAAATAAAGTACAATATAATAACAGTAGAAGTAATAATAATAATGAAAAGGGAGATAACAAAAAGAGAGAGGGGAGTACAATCCAGATGGGTGATCCCAGTGCAGTCCCTCAGCACCCACCCACTGATGCCCAGCCCGTCCCTCAGCAGCCATGGCCCCTCTTGGCCAACTGCCCCAGTTCTCACCCTGGGCAGGACATCCCATGGTGGAATATCCTCTGCCCAGGGGGATCAGCTGTCCTGGCCATTCTCCATCCCAGCTTCTGGTGCAGCTCCTGGCTGGCAGAGCCTGGGACACTGCAGAGTCCTTGACTTGGGGTAAACTCTGCTCAGCAACTGAAGCACCAGTGTGTTATCAAAATGATTGTGTACTGAATCCAAAACACAGCCCTGGCCAGGCTGCTGGGAGAAAAAATAACTGTCCCAGCTGCCAGCAGGACACTGGCATCTACTGAGGCTTTGCTCTCAGTCTGAGCAGCAGTGACACCAGTGATAATTTGTTCCCCCCTCTGCTCCATCAGAGTATGTGAGGACTTGGGGTCTCTGTGACTTTGGGTCAAAAGGAAGAGTAACCACAGCCCAGGGTAGCAGGAAGGCTGTTCCCATGTGCTTATTGAAGCATTCACTGTTTGCTACTCAAAAAACCTTCATACAGTCATAAATCTTTGAGTCAAATCTTGCTTTTTGTTTTTAAGATTGGAGTTTCTTCCTGCAGAAACTGATAACTGCTGTGATCAGAGTTTTCTTTACAACTTCATTAGTCATTAGCTTCTGTTGAGGCTTGGTGCCACATGTGTGTTTGCTCTTTGGTTTTTGTTTTTTAAATTACAGGTTGAAGAAAATCCTGCTTAAGCATGTTTAATCTGTCTCTTAAATCAGAGTGTCAACTTATTTCTTACAGTAGCTACAGGTGCAGCTTCTGTGGTGTTATTGTTGGCTTTCAGCCTTGTTCTCAAAAAAATGCAGCTGATGTGATAATGCTGCTGATGTACAGCCTAATAGCTTTTAAATCAAATTGGATAAAGAGGAAAAGTTCTCATGGAAGTTGAATTTCCACAACTTACATGGAGATTTTTTTGGTAGAGGATGATGTAGAGGATAGAAATTTTTCATGTCTCTTCTTCAAAACATATCATTAAAATGCAAGAGAAATATTGTCCTGCTACTCAGGTAACTGGTTGCTTTTATGATGGACAAAAGATAATTCAATATTTTCTACCTAAACTCCTATAAGATCATTGGATTTTCATACTGTTGGGTGTATCTGCAAATGGTAGATCTGCAAATATTCTGAAGAGACAAATGAAACGTTTGGATGAAAGTGTCTTTACCTGAGGGGTCAACTTCACACGTCAGTAAGGGGAGAGAGGACTACACCTCTTTGTGCCTCCTGGAGTTCCATCAGAAAGACTTGGGACAATCTCTCACTCAGCAATTTGCAACATGGAAATCACGACATTTTGGGAACTTGCTGTTTGAATTCTTGGTGTAATGAAGTCCTGAATTGTTTTACAGGTTAGAGGAAATTGTACGAGAGATGATAAGGAACTTCATTTGTACTGCTTAGTGTACATGATATGAGGTTCCTGGAGCTCTGTTAAAATAGTCATCCGTGGCAAAGCAATGTTAAAAATAGCAATTCAGTAGCATTTTGATAGTTTCTAAAAAAGAACAAACAAAAGAGAAATAGTCTTTAACATTCTGATAATCTCAGATATTATCAGCTTATCTGTGCTGTTGAGATCTTTAGGAAGATACAGATATGTCCATCCCCAGTCAAATCCAGCCTTTAGCTTTTCCAGAAGTCACTGAACTGTTTCTAGTGTTTTGTTGTTTTGTATCAGAGAGAGGAATGTTTATAGTGAGTTTACCGGATGTGTTCCTCTCAGTCAGATTGTTAAATTATAGTTCTCAGCAGCTTCCCTTTAACAAAACTTAAAACTTTTGAGTTTAGCAAATATCTAGTGAGTACTTACTAATACTTCACATGTTTTTAAGGGTAAGGTTATGTACTACCAATATATTTCACACTTCCAATGGCAGGTTTTGAGAGCTGATAAGCTTTATTCAGAGTTATTACATAAGCATAACACACTTCCAGAAACTCACAGGCATTTTAAATGCTGCTGCTCAGCATAGGGAGCACCGATGAACTGAAATCAGCTGCTGCTGTGTCTGTGTCAGCTGTTTGGGTGAAAAACTTACAGGAGCACTGAGCTAACGTCTCTCTTTGCATCAGTATTGAGTATTAAATGTGGAATAAAATAATGACCTAGATATTGAACCATTTAGGAATGCAAGGACTTTGAGCTGTTTGTCTGCCCTTAAAATTGCTCGTTCCTGCCTAAGTTGGAAGAAGTGAAGCAGGAGCTGGGACTTGCTGTAACTCCAGAGCATGGAGATGGCTTTTTGTGTGCACAGAGGGATGGACCAGTCCTGTCCCCACTGAGATGAAGGACTTGTGCTTTGTGGAAACAGGTATGGGCCCTCAATTTTTAATTTGTTTTTCCTATATTTCTTAAATATCACTGCTGTTCTTCCTGTTACTTGTGGCTGGCATAGAAGTATGTACAGGACTGCCAGCTGTATGTGCTGTAAGTAGAATTCACGTGCTAGCAGTTAAACAATTTTTATATCTTTATTTGTTACAAGTAAGTCAGCAAAGATGGCCTTCTCTAAGTGGGATGGGTGTTACTGACATTGATTTACAGCTGACTGAAGAGGAAAGGGAGGCAGTGAGGAAGGACTCTGGCTCTAATTATTCAACATCTGGCTCATCCGTGCCATTCCCCAGCGCCGGAAGCTCCCTCTCAGGTAGCAGCCCATACTCATTTAGGAAAGCCTCCACATCCACAGCAAAAAACTCCTCATTGAACTGTTCAGAAACACTAATGAAATTGCTGAGGAGCTCCCCGGCCTTGTAGACCAGCAGGGAGGGGAGCACCTCGCTGGAGAAGCGATCCCCGGCACCCGTGCTGGAGGCCTTGATCTTGCAGAACTTGACGGTGGGGTACTCGGCCGCCAGGCAGGTCAGGCTGCTGTTGAGGGCCTCGCAGCCCTTGACGCCGTCCTCGTAAATGTGCACGATGACCGTGGTGGTTTTGTGCTCCTTCTCCACGGCCTCCAGGAACTGTTCCCCGTTCTGCAGCTCACACAGGAAGCCGAACTTGGGCCCGAAGCTGAGCCGCTGGTGCATGTCCTGCATGCAGCGCTTGCGGTACTGCTGTAGGCAGCTCTCGTCCTCCTGCGCCGCGTGGATCAGCTCGTACTCCTGCATGCTCATCTGTGGGTAGCCAGACAGTGAGGTCAGTTGTCGCCCTGATCTTTTTCAGCCTTCTGATGTTTGTATTTTTGTAGTGGAGTTTCTCACAGATTTTTCATGTAAACAAAAGTAATGTTATTGTGAACTGTTCTTTTTGTTTATCATTCCTCTCTGGAGGGGGGACAGTTGATGGACTTCTAGTTTGACCAGTGTGGTTGGAGAGGTGTTAACCTCATCCTCCAATCCATGATCATTGTCCAAAATCTATATAAATCGAGGTAGAAAAATAAACTGCCCTCTTCTTGCCCTGACGACCTGATGGTGTGCGTGTCATTCATTTCGTGTCCTGTAGTGAGACAGTCAGTGACTGGGAACCCCTTGGAGCTGGAATGGGGACTGACCCACCTGTTGTCTGGAGAGCCACCACTCCCTACAGTGACTCCACAAGGTCTTGTTGAGAGACAGGAGAAGAAGATCCTGTCTCAACACTTGCCTGTCAACATGATGGTACTGAAGGCAGTGGGCACATTTGGCAAAAACTTATGGATCTCTCAGAGTTGGTGGAAATGTTGCCAGTAGTGGCAAATTAAACCTGCTTAATTCCTGTCTTATTGGGGGTTTGGTTCCCCCCCGTTTCAGAATTAGTAAATGGTCATGAATGATGTTCAGGCTCAGAGCTCTATCCTGACTAACGGGTTTTTAAACCTGCCAAAAATTTTCCATTGCATTAACCAAGGGTAGAGCATTGTGGCAGGAAAGGGAAATAGAAAGGTCAAGCTGTACTGTGATAGATGTGAAATACACTGCTTGTTTTACTGAAGTTACCCTTTGCTTGAGAGAGGACTGAATAAAGAGAATTACGGAGCCACTAATTAAGGTTGGAAAAGCCCTCTAAGATCATCAAGTCCAACCATTAACCCAGTATTGCCAAATCCACCTCTAACCTGTGTTGCTGAGCACCACATTCCTATTTTTTTGGATTCCTTAAGGGATGGTGATGCCATCAATGCCTGGGCAGCTCCTTCCGATGTTTGACCACCCTTATGGGGAAGAAATTTTCCTGACATTCAACCTAAGCCTCCCCTGGAACAAATTGTGGCTGTTTCCTCTCATCCTATCCCTTGTTCCCTGGGAGCAGAGCCCAACCCCTGGCTGTCCCCTCCTGTCAGGGATTTGCTCAGAGCCACAGGGTTCCCCCTGAGCCTCCTTTTCTCCAGGCTGAGCCCCTTTCCCAGCTCCCTCAGCCTCTCCTGGTGCTGGGTTCCCCAGCTCCACTGTTCTGCACGTGTTCTGTCTGCATTGTGAGAGCTGAGCTAAATTACACAGAAATTAAGTGGGAAATTCAAGATTTGCTACCTTATAATGGGCATGTTTTACATAGAGCCAAAGTTAATACCTTTTGCTTCTCTTACCTTACGGCAGAATCTCTCCCTGGTGTCTTTATCATCTCTGCTGAAGGATCTGTGTGGTGAAGACATTTGTCTAAGCATTTCTTTCTTACTCAGGGGTAAGGAGTCTCCATCTTCGCTCTCTAATTTGAACTTCCTCCAGTCATTGATCACACCTTTGGGCCCTAAGAGAGATGAAGTTGGGTGAGAAAGTGGCTGCAACAAGAGGTTTCCTGAGCAGTTTATATTCTTTGCTGGTTTGTCCTTTGGTGCCTCAGTTTATCTTTCCTTCCTCCTTCCAAAGCACTCTCCAGGAGTGGTGAGAACCAGAGCTTTTGGATCAGTGTGTCCCAAAAACAAAGAAAGAGGGGTTTTCCCACCTGGATCACTCTGGGGATCTGGTTCTCATCAGGATACTTTGGAAGGATTTTGGTGAGCTACATGAGCAGTTAACATGGATGAGGATGTTGAAACATGATAAAACTACCATGTTGGCCAAAGGTGGTGTTTTGTAGGCAAATGTTTGATTTCTTCATAATCAGGGTATTTAAATATTAGTTTGAATATTTAATTAAATATTAAATGTATGTAAGGGCTTGGAGTAAAACTAAGAATGCAGGACATTTGAGATTATTTTTAAGAACCCCAAACAATACCGGTTGCACTGGAAGAGTAACCCATAAGGCAAACAATAATTCTGATTGTAATGCAGATCTTGGTCTTTGGAGCTGCTTGATTAAACTGCTGAAGTTTTTAAATTGGGGGGAAAAAAATCAAAATTGCAGTGCTGTTTTTCAAAATGAAAACATTTAATCTGCATCTTAGATTACAAAGCAAAAACAAAGAATATTTCAGTGTTTTCAAGGGTGAGGTTTCCTAAGGAAAATTTAGAAAAGGCTGGGTAAGCAGCTCTCATTTTCACAAGGAAGATGTGATAAAAGTGAAATATGGTGTATGTATATATATGTATATATGTATATGTATTTTTCATAGAATGGTTTGGGTTGGAAGGGACCTTAAAGTTCATCTCATTCCCCTGCCATGGGCAGGGACACCTTCCATGAGTTCTGTTGCTCAGAGCCCCATCAAACCTGTGTATATATCATAATCTTGGCCAACAGCAGCAAGGCTGGTTGGGAAAGAACTCCAGAGTTATTACAAGAACTGCATTCATTATAGCTCCAAGGAAAGGAAGCTCTTGGAGCAGAGGAAGGGAATGATTGGCATCCTGTTACCTGGCAGTGGGGTGGAGGAGCTGTAGAGCTGAACACAATGTCAGTACTTATAAAAATCCCGGTGATTGAGCACTGCATTAAAAAGAGTGATGGTTTTGAGTGAGGCCTCTTAAAGCTTCTAAATGCTGTGCTGTGTTGTCACAAGGGGCGTTTTTAGCACCAGGTATTCCTTCTGTAAGAAGGAAAAAAATCATTTTGCTTTTCTAGTGAAACATTATCACCTAATTCTAATGTGGGAGTGTGGGTTTTGTTGCTCTTTTGTTGTCTTCTCCTCTGGAGTACAAAGTGAAGCAATAAACCACAGGAGTGAGGCAATAAACCAACAGGAGCCATGTTGGGCTATGGCTCTTGGTGGCTTTGTCAAGTGTCCCCTGCGTTTGCCCTTTGCTTCAGGTTTGAGGAGGAGCAGCACAACATTTAGTGTTACCTGCCTTCCATGGGGGCTGTCACTTGCCCCAAAACACCTTCTCATTGCCTTTGGAACCTGTGTTTTTCTACAAGAGGTTTGGCCACTGGAACAACTGGAATTCTGTGCTTCCCCATTGAACACTGACAGTTTAACTTATTTTTGGAAAAAAACCCAAATCAGTTAGTTTCCTTGCCTGTGTGTGTTGCCTGTCCTTCAAAGTCTTCTTCCAAGCTGGTGTTGGCATTTTCTTCCATTTCAGTGGCTGGAGTAGGAGATGCTGCAAAGTCCCAAAGGGAGAACAGTTAATAACAGGATAACAAAAGGGATAAGTTTGCAGCAGGTACAGCACAGTGTGTAATTTCCTGTAGCTCGTGAGTATCAGTAAAGATCAAAATACACATGGTAATTATGGAACTTGTCACTGACCCACAAAAGGCAATTGGGATATATGTCAGTATCCTTAAAAATGTGTCGGGCCAGATTCTCAGGTGAGGGTTCCTTCATTATGCTGTTCCTTCCCAGTCACTGGAGATTATCAGGGCCGTGGTCATGGGAAATAGTGGGTGTAAAACTTCCTGCAGTGGAAATGTGTAGAGTATTTTATTACTTTTTTTTAATCCCTCTTGCAACTGAGGCCCTATTAATTTTCCAAGTGCTGTATGTATTTCTGTTTAAGGGTTGTCCAAATTGCTCCTTTTGCATACAGAAAATGGAACCAAGTATTTGAACCTGTTGGGCAAGAGACCTCTGAACATCCTGGTGCTGGTTGGGCCATGTTCGTTGCAAAACAGCAAACTGATGGTGGTTATAAATCAAAATCACTTTTTTTTCCACCCTTTCCATAAACCAGACAACCCAAAGAGCCAGATGACACTCTCAGGGCACTGTGGTTCATCAACACCCTTTTTGTCTCTTACAGTAGAGTTTTTGATGGAGAACCACATTTATTTTGAGTGTTCCAACCGAGGACATGATCCCAGATCAGTGGTGCCAGAGCAGCAAGAAGTCTTAAGGCAGGTGATTTGAGTGTTCCCATTAAGTCTAGACTAGTTTCAGCTCTTCAGGTGCCAAGTTAAGTTTTGACTTCACATTAGCAAAGATATTCTCATGCCATGACTGCCTTATTTAAAGGCTGCTGGGGTGTTAGACTGGAGTGACATATAGTGATGTATGTGTCTTCATTTTTCCATAGCACCATCAAGAGATAATGTGGAACAATGGCTGAGCAGGACACACGGTACCTAATTCTTGTATGTATTGGGACTAAAGCTGATTAGCAAGTGTGCAAATAAGTTGTTCCATGTATGTATCCATTACAATTAATCAAAACTTGTGGGAAATATTGCAAGTTTGGAAGAAAAGCAAGTAATGAATTAAGCTTCATTAGTATAAATTCTCTAGGTTGCTCTATAGATAGGTTGTTGTCGCTGCACAGATCCAGATTACTGGATCACTTACTATTCCCTCAGTTCTGAAATAGAAATCTGAAGCTAATCCCTTCTCACTAGGCAAAACTTCGTCATGTCAGGGATGAGCAGATATATATGCTGGGTCAAACCCTCAAATCATTCTCTTGGTTTACACAGACATCTACAATAAGCTCCTCTGACTGCTGCTGCTGTGGATTTTCTTTGTTCTGGGGGAACAAGAGGGTGTGATTCTCTGTGTGCTTTGCTGTTTCAGAGCTTTGAGCTGAAAAGCACAGGGTATGAAACTCAAACACTCAGTTGACAGGCTCAAACCAGAAAACTTGACTGTGCTTTTGGTGAAACATCTCTCTTCCCAGAGGTGGGAACGGATTGCTTAACAAATGAAAGGTCTCTGTAAAATTTATGTTACTGATCTATTGTGCCCCATAAATCTGTGAAGATTAGATGAATCATAACAGCGTTAAGGCTGTGTTTCACCATTCTTCTGCAGTGTGGCACGAGGCAACAACCCTGACCCTGTGGGTGCACAGGCTGGGAGGCTGACCATGGGCTGGGAACTCCTAAAAAGCTTAATCCTGTCTCTGTGACTGAGTTGGGCTGAGAGCTGGGAGCCAGGCATGCAAACTGTTCCCCTTTCAGATCAGTGGAGTGGTAAATCTTTGTCATTCTTATCTCTGCTCTGGGAGAATGAGGCTGGCCAAGCCAGGTATTTCCCAACCAGGCAGCTGAGGACAAGGCACATGGATGGGGTGGTCTGTGGGAGGGTGTTCCAGGCTGAGCTGGCTCTCCTCGAGGAAAGCGCAGCGGAAGCTCTTGCGTGTCGTGCGCGGGCAAAGTCAGGCAATCACCTGGGCAGGGAACTCTTCCACATCCTCATCAAAGGTTGAGGTGGAGCTGTTGTGTAGCTGGCTGGAGTTTTTTTTTGGGTGGTGAGGAGGTGTTCTTTTATGTGCCAGGCAAGTGGCATTTTCCAAAGTTAAAAATGAGCTTCCCAATAAATGGGGAAGTGTGGGTGCTGCTAGCTGTGGAGGTTGTTGTTATGCAAGTGCCTCTGTGAGGAAATGTCCATGTGTAAGGCTGAGTCAGGACAGTAGAGAGTGTCACAGAGTAGGTCAGGATGGCCCATCATGAGTGCCTCAGATGAAAAGGTGCCACCTGCTTGCCTCTACAGGTGTGCTGCGACCTGGTGTGCCCAGCATGGGGATGGCTGGAACCCTCCTCTGCATCACATGGCAGCTCTTGCAAGAGCAGCAACCCCATGAAGAGGCTCATGTGGGTGCAAGTGGGTCATAATTTGTTGACTGATAGTGTTGCCTTTTAGAAATCCCTTTAAGGTCACTTGACTAAGGTCATCACCCTGAGTCGTCCTGAGAGCATTGTTAGGCCCAGGACTCAGAGGCATGGGAATGATTGGATTCAACAGGAATGGCCTTGTATCCTGGAGAATGACCATCCCTGGCCATCCCAACCTCCTCTTACAGATTCCTTACTGCTTTACAGCTGATTATTTTCTTTTTTGTTTTAATCATGTAATTGAGCAGTCTCTCAATCCCAACACATAACTGGCTCAGGGTAGGAGCACAGAGTCCCCTGAGAGGGTGTTGTGTCACACAGCTGGAAGGTGTGCAGTGGTGATGACATGATGATTAATGTCATCACTGGAGTTAGTTATGTCTCTTAGTTCTAAGGAAGCATCCACAGATCTTCCAGCCCATCAGCTGCCATTGGTACTGTTCCCAAGCTTCCCCTTTGTACCATTCTGGCATTCCAGATGAACAGCAGTCTCTGGGGAGGGGAAGATTCTAACTTAGAAAATCTTTTATATTTTCATTAGCTTTTCTCATTTGTTTTGATGACTGAAAGTGGCTCCTGAAAAGTTCATATGGGTGTAACAACTTCTTATCAGGTCTGTGGGTCATCAGTGCATTAGGCCCTATTTTGTCATGCATATGGTGGCTTTACAAATGTATTTTAAGAGACTGTTCATTCTATAAGTTCTTTACCTTCCTGTCTTTCTGTTAGATTTTCTGAGTGAAGAAATTGAGATTTTTGTGTCCAAAAAATCTTCTTCAGCAAGAAAAAACCCTAATGCAAAGTATAGGCCTGATGCTGCCATTGAATTTCCATGAGTGCTGGACCTGTTGTAGATCAGAAGCAGAATTCCTGTTACTGCTGCTCATTCTTCTGGTGTCATTAAACTGCATGGGCCAGCCTTACTACTGGGTAGAAATAGCCATTTAATGAAGTGGTTCTTTTTTATCCAGTATGAAAGAAGGTTTTCTGCTTAATGACAAAGCACAGAGTCATGGAATGGCTTGGGATGGAAGGGACCTTAAAGCCCATCCAGGGCCACCCCCTGCCATGGGCAGGGACACCTTCCACTAGCCCAGGTTGCTCCAAGCCCCGTTCCAACCTGGCCTGGAACACTTCCAGGGATGGGGCATAATTTTAAGCCTTTGGCCTTCACAGAGATGTCCCCGTTTACCCAAAATTACGATTTTGCTATTTTCTCTTGCTCGTATCTTCTGAGGTAGCTCAGGAAGAAAGCACTGTATCTGTGTACTTGTAATGAAGTCTTATATAATCCTTGTAAAAGACTGCAGCTGTAAATGCAAAAATAGTGTCTTGTAGTTGTGAGTTATAGTTACAGAAGAAAAGGAAATGAAAAGAAAAAATATCCCTAAACAAACTGTAAAAGGCAAGATGGATTCTGCAAAGGAAAAGGCCAAAATAAAGAAATAAATAAAACTTCCTTTCCAATATAAGAGTTTTGCTGCTAGTCCAGTAAGTAAACATGAGTAATATTTTTCTTAAAAAATAAACACGTTCTAGGCACAAATTTGCTGCTTTCCATCTGTGCAAATCCTGCTAAAATGCTGTTTGTGTCTGGGTTTAGGTAAGCATATCAGCAGCAGGCTGTGGATCCCCATTGGTCAGTGGGACATTGCTGGTGAACGGGGAAGCGTGATATTTTGGGAACCCTTGAGGGGGAGAGGGAAAACTGAAGGGTATTTGGCAGTGAGATGTGGTTGCACATCTCTGTGTCAGGCTCTTGAGGGGGAGAGGGAAAACTGAAGGGTATTTCCAGTGAGATGTGGTTGCACATCTCTGTGTCAGGCTCCGTGTGGGTGGGTGCTCACCCGGGATGTGCTCCGAGTGTTCCCTTGGCTCTTGGGAGGGGTGTTTGAACTTGAGCAGCACTTCCCTCTCCCAAGGGATTATTTGAATTTTGCTTCTCTGGCCCTTTTCCCCGGTTCCCAGCTGCAGAATTCCCTCCCTGATTGCTCCTGTCCTCTCTCTCAAACGGCAAGTAATAGTCACAGGTGTCCCTGGCACATGGGCAGCTTCTGAAGCTAGCAAGACAAGAGAAGGAACAGGCATGGATTTAAATGTTCAGGTTCCTGAAATCTGGGGGAATTGGGTAAAATGACATGGAACTGGAAAAGGCATCATTCCTCCTGCCTAGGCAGTGGAATGGAGCAAGTCCTCTGCTCTTCATGGACCCTTGGAAGGGCCTGTGCCAGCATCAGGGACAGGTTTCCAAGAATCCTTGGTCATGGATGTGCTGAGGTTCACAGGAGGCATTAGCAGCATTATGTAATCAAGATCAATGCCAAGGTTAGAGTTCCAGGCATTTGCTCAAGGCCTACAGCACCTTCCATGATCAGCTCCTGGGCCCTGTGCCAGGGAGCAGCAAACATGGAACACCTGCAGCTCCCCTCGCATCACGGGCAATCAGATCCCTTACAGCAAAGTGGCTAAAAACAGGCTTAAGAGCCAACCTGCTCTGATTGCTTGTGTCATCCCAAAGTGCAAAGACTGTGTGGCAAAGTGGAAACATCCTGGGCTCACCTCAAGGAAAAAATGTGGTGTATCATGGAGTGATCAGGTCACCGTGGCTGGGAAAAAACATAATTTCAAAACACCGGGCCAGGACTTGATTTGCTAGAGAAGAGGTCTTATGATGGGAATAAAACATAAAGCAGGCTGGGCTGATGCAGAGAGCTGCCAGCTCGCTGCACGTCACTGGGCTGATGAGAGGGTTATGGGATTGGATTACTCCCTCTATCCGCTTTAGCAGAGTTATTCTCTTCTTTACTTGTGAGGTTGAAACATTTTAAATAGATGAGTCCAATGTTTCATTTATCCTTAAGGCTTTGCCAATTAGGAAATGCCTTATGTGACTACCCCTGTCTTCAACCTTATGTTGGGCTGCAAACTCATAGGATTAAATAAATATCCCATTCTCTTTATTTTAGTCTTTCACAATTTGACCTATAATTATGCACCGGGAATTATTCATCTTTTTTGGATTGCACATTTATTTCTGGAGATCACTTTGAAACAGGAAATTAGCTCAATGCCTTCACAGCAATCAGTGAAAGGACAAAAGGGAATGGCTTCAAACTGCCAGAGAGTAGCTTTAGATTAGATAGTGGGGAGAAATTCTTCCCTGGGCGAGTGGTGAGGCCCTGGCACAGGGTGCCCAGAGAAGCTGTGGCTACCCCTGGAAGTGTCCAAAGCCAAGCTGAATGGGACTTGGAGCAACCTGGCCTTTCTGGAAGGTGTCCCTGGCCGTGGCAGGGGGTGGAATGAGATGGGTTTTAAGGTCCTTTCCATCCCAAGTCAATCTATGATTCTGTGATTCTATGGTTTACTTCTGCCAGAGCACCAGTTTTGTCTGGAAAGGTAGAATACAGATATTTTAAAACAGGACTTTTCTGCCAGGAAGCCTATTAATAATTTATCTTCTTCTTAAACAAACTTGGCTGTATCAAGCAGGGTGGAAGGGGAGGGTGGCTGGATACCGAGAAAATGTCTATTTGAAGAGAGAGGGAACAGCCAACATTTTCAAATGCAGATTATTTAAGGGCACGAACCTCAATCCATGTTTAACCTCAATGCCTGGCCTGATTTGTCAGATGAATTGGACAGTTCACCACAGTGCTCTGGGAGTCTGGACAGAGTTTTCAGTTGACATTTAAGTGTGTGTTTCTTTCTGAGCTCCACGTTCACATTTGCTAAAATTGGTGCATCCTTCAGAGCCTTGGTCGGAGTTTATTGCTGTATTTAGCAAAATCACAATGGATGGCAGAAGACCAAGGGAGAGATGATGCATATTTTTTTTCCCAAGCTGAACAGATGTTTGCAATGTGTAAATCCCTGTAATATGTGAAAAATCTCTTGTGCCAGAGCCATAACTGGCAGTGACTGGAGAGAGGAGCTTGGAGACGTTGATGGCTGGTGTTTTCTGGAAAAGGGAAGGAACTTGAGTTTGTTGTGAGATTAATTAAAGGTCTAGAAGTAGTTACTCTGTGAGGACTTTGAGCAACCCTTACTGCTCCTTTCCATCAAAAACTGAAAGATGCCTGGGGGCAGGGCTGATAGGAATCAACACTTGTGAAGCTGGAAGAGCATCCACTGCCCCTTTTGGGATGGGTTTGACCAAGAATGCCTCCTAAGGCTCTGGACATGCAAAAAATTGCCCACAATAAACAGTTAAGAAAATAGTTTTGGAGTTATAACATTTATTTCTGGTGGCTTTTTTTTTTTTTCCCTGACTTTTTTTTTCTCCTTAGCTCATTGATCTTTTCAAATGTGTATTTGTAACTATTAATCAGTAGGAATATTTGCTTTTGCTTTTTTTATATCTATACTTTGTTACCATCATTTGGGAAAAGCAGACTTGACTTAGCCAACAGGCTTCCTCTAAAGCAGGGTCTAAACAGTCATTATCTCAAACTTGAGAGCTAAGCAATTAAGAAAATTAAATTCTTCACAACAGCTTTCATATTGATGTATTTTTTATTCCTGGCTTTCTCTGAGCATTAACATCCATGTTAATGAGATGTGTGAGGATCTCATTTGCTGCTTTTCCCATCATTAAAAATTTAGATTATCTTGTCATTCTGACCCTCTCTCACTGAATTAGTGCCTTTCTCTGCAGCTGGGACTCCTCTTTCCAGAGAAAGTCCCTGTGTGAAGGGAGAAGAGTGAACTATCTACTGCTTTGGGCACTGGGCAAATACCCTTGACCAGGGATATTTACTGACTTCGTGGCAGTTGAATTAGATTTACACATCTTGTGGTGCTGATGTGTAAAGTAAGTCACAGCAGAGCAAGACCTTGCTATGTAGGGAAAGGGACAGGTGACCTTGGGTGGTCAGGCAGTGGTGGAGTCCCCATCCCTGCAGGGATTCAACAGTGGCTGCCCCTGCAGGTGGCACTTGGGGACATGTTTTGGCCTTGGCAATGCTGGGTAAATGGTTGGATTAAATGATCTTGGAGATCTTTCCCAGCCTAAACTCTGTGATGCAGCTTGTGGTCTCAAGAATTTCTTGTGTTTTCCAGCCTGCTGCCTTGGAACTCTTCCTGTAGGACTGGCAGAGCCAAGCAGTAGTGGCTTGAATACAGCATCCCAGCATCCTTTTTTATTCTTCTGCTAAAGTGTCGTGAGTGCATCTCCACACCTTAGAAGATTTAACAGATTAATTTCCTCATTTCTCTTAAATGGGAAGATCCAGAGGTAGAAGTGGTCTATCTGTATTTGTCAAAGGCAGTGGAGATGCTGTCAGGAGGATGCTGCCAGTCTGGAGTTGGGTTCAGTATATGCAAAAGAGAAGAAAATATTTCCTCTATTGAACTGTAAAGATGTGGTCAGCTGGATTTGGTTTTGGTTGGTTTTTTTTTTTCACTTGACCATTTACCAAAAAAATGGAGTTACCATGTAATTGATTAAATGATGGTCTTGCTCAGCCAGCTGCTCATTTTCTTGCAATACCAGAAATAATATTGTCTCCACTGAAGTCTCCACTTCACATCCCTGTTGCAACTATCATTGCATGAAGTCAGTGATAATAGGAATGTATTCCTCTAATTACCTTTATTAATCAGAAGATAAAAGCCAAAGCATACAGGATTTGTGGCCACTGAAAGCCCTGCAGTGTTTACATCAGGTCTGTAACTTCCCTATATCTCAGAATCACATCCTGGTTGGGGTTAGAAGGGACCTGGAGATCATCCAGTCCAGCCCCCTGCTAGAGCAGATGGATCTTATCCAGGTGGGTTTGAATATCTCCAGAGGAGGAGACTGCACAGCCTCTCTGGGCAGCCTGTTTCAGTGCTCAGTTACCCTCACAGAAAAGTTTATCCCTTTCCTGCAGAGAGCTTTCATGCCCTTCATGCCATTCCAGAGGCTTCACATTTTCCTTTGGATCCTGTGATTGACTTGAGGTTATAAATGGTGAGCTTTCATCAGCTAATTTGTAAGTATCTTTACATGTGGCTTGTAAAACTGCACAACATTAGATTTACTATGCTTCCTTTTCAGACCCAAGTGAGGCAAACTGGGGTTGCAGTTATGCAGCAGCTGAGGCGTGTATGTGTGATTCTCTGAGCATGTAAATAAATGTCATGATTTGAAGCACAGGCTGATGGCTTAAAACACACGTGTTCCCTCTCCTGTTCCAAAACACAGCTCAGATAAACAGCAGGGCAAATCCTTTCCCAGGGACTTGCTTTTATTTATGTAGAAACTGGAGAACAAATGCTGGGCCAGTTTCTCTGTGCACACTTGGTTGTTTCTAAGATTTCTTCACGGGGACTGCCATGGCTCTATCCAAAAATTAATTCCAAATATTTTAGCCTTCCCTGTGCTCAAGCTATAGCAGTATCACCTCCTGAGAAGCCATCTGACAGTGTTCTTGGAGGCCTTCTGACATTCACTGAGTGCAAGAGCATCAGTAGCAAAACATCTTGTAACAAGCAGGTGGAGAGAGTAGGAGCTTGTTGCAGAGGAAAAGAAGGAAAAGGGAAAATAAAGGAAACAAAATGATCTGGTTGGAAAAGACCTTACAGTAAACCCCTCTGATTCATTTCACCCACTTCATGTGTGCACAGCAGCACCCCAATACCAATTTGCCCCTCGAAGGGATGGGATTTGGAGCTGGGCCCAGGGGCAGCATTCCCATTGCTCACATGCTGGGAACACGCTCCTGCCAGCCTGAGGAATGAGAGTATCACTGTCACTGCAGCTCCAGGTGAGGGCAAAGTGCCCCAGTTCTGTGGGTTCCTGTGACAGCCTTGAGGGTGAATGGAAAATATGCTCAACACAGGTGCCTGAACACAATGTTCCTGGATTTAGTTACCTTCTGCAGCAGCCCAGAGCAGCCCCAGCTCTGTGCCCTGGGGCTGATGTGGTAAGATAAGCCAGGTCCTGACCCCTTCTGTTTGCAGCAGGTGGCCATGGGATCAGCAGGAGTCAGGACAAGAGACACTGGAGGTGTTCTGGTGGTGGGTTTTCTCCTCTCTGCACATTTGTAAGTGTAGCAGGGTTATGATGTTTGGTTAAGCCAAAGCCCGATTTCAGCTGTAAAGGCTGTGGCAGATATGGGAAGTGGATGGAGGTGCAGCACTAGCAGTGTGCTGTTCTTGGGAAAGGAGAAGAATTCCATGAGCATTAGGAGTAATGAAATCTGACTTTTTTTCCTGGGATTTGTTTTCTAATGATTTTGGCACCTAAAAGCTTTTTGCTGTGGCCTCAGCACTAAATGAATCTATTAATAGAATCTGCAGTGCTAAAGAAAAAGAAGTGAATGCAAGTGAGAGAATTCCCTCTCCCTTTGAGAGAACCAGACTCAGATACAAACCTAGAGAGCATCATACATCAGAGAAAAAACATGCTATTACAGATTGCCATGATGTCAGAGATTCGGATTTACTTGCTAAATGACGGTTGCAGCATTAGCTGTCCCAATGGAACAGCTCAAACAGTTTGACAGAGCCTCATTTATTGATGTGTTCCAACAAGGTCTTTAAAAAAAAATCAAATCACAATTCATTTAACTATTTAACAGCACCAGATGGCAGCAAATCTATATTAATCTATATTAATCCCTTTGCATTAAATATTGTAGGACAGTCTTGGGTGATGCATCAGTATTCATACTGAATGGAAGGGTATAATCAAATTTTAAAATCCTAAAATGATTGTTACTCTGTTTTAAATAAACAGCCACTTTCTAAAATTAATTAAGTCATGGAATCATAGAATGGCTTGGGTTGGAAGGGATCTTGAAGGTCATCTCGTTCTTGCCCCCTCGTTGGGCAAGGACACCTTCCACTGGTCCCCTAAGGCAGATGTGGATAAACACATTCTGGTGTGAGGTTTGCCACGGGCTGTGGGTTACTGACATTGCTGACACGACTTGGTTCAGTGGCCTGAAACCCTTTTTGGATGAGCTACAGAACTTGACTCATCTTGAGAGGATGCAGGCATGGATAATGGGGACTGAAATTCCCTCTCCTTGGCAGAGATGGTCCCTGGAAGTGAAGGGCTGGAGGTGGCTGTGGTGTGGGTGCTGAGGAAGCCCCTAGGGTCTGAAGGCACTATCTTTAGATCTCAGACCATCCATGTCTGGCTTGTTTCCTCCTCTGGCAGACCCTGACCCTAACTCTTTCTGAGCACTTACTTCATCCTGTTTGGCTTAAGGCTTAGCCTAGCTATTTTTAGCCAGGCCTTATTTCCAAATGTGCCTCCTGCCTGTGACCAAATGTGGAGTGTCACAAAATAAACCTGGGCACATCAGCGTGCAAGGGGGCAAAGGTGAGCAGTTGGCAGGTGCTGCTGCCTGGGAATCTCAGGACAGAATTGAGGGCTCCCCATGACTGGCTGTGTGTGACATTGAGTGTTCACAGGACCCACCACTGAACCAGTGGCCAACAGGGACCATGGACCTGGATTTAACTTAAGAGTTGCCAGGGAAGGTGGTTCATCATTTGTGTGCTTGCAGAGAGGTGAGGTCCAAGGATTTATCTCGTAACTTCCTTTCAAACACCCTTCATTTGCTTTAAGGCCTTTCTTATGGGATTGCTGTCCTGCTACTGCTTTAAGCCTGGACAGCATCCCTGCTCCCAGGGGGGACAGGAATGAATGGTTATCCTTGGAGATAACTGTTTTCATGGGATTCCAGCAATTTGGAAGGACAGGAATCAGCACCCTAATTGTTTTATTTGGTACTTTGTGCCAGAATGACAAGCCTTTATTATAACATGTTTTCATTTCAAATGACAGTAAAGTCTTTAATTCCATACAAAGCAACTCTGTAAAGTGTTGCACAAATGGAGTAATTCAAGAATATTTTAATTATGTTGCATTACGAATGATTTATACTGATAAAATGGCAAGGATATGCAAATAGAAACAAATGTCATTTCCAGATGCCATTTGAATGCATTCCTTTAATGTTTTCAAAACAAAAAGAAATTGCTTTTGTGGAAGATCAGCTCTATCTGCAGGAATCACTGCTCCTGACATCCCTTCCACTGATAGAATGCAGCAAGAAAAAACTATATGGTATTTGCTCACTGCAGTATCCTGCATTTTTCTTACTAGTCTGATCTCTGGCTGGAAACGGTTCTGGGTCATCAAAAAAAGAGTTCCTTGTTTTGGCAGGTAAATATATGAAGATATTTTTCAGGCTCATCATTATTTCTCTGCATGTTGTTGCCTTCATTTTCCATGTCTGTCCATAACAAAAATGCCAACGAAAAATTGAAATGTTTCATTTTAACTTAAAAAAAGAATTATTACATGAGATGACATGAATTCACCAAGCCTTTTACTTGAAGTTGGAAGGGTGGGGTTTTTTGATTTGTTTTGGTTTTTTGTTCTTTTGGTCAGAAAGTGAAAATCCCATAATTTTGGCCAACTCTGCTCATACCTGGTGTTGGGGTAGACCCCATTTCTCACTTTCACTTGGTTTTCTTCTACTCATAGCCCTTCGATAGACTCATTCCAGTAAACAGCAAAATAGGGATTTCTCTGGACTGGGATGCTAACTGTGGAGATGCTCTACAGCTTTGCCTGAATTCTGTAGGCACTGAGCATTAAAGGAAGGAGCTGTGGGATGCATTCTGCTCCATACAATAATATATTGGTTTACAGCATGTTCCAGGTAACATTTAAATCCGTGAGAGGTTTCTCTGTATTTGGACTGAGGCTGAAGACTGTGCTCATTCAAGCAGTTCAGAATTAAGGGTGTAATTCAGTCTCACTGTGGTTGGCCATGTGCCCTAGGGTGAGCCTCTTATGGGGTTTAAGATGGGATAGTGCTGAAAGCTGGTTACCAGAGTCTCCAGCTGAGTTCCCCGTGTCCTTTGGCCACCTCACACACACCAAATCTCAGAGCCAAGCTGATTTTCTTTCCTCTCCTTGCTCACCAATGCCCGACTAAGTGAGCTGTACAGTCTCTGGAGGGTTTTCTGTCCACAGATGCCTTGTGGGGTTATTAATATGGTGTCATGTAACTGGCTATGTGGAGGAACACAATAGGTCTAAAAGGTGGGGTGGGAAGCTAAGGATGAAGTGGATTTTTCCTAAGTTCTTCCAGTTCTATATTTAAGATCCTTCTGGAGTTGCAGAGCTGGTGTGGAGTGAGAGTCACAACCTCCCAGAGCTGCAGGTAGTAACCCCACTGAGCTGCCTAATCCTGGAATCCAGAGCAATACTTACAGGGAATTATTTCTCCACTGATTGCATTGGTCAGGCTCTGGTTTTTGCATTGGGGGGCTGGAAGGGGCAGAAAATGCCCTTTGGTGCTGTGATCCACCCAAAAAAACCCCTTTGCAGTTGAGCTGAGGGTATGACCAGATGACACCCTGAGTGTTTTGTAGGTGTGAAATACCTGTAGGGTTTTTGAACTTTGTAAATGAGGAGTATGGGAACCCTGTGATGGACTTGAGACCCATTGCTGCTAGAGAGGAATTCCCCTTATCACTGGAAACCAGCAGCTGAACATCCTGGTGTATAGTAATTGTCTTTAACTATGCTACTTGCTCTCAAACTGCATTATTTTGGTGATTTTCTATAATGCCCTAATGCATTTCTCCATCTTTTAGCTGTGCTGTAATTATAATTGCTAGGATTAGACTTTAATATTTATAACAAAGATCAGCTTAAAATCCCATTCTGAAACAGAATGAAGCACTTCCATATAATTCTAGTGATCTGGTACAGATCAGCTGCAGAAGAATGGGTTAGATTGAAATTATTCCCCCCCTGTTAAAAAGATGTCAAATACTTGCAGGAAACCTGTAAAGTCATTGATTGTGCAGATGATACTGTTTGTGTAAGGGGGTGGGAACAAGAATTCAAGGTGTAATTTTGCCCCAAGGTTTCTTTACCACTCAGACCTGTCCTATTAAAAACATGCTCACCTTCTGGGGATCTCAGCTGTCTAGAGCAATCTCTCAGGGCCAAAAAAAGGTTTTTTTTCTCCATTTTCTTACGTAACACATCATTTATACCTTTAGATACAAACCTGTCACCTGCCCAAAACTAATGCTGTCACAGCAGCTACAGAGGGAATTGTCTTGTCTATGGTACAGTTGGGTTATTATTCTTTCACACCAATATTTGTGCTCACCAAAACATTCCTTTGCAAGAAAACAATTCTTGCAAAACCAAGCTGAGATTATATACCTGGATAAGAAGGATTCATTCTAAAGTTAGCCTTTAGAGTTCCTTGGAAGCTCCAAAATGGGCCCAGACATGAACATTTTCTGGAGATTTTCCCAGAGAATTGATTCCTTCACTCACCCTTCCCCAGAGCACACAGCTCCATCCCAGAAGAGACAGAAGGAATGGTGTCTTTATATTCTCTTGCAGATCCTTATATACAGGTAAATATTCAAAGGTAGGTTACAAAAGAGTAGAAATCCCAGTTTTGAATCAAATCAATGCCAAAATCAAATAAAGAGAGACAGGATTCCACGCAAGGAATATAAAAGCCTTGTTAAATTAGATACAGCTGTCACTTCCAGTAGTCTGGGCACACACTGTCAGCAGATCCAGGATCTGATTTCTAATATATTTCCATTTCCCCCAGATGACCCCAGCTGGAGTGAAGCACCACTCACTGCCCATGCATTCATTTAAAGCACAAATAATGACAAGTCTGGCAGTTTGGTGTTCTCAACTTAATGAAAGCAGCCTGCCAAATACACAGCTGGGAATGGCAGTAGTTGTTATGTCACCAGCCCCATTTCACCCATCCTGCCAAAGGTGAGGCTCTTCTGAGAGACCCCATCACTGACATTTCTTTATTAGCACTTTTCATACACCACTAATACATCTTCAGAACATTATATTTTTTCCCTACTGAAATCAAACTTGAAAGGCAAGGTTTGGACATACAAATCACGGTACCTGAGAGGCTCAGTCCCTCAGCTCTGCTGTTCCCAGGTGCTGACCAATGTCCTTGGAGTTTCCAGGAGAGGAGCTGGATTACAACTGACCACAGTGAGACCTGGCCCCAGATTTACATCCCTTTGGAATGATGACCCTTGCAGAAATAGCTTTGGACAGGTAATAGGATTACCAGGAGGGAATTAGAAAATTCTGTTCATTAGTTTGAGCCAATGAAGCTGCAGACTGGAGAGAGGTTTAAAGGATTTGGTGCATAAATATAATTGGGCAGGGAGAAAAACAACTGTGCCCCAAGAGCCATCACAGATGGCACCTTGCTATTGCAGAGCCAGGTGTATTAAAAATGCTGGAGATGTACAGATGGATTATAGGAATGGTGTAAGAACCTCATTACTGGGTGCAGGAAAGCTGGCCTTATAACCCTAATGGCCTTTCCAGTATTTCTGAGCTGTGATGGGACTGCAGTTTATAAAAACGATAAAAGTATTTACAGAAATTGTGCTAATATTTAAATAAATCACCCAGTCATACTCAGTTACTCATTAAGCACTGACAGAGCGCAAATGAAAAAAGGGTGAGGGATAATTTTGTTCTATGGAAGACTATAAATGTCTTATGTGGCATTAAGGAACATTAAATTCTAAGCAGTTTTAAATGGAAGGCTTGCATTTCAATACCCGCATCTGTGGCTGTGACATAGAGATGCTCTGCAATCCAGAATATTACAGAATCCCAGAATGGTTTGGGTTGGAAGGGACCTTACAGCCCATCCAGTGCCACCCCCTGCCATGGGCAGGGACACCTTCCACTAGCCCAGGCTGCTCCAAGCCCCATCCTTGGACATTTCCAGGGATCCGGGGGCAGCCACAACTTTTCATCTGAGCACCCTGTGCCAGGGCCTCTCCTCCCTCACAGGGAACAATTTCTTCCTAACATTTAATCTAAATCTCTCATCTTTTAGTTTAAAGACATTACCCGCATCCTATCACTCCCTGTCTAATGAAAATCAGCAAACTTTAACCAGTTTAAAAAAACTTATATAGAGAACATCCTTCACAGGTGCAATCTTGAGGGTTATTGCCCCATGTGAATATTGAGCAAGAGTTGCAAGGTACCCAGAACTTTTGGAATTGTGTCTCTGGAGGGGTGGCTGCAGTGACTGGCTGGTGGGTTAGGTTATCCAAGCTTTTGTCCCTGATAACAATGAAAGCTCTCCAGAGGTCTGAGTACTTGGTAAGAACAGCCTCCACTAAGCCTAATCTTCCTGATGTCGAAAGGCTGGCACAAGGAAAGCCCCTCCTTCTCCCAGTGGAGGAGGATCAGGTTAGGGGACTTTTCACAATTGGATGTTATCAGGTCTGCAGGAGATAGGGTGCCCAGGAGGGCTGAGAGGGCTGGCCCGTGTCAGCCAGGGCCACTGTCCCTGTCTGGGCCCTGGAGAGGCACAGCTGTGTCCAGTCAGGGGGTCCCCAGTACAGGACTGGTGTGAGCTGGACTCACTGGAGCAAGTCCAAGGGGATGATGGAGGGATTGGAGCATCTGTTGTGTGAGGAGAGACTGAAACAGCTGAGTGTGCTCGGCTTGGAGAGCAGAGAGCTCAAGGGGAGTCATCCCTGTCTGTGGATATCCAACAGATGGGTATGAGGAAAAGAGAGAGGCTCTGGGCAATGGTGCCCAGGGACAGGACAAGAGACAGTGGGCACAGACTGAAACACACAAAATTCCTCTGAACCAAAGAAAATGCTTTTTTACCATGAAGGTGGCAAAGGAGGAATTAGGGAGCCTCTGCCCTTGGAGTTTCTCAAACCCAACTGGTGAGTCCTAGGCAGCCTAGTCCAGCTGCCTCTGCTTGAGCAGAGGCTTGGACTGAAGCCCCAGTTTTAAAAAAACCCATAATTCTGAGAAAGGTAAAATGGCAACAGTTTCTTTTAAAATGAGACATTTCAGTTCAGTGACATTTTATCCCCAACTTCCAGCATTTATGTAGAATTGTATATACAGTTGTTCTTTGCTTGTTTGCCTGGTTTTATCCCTGTTTGGCCTAGTGGAAGGTGTCCCTGTCCAAGGCAGGGAGTTGGAATGAGATGAGCTTTAAGGCTCCTTCCAACTCAATCCCCTCTGGGATTTCAGGACTCTGTGTCTCTCTTTGCTAAACCTGCCCTGAGTTATTTCCTGCCTGACAGGCATGAGCTGCCAGAGATTCCAGGTTCTTCTTTCCTTTCACTTCCTAATGGACTATCTAAATGTCATTAATGAGATAGTTGTTAATTTTTAATGGAAGATCCCATTAAATTGAGAAGCTCACTTAGCTTGCTCCAAAGGGCAAGCCAAGACATTTCATTCCCTGTGAAAACATATAAAATCTTAGCATTGTGTGGGCAGAATTCAATTCAGCAGTGAAGTTGCTGATGGAGCTTTTCCGGGGCCCCACAGGAGGACACAGACAGGAGAAAGGGGCCAGGCAGGGAATTCCTAAACATAAACTTGTCAACTTCCAGTTGTTGGAAGACTTAAGCTGGCATTCCATTGGAGACTGCTTTGTACTTGAGCAGGATATTGAATATATATATTGTTTCTAAATGTTGAACCTTCTACTTTTTTGTGTTTTGTCAATTTTTGCAATTTCAGACTGTGAGATGTTCTCTTATGTTGGTGCAAGGCCTGGATATGATTTAACTGCACCACACTCTAGGTTCTCCCTGCTGCAAGTCACAGGAATGTAAAAAACCAAAAAATTTCCAGTGTGCCTGTGGAGGAAACCTTTTAAATTAACATGTCCAAAAAAGCTTTGTCAGGCCTAAAAATGACATTTTGAAACAATTTCATCTTTTCCAACTGGTAAGCTTTATTATATTTTTAAGGTTTTCTTGTTTTCCTCTCTCTTTTTAAAAAAATATTGTTATTATAATATATTTTTCTTTCCTCCTTGCTTCTGGTGAGATATCACTTCTACAACTTTAGCTTAAAACATGCCCTTAATATTTTTAACTTAGATTACATTTTCACTACTAGAAATTGCACTGTACCTGCCACAATTTTAGACAAAATATCTGTCTAAAAAATTGATTACTGGTGTTATTTTGTGATAGTTTTATATCTAATGATGAAAAATTTGCACTTGCAAGAATATCTGCAAAATTACAGTTGTTCATCACTGGCTCAAAAAGCCCCTTTGTTGCAAAATGATGGATTAAATCTTGATGTGGAAACTGATCCTAAACCAATTAGGAAAACTCCATTTGTTTGCATCCTTGTCATTAAGTTAAGGAAGATTAAAATGAAGAGCAGGAAGAGGGGCAATGTGTTTCCCACTCTCAATTTGTCACAGAGCTGCAGCGTCCTGCCCTGTTGCAGGTCTGAGGCAAAACAAGGGTTAAAATTGTGGCCCATTTAGTTGTTTTTCCACTGAAGAGGTCACAGCAGCCTCCTGCTGTCAGGGAGAGACTGATCCCACCTTCCCACTGCCCAGCCATCCAGTGCCCTTCTGTGTCTTTGCAGTTTGTGTCATAAGTGGTGTGCTAGTTTTCCTCCTGCTGTGGCCCAGTCTCCATCACTCAGGTCAATGGCTCTTGCTGCTGGCAGTGACCTTCCTGCCTTTGAATAGGGATGAGGAGAAGCCATATTCCCAGCTGGCCATCCTCTGGCACAGGACTTCTCCTTCATCCTGGCTGTCCACCCTGTGTGCCCCAGCCTTGCCAGGCCTGGACGCCTCATCTCCACTGGTGTGCAGTGGAGATGTCTGTGTTCCCTCATGGGCTCAGGAACACCTGAGGTGAACCAGAGGGGCTCAGGTACTCGAAGGTTCCTTTAGGAAGTCACACCCTTGGTTTTAGGAGTGCTTTGTACATTGAGTTGAGTCTGTCTGGCACCAAAATCTGTTCCAGCAAAGGTCAATGCAAAACTGCTGGAAGTGTTTGGTGAGGGGTGTAACTGCTTCTGGAGCCCATCGTTGCATCCAGAGGGACAATCTTTATCCATATCCTACTTCAGTATAATGACTTTGTCTTCCAGACAGGTTCGCCAAGCTTTTTGATTTTCCTTTTTTTCTCGAACATTTGGCCTTTCTTCAGTCCTTTATTTTGCACCGTTCCCTGTTGCCCATAGAGGTCGGTGTTTGCCTGGGAAAGCAGAACCGAGTGCCTGGAGCACTGCAGTCTGTCCTTACGTCCTCTTTGCTTCAGAGGTGCTTCCCCCCCCTTCCCTGTGATAAAAACGTTATATTCATCTCTTCTGAGCTTCTAAATACGTACCTGAGAAGGAACGTGCTGGTGTGTATATTGGTACATCATTAGGCTTTGCTACCTTTAACAGGTTTTAGAAGATCAAACACGGCATTTAAAAAAACTCTCAAGAACTTGACATTTCATAAAATATTTGCATATCTTAAAGAGGAATAGAGGATAATTCAGAGTGATAGCTGTGTCTGCAGTTATCATCTTACATATATTTTCTGCAGTCATTTCCTGGCTGAGCACATGAAGCGTTTTCAGCGATGTCCTCCTGGAATGAAGTGCTCCCTCTTTATCCTGACACCCACCCCCCGTGATTTGTCAGGGGTAGTAACAGCATGAGAGCAATTACACCAACTGTCTGCCAGAGATTAGGGAAGATATTTGGAAATAAAGTTTGTGGAGTGGTTTTGAGTGAGGAAAGTATAAAAGCTGTCACTCAACAACCGGGTTGTGCTCTGTGAGGACTGTCTCCTCAAATGTTCTTTACATGAACCACAGGTAATGTTCCTAAACACATTTAAATATGCTATTTTAAATTAGTTTCTGTGTGCTTTCACATGGATAGTGAGGTGAGAATTAAGAGTATTTTAATTAATAGTTACTGTGTTCCTGTAATTAAATTTGCCTAATCCCTCTTTGAAGAGCGACCGTTATTCTACAAAAATCAAACCAACTGATTTAATTGGATAGTTCTTGGGACTCCATTCATTGGGAAGTTTCTATGGAGGACAGCTTATCAATGAAATGATTGTGGAAAGTGTTGTGCACTCAGTGCTTTTGGAAATGTATTTGTGAAAATATTCAGCTAAAAGCGCTTACACATCATTTGTAATATTCATTTTCCCTTCTTAAAGGTGTTGCCTCTTCCTAAAGTATCTTGGCAGTGGCTGAGAGATTCTGAGTATTGAAATCCTGTTTGCATCCAGGTGTGCTCCCCCTAACTTTTTATTAAATTAACTTCCCAATCCTACTTTTTTCAATTTTTTAAAAAAAATTTAAGTAAGTGCATAGGACAGCATGATGTTTGGCTTTCTCAATTTACATCTAGGCAAATGATGATCGCTCTCTTTCAGATTTTCTTTGGAATCTGAAGATGGAAGGGAGCACTGTTACCTAAGGCACTGAAATATTCCCCTTACACCTCAGTTTCTGCTGGCTTGGTGTGTTTAGGCAGCAAATTCTTTTGCCAGAACAATGGGTAAAGGGTGAGGCTGGGACCTGTTAGATGATGCAGTTTCTGTACTGATTTATTGCCACGTAATGAGACTTTTGTGCCTCTTTCACTACTGCTGATAGCCTCTGCTTGCCAACATTGAATGGCAGCTTGGAGTGAGATGAAGCAATTCTCCCTTTGTCTTCATAGGGATTTGCCATGTATGTGTTTCCACAACAGTGATGTATGACCCTCATTTTGCCACTCCTCAATATGATCATAGAGTTCTTCATGTTGGAAGAGACCTTAAAACTCATCCAGTCCCACCCCTGCCATAGGCAAGGACATCTTCCACAAGCCCAGGGTGCTCCAAGCCTTGTCCAAGCTGGCCTTGGACACTTCCAGGGATCCAGGGACAGCCACAGCTTCTCTGTCCTAGGGCCTCTCCACCTTCTTATTGAAGAATTTCCTCCTAAAATCTAATCTAAATTTCTCCTTTCATCCTAAATCCATTATTCCTTTTCCTGTCACTACAGACCACAGTGAAAACCTCTCTCCTACTTTCTTCTAAGCCCCCTTTTGGCACTGAAAAACTGTAGTAAGGTCTCCCCAGAGCATTTTCTCCTTCAGGCTGAACAACCCCAACTCTCTCAACTGCTCTTTATTGGGGAGGTGCTCCAGCCCTCTGACAATTTTTGTGATCCCTCTTGATCAGCCGAAACAGGTCCATGTCCTCCTATGCTGGGCCCCAGGGCTGGAGGCAGCTCTACAGGTGGGGTCTCACCTGAGTGGGGCAAAGGGGCAGAATCCCCCCTTTCCTGCTGCCCACACTCTGGGAATGCAGTCTGGGATACCACTGTCTTTCTCTGTGCCAGTACTCATGGCCAGGGATGTCCCATTTGCCACCCCAGCAGTATCCCCTAATCCTTCTGCAGGGCTGCTCTGCAACCCAGCACAGTCTGTGCTGGCACTGGGAATTGCCCTGGCCCAGGTGCAGCACTCGGCATTGCTGAACTTCACACACTCTCAGTTTGGTATCATACAGACAGTGGCATCTAGGATGTCAACAATGTGGTGCCTCACTGCCATGGGTGAGGTGTAGAGGATGCATTGCAGAAATCTGTTGTGGACATGTGTAACAAAATAAAAATATTTTGACACTGGAAAACATCAGGTGCGAAACTGAACAGAGTAAAGAGACCTATCAGTCATCTCATCATTCAAAAGCTTTCATAGTCAAGTGGGGACACCTTTCATGTGTTTGTTTTCCTTCCCAGGATTAACCAGAGCTCCACACACGATTCAGTGAAGGTTTTAAAAGCAATTGGAAGTTTTCCCCTAACAGAATCCAGGTAATCTCCTGTAGATATTGATTTGTCACGTAGACCTCTGTCAGGTCAAGAGGTAGATGCACCCTGCAGTAGGTGGATGTCACTGTTCCTGGTACAGAGTTTGCAGCTGAACTTGATGTTTCATAGAGCCAGGCTGCCCAGCTGCCCCTGGTTTGGATGATGATTCCAAGGATCAGAGTGCACATGGGTGATGTGGTGGAGAGCCACTCTGTGTGTGGTAAATCACCTGTGTGCAATCATGGAATCACAGAATATCCTGAGTGGGAAGGGGCCCACAGGGATCATGGAGTTCAACCCCTGGCCTTGTACAGACACCCCAGCAATCCCACCCTGTGCATCCCTGAGAGCATTGTCCAAATGCTCCTGAGCTCTGGCAGGTTCTGTCACTGAGAGACCAGCAAGGACCTTCTGGATCTCTCTCCTATTTGCCCGTTTTGAAGCCAACCCAAACAAACCATTTCTGACAGCAGAGGAGTGCAGGCCTTGCTGGTCTCCTTAAGAGCCTTCTCAGATTTCTCTCCAATGTCCAGCTGCTCCTCCAAAGTTTATTTAAAGTTGAAAGCCATGGGCAGCAGTGAAGCTCTAACTGCCTGTGCTAATGTTGTGGGGTCTGTGCTGTTTATCAAGGGCATCTTTTCAGCAGCTCTTCAGAGAATCCAGTGTGGGAATGTCAGGCTGCCTATGCTGGTTCTCTGCATGCAGGGTCTGGTGGGAGGGTGGGAGGTCTGTATGAGTGCTGTGGTTACAACACAGAGGGAAAATTATTATAAAACTAAGGAATGGACCAAAAAAAAAAAAAAAAAGGGCAGAACTTGCCGGGGCAGACACACAGGGGAGAGGGACAGTTTTTCATAAGTCCTGATATAACACTGCACGTCACAGAGTGATGCAGGGCCAAGCCTGATGAATTTGGAGCAACATGGGAAATAAGGCAGCAGTACACGCAGGTATTTAATCAGCACACAGTCACAGAGGTCTTTGGAAGGAGCCCTCTGTTGGTCATGGGGCCCAGTCCCTTGCGTCATGGAAGAGTTTAACTGCGCCCAGCCGCCCCTCCAGCAAGGGAGGCCCCGGGGTCAGGACGGCCAGCAAAGAGGTTTCTTGGCAGCTCCTGCACTGTCCAGCTCTTACAAACACAAAGTGTGGCGTAGCGTTGTTGAACTCTGGGAAGTGACAGTAAAAAATGGGATAGCTTGGGCTCATGGTTACTGCTTCCCAGGAACTTCCAGCCCAGTGTTTTCTGTGGAGAAGTAAACTTGTAATTTTGTCTTCTGAGCAGAAGGCATGGAACGTGTTCGCTGGGAGCTGAAATTCAGGGCTTTTTCTGTCTGAGGTTTTGCTAAAGAATCTGGGGTCGGATGCATGTGCTGCAAATATGTATTTTTATATACATTTATATATTTTTATATATTTATATATATATTTGTGTGTGTCATGTGTATATGTTTGTGTTCCACACCCATTTAGACCTGGCAGAGAGTGACTTCTTGAGTTGCTTCTCCTTCCTTGGAGGAACTAAAAAATTACATAAGTTTAATTAATTGAAAAGTACTTTTACAATCAAAAATTGCCCTTTTAGTGCAGCGAGTTATTCAAACAGATTGTGTCTTGTCCATGTGTGACCCTAGATAAAGTTTGTAAAGCATTTTTGAGATTTTAGGTCTTTGGTCAACTCTTTGCCTTGGGCATTTGAGATTCAAATTTCTTTTTCATGGATGTGATTTAGTAAAAATCTGGAGTGGGATGATGTGCTTTTTAAGGGAAAAGTCCTAAGGTTCCATGTTATAAGCTATAGCTTGAAAAGTTTCCTTCATTTATGTTCTGTTGTCCCTTCTTCTAGCACGTTGATGCCCGAATTTCCTTTCTTATCCTACCCAAGGGAGCTCTCTATGAAGTTTTGGTGTGAGGACAGAGCCAGAGATGGAGGAGGGACTGGACTGACAGCTCTTGCCTGAGCACCATGGGCTGGAGCCTGTTTTGAGGGCCCAGTTTGGTGGTACCCTGATGCAGCTCCGAAATTCTTGGTCTGGTCTCACTGTCTGCCTGGGTTTGGTACTCTGTCACCCGTTTGCATCTCCAGCCACTTCATGCTCTCTTTGTTGCAGCACACAAAATCATTTTTATATTCTAGTTCCTGTGTTGTGACTCTGCTCTTTTCTGACTGAAAACTACTTCCTTGAGGTGAGCTATTTTTCACAGTGTGACTGTTTTCTGGGTGTCTTTCACCCTTCACAAGGCTCTTGAATCTTTCTTTACCAGCCCCTTTCATGGATATTTTTATTTTCATAGTCTTTCGCTCTCTTTCAGGTCTTTGCCTTTCCTCAGGTACCATTACAATAATGGGCTAATTGCTTCCTTTGGCTCACTGGCATGTCAGATTCCCAAACTCACAAAGATAGGAACAGACTATAAATAGGCCCTTGTCCTTTTCTGCTTTCCTTGGGCATTTCTGTTGCCTCATCTGACTTTTCAAAGAGCTGCTTTGTGGAACCTGCTGGTCACTACCTGAGGAGAAGGATTCCTGCCTTGTCTGGCACAGTGTTAATGGCACCATGCACAACAGCTCTATAATCTGGCAGATCCCACATTTTAAGGGAAAGAGACTGTTTTCTCTGTTTCCCGGGGCTTTTACTTTCTCTGTTATTTAAACTAATGCATTTCTTAAATCATACTTGTGTTGGCTCCCATTCTTGCCTGATTTATGTGTTAACGTGTCTGTGCTGAAGGCTCTTTCCTTTTTCCATAAGCCTCCAAGGGTTTGGATCTTTTCCTTACCAGCACTGCAGCCTAATCAAAATCACGCCTTAAAATCTTGCAGTTCTAAAAACTTGGGTAAAATAACTCAAAAGCAGCTACTTTATTTTCACTGGCTGTGGAAACCTGCGGCAGTTGGATTTTAGATGTGAGAATTAATGTTTGTGAACATCTTTTACAAGTTTAATTTCCTGGGCAGTGGGAATGTTGGGAGTGGCATGTTCCTCTGCTCAGAAATGTGCAGCTGCAGAATATATCAAAATATGGTATTTAGATGAATGTTTAAAGGCTAGCTCTGAGGAAATGATTTGAAGGTAATTTCTGAACAAAGAATCTTTTACAGATTATTATAAATGGATCTGTCAATATCTAATGGAGTTCCTTCTAATTCAGTGCCTGAAAAGGTTGTAGAAATGCACATAGGAATCAGTCTTGGCACTATTTCTTCCTTTACCAACTGCATCATAAAGCATCCAGGGGAATGCTGACTATTATTGCTTGGTCCTTATAATTTTATCAGTAATGACTGCCTGGCTAATCACTGTGAGTATTTAAACCTCAGGTTCTTTTCCACATAAGAAGATGTTCACTATCCCAGCAGAAGGAAAAGGTGTGCAGGGCTTTAGTTTTCATATGTACTTAGATATTTTTTCTTATCTTTCTGTGGATCTGATATTGCCAGGTTGGATGAGCTCACCAGATCTTTTGCCCAAAGAATTTAATATAAAAATGGAAAGGCAGAAGGACATCCATGGTCAAGACTCTCATTTAGCTTGGAGTAGGACCCTCCAGTGTGATGGCATTGTCTCTTCTGGCAATCTTTTATCTGACACCAACTCACTCAGGAAAACTTGGAGCCCTGCCCACCTTGAGTTTTAGATATTAACAGGAGGGGCCTTTTGAAACTCCTGTGCTCTGTGTGATCCCTGCAGCTGTCCCGTGTTGTTTATAAGTCAGGAGCCCGAAGCCTATGACATGAGCAATAGGAATTTGCTTGTAAACCAGCATTTGGTCAGGACATACCAGAGGATATAGGATGTATGTGTAATATTGAGGCTGAGTGTCCACTGAAACCCCCTGGTCTCACCACTTAACCCCCTCTGAGAAATCCCAGGCCCTGTAATCCAGGGGGGGAATTAAAAGTTCACCGTCATCAGCTGTCGGTCGAGAGAGGAACGTGCTTGATGCATCACATCACCATCTCTGATTGTCAGCAGTGATTCATGAAGTGCAGATGAACCCCAGGGTGTCCTGAATAAAACAAATCCATCCAGGGAAGTCTCACCAGGACACGCACGTGAATCTTTGTGAGCGAAGAAGAAGCTGAGTATGAGGGTGGGGAGGCCCTGGCATGGGGTTCCCAGAGAAGCTGTGGCTGCCCCTGGATCCCTGGAAATGTCCAAGGCCAGGTTGGACAGGGCTTGGAGAAACCTGGTCTAGTGGAAGGTGTCCCTGCCCATGGCAGAAGGTGAAACAATATCAGCTCTGTGATGCCTTCCAACCCAAACCACTCTGGGATTCCATGTAAAACTTTGTACAGCTGTGCTGGGGTGTTCCCAGTGAAGAAATCCATGGAGATGTGTGTGGGGTTAATGTCACACCTTTCCTCTATTGCCCTTGTAACAGCAGCAAGAGGAAAGAGACGAGTGGGATTTCAGCTGTTTTCATAGTTATAATCAAAGGACTTCTGAAGAGCCTGCACAGCAGTGTCAGCACCACCTCAGACTGGGTGTGCTGGGCCAGCAAATGATTTACTGGAGGAATTGCAGAGCGAGAAAACTGTGTAAAAGTTTGGTTTTTATAGCACAGAGTTCATTTTTATCTCAAGACAAATACCACTGAATTGTTCTGCAGAGATGTAGCCCTTTACAAGTAATGGGACTTGTAAGTAGCAGTGAAAGGCAAGTGATGAGGAAACACTGTGTGGATGATGCAAGTACCTGAAAGAAGGATGAGGGAAGTGAAGGCTAAAGGTGAAATGAATGTATCTTGCTCTTTCCAGGTATAATAAAGAATCACAGTTTTACAAGCAATTGAAAATAGACTAAACACTATAAAAAGACATCATTTTCTTCCTCCTCTTTCCCTCCTTGGCAACAGGTGGAGAATGATCCTGCAAGAAGCACTTGCTGCTCACACGCTTTCAGCAGCCCCTGGGGTCATGGATAACTGGCTTAAATTCCAGCAGGATGCTGTAATTTATGTTACATGGCTGAGCAGACACATCTGGCCTGGGCTTAGGGGACCACAAAGATGGCTTAAAGCTTCCTTAACGTCGTAACCCCTCTCCAAGTTAAATACATCTCACAGCTGTTACTGAAGGTTGTGGTTGTTATCTTCTCCTATACTTTTTCTGCCTTTAGGGTTTGTTATGTAGTTTTGTAAACTGAAATAGGTGAAGCAGGAACTGTTGGAAGGAGACATTTTCTCATTTTTGCTGACTTTCCCCTAATTTCTCACTGGTAAGGTTTGAGAATCTTTTTCCAAAGTGGTAGATAAGGCTCCATCTAGTAATGGAAAAACCTCATTCCCATGTTCCAGTGGTTTAAGTGTTGACCCCTTCCAGACGTGTATTTTGGCTTCTCTCTGATGCAGCAAGAAAACAAGGAGATGAAGGAGGTAGGACTGGCTGTCTCCCCCTGCTTTGGGGTTCTTCCTGTATACATTTGGATATTTCAGTGGGTTGCTCCAATATAAATATTTAAAGAAAACCAACAAAAACCCCCAACTGAAGTGGAGAGCAGCTCCACAGCAGCTTCAGAGAACATCTGTGTCAGGACAGCTCTTGACTGCGAAGGAGGAGGGTAGCAGAGCATGTTACCAGAAGATGGGAGATAATTGCTAGGCAAAATCACAACCCAGCCTGTGGCACTCCCACCCTGGTCTGCAGACAGCAGGAAAACAGGCTTAGTGTCAGACTGTAGGGGGCTGGGAGAAAAGCCACCAAACCTCCCTCCTTCCTCCCCGCTCCTCAAAATGCCAGAGTGCTTTTCCCACTGCCCTGAGCCCCCACAAATGTGCACACATTGGGGAGTCCCTTGGAGCATGGGGAACAGGGCAGGAGCACCATGGACTCAACAGCAGCATCTCTCCAGGATTAAAAGTGTCTCAATTATTGCAAACCCTGTGGGGAAGAGCTGCTTCCCAAAGAAAAATTAGAAACAGTCCTATAATCCCTGTACATAAACACTGGAGCAGATATTGCCGATGATCAATAAAGGACAGTCATGTAACTTCATTTATTTTATACGGTCTTGGAGGTCTTTTCTAACCATAAGGATTCTATGATTTAATACTTACAGCCAAAGGAACTTTCTGCTTTCCTAACTCAAGAGGCCTCCACACAGGGGTTTAGGGATCCAGTGCAAGGAAAAATGGATATTTCTGGTTTTGTTTTTCTTCTCATTGACCTGCTATGACTTCAGTCTCTGAAATAAAAGAAACACTTGTGCTCTGAAAACATCTTTTGTTTTTGTTTTCTTTTTGAAGAAAAAGTACTTTATTCTCTGAGGTTACCTGAGTGTAGATAAAATTATCTTCAGAAAATTTACTGCAGCCATCTCAGCTATGGATCTGTCTGGTGCACTGGATGGATTCTTGTAGACATGTTATGTACATAAAGTTTTTTAAAATAAGCATTTTAATTGTCTCTCCTCTCCCCTTTCTAGTAGGCCAATTGTGAACTTCTGAACTGGAAAAAACCACCTTTTTTACTGCTGGAAGCCTCTGATCTAATCCATTGTGTTGATTTAGCACAGCCTGTTTTTTTGGTAGAGAGAGGGGGGCCCACAGGGGTAGCTTCTGCAAGAAGCTTCCAGAAGCTTCCACTATGTCCCACAGAGCCAATCTCTGATGATGTTAAAGATGGACGTGCTGCTGGCCCAATTAGAGAGGTTGGTAATGCCTCTGTGATGACATATTTAAAAAGAAAATCAAACCAGCAAGTTTTTTTTCTCCCAATCCTTAACTCATGACCCCTTCATTAATTTTATTCCCTCTCCTCTGCCCAGCTGTAGTGTAGGAGGGTGAAAAAATGACTTTTGTGGATATCTGGTGTTTGGCCAGTATCAAACCATGACATCCATGCTTGCTGCTACTTGTCCAGTTTATGTGCTGAATAGACTTCACAGATTAGAGCTGGGCAGAAAAGAGATGTGGCTCAACAAGGTAACTGAAACTTGAAAAAAGAGCTTTTTTGAGTCAAAATAACATCTTCAGTGCTTTTTTGTTGAAATGAAAATATTGAAAAGTGATTTTGACTTTTTTCTGCATGCGAATGTATTATTGAATCTTGAAATCACCTTGGATGTCTTTGGATAACCTTTTGATTTTAATTTTAACTGGTTTATAAAGATTTTGCAGTGTTGAAAGTGAAAATTTTCAGTTAAAAATGTTCAGATAGCTTCTAACTCCTTTCCCCCACCAAGCAGAAATAACCAGCAAATAAGACCAAAAGGTTTCCCCTCAGTGACAAATCAGTGCCCACCTGACCTGTGGTGGGCTTGGAAGGAAAGGATTCACCATTTTCAGTGCTAGCTGGGGCTGGCAATGACTACAGAGCCAGTTATTCAGTGGGTTTAACATTCAACATCACCCCAAAGAGCAAAACACGTTGCCCAAAGGCTCAGAAGAGATCCCTGCGGTGAAGAGATGACTCCATCAGCTGAGCTCTCTTCCTTTGTCCACTTATTTTCTGACCAGATTCAACATTCCGGTGCCCTGGAACCTGGAATGTGTCACAGACATTTGCTGGTGCAGATGCTGCCTTGGGTTTCTCCTCCTCATTCACTGCCCTGCTCCTCCTCCAGCGTGTCCTTCAGCCTGGGGTGAGTACACGTAGCCTTTTAACAGTGAAAAAAAAATGAATCACGACTTATTGTAGTTTTTATTTTACTCATTTTGTTATTTTTCCAGGTTACTGATTCATTCAAGTTTCTCAGCAAATTTCCATCGTAAGATCTAAGGTGTCAAAATATCTCCCCCAATGCTTGATTATCTTGGCTGGTGTAATTTCCTTTTTGAGATGTTTTGACTGGAAACAATGATGATGGTGGACTCAAAACTAATGACTCACTTTCAGAGAATGGGGACTTATTTGAATTCTTGGAATTAGGGAATATGCAAAGTACCTCTCCACATTTTCACAAGGGTTCAGTGTGAGCAAGCCAGGTGGTGACCATGAATAGGTTTCAAGAGGATGACTTTGAACTCATTCATTTGAAAGGAGCAGTGTATCCAGGGACAGAAGACGGTAGAAGTGTGGCCTTTACTTTGGTAGTGATTAATTAAATGGATTAAGTTAATGAGATCATTAGTGTTTATGTATGGACCGATCAGCCCAGCTTGTTTGTCCTACTGTGGCACAGCAGGTAATTTGTTCTCTGCTCAGCAACAGTTCTAGTAAATGTTTGGCTGTTGCTCATTCTGCTTTATAAATCACCTGGCAAGCGATGTGATTGCAAAAAAACATTTCTAAATACTTGGTAGCAGAAGGGTAACTGAGGGAGAGGCAGGAGGAAATCTCTCATGAAATGTTAATGCAACTACTTTTAATACTTTCATATTCAGCTAACTGCCTCAAGAGGTATTTCACACTTCATCTTAGTTGCACAGGGATGTCTGCTTTCTGGTTGTCTTTTGTGGCCCAATCTCTTTCTGGGTTTTCAATGTGAAGCTCAGTGACAGTCCCTTAGGACTTCCACATCCAACTTTTGTCTTGGCTTTAAGCACAGCTCAGTGAGCTACACCTTAACAAAACTGAATTTATCCGTAAAGCTTAGGTTATTTTTTTCTTTTGATTTTGGACAGCACAGCTGTGACCAGGAGGGTCACAAACATAATGCAGGTTCGTTTGCAGCACCATGTTCCTCACCCAAAACCCAATCTTGGTCACTCAGGAACAATGTCAGCAAAAGAAGAGATAAACTCGGGGTTCTGGATTCCCTTTTGTCACCCAGTGCCTGTTCTGTATTGATGCATTTTAGGCGTTTTGACTGTAACCTGTTTGAAAAAATTGACTGTAATTTGACAGACTGCTTCCAAACAAATAATGAACTGTCCAAAATAACCTTTGATTACACTTCATCAAAGGTAATACATCTGAAACAAAACAAAATGGTAATTCTTCATTGCTGCTGGGCTGTCTGTGCCTGACTCAGAAAACATAACACAGGTATAGCAATACCCTCTTTCAGTTTCCCTTTTTCTGTTCTGAGGCTGGAAAATCCCCAAATTACACGACCCGTCACTTTGCCTTGGTGTCAGTTTGTGGGTGATGTGTAAATATCCTGCTGCCCTTTCCTGCCTTCAGGGAACCTGCTGGGGGCATCTCCAGGGATCTCCTGCAGGTAGCAAGCTCGGCATGGGCTCTCCAGATTCAACTGTCCCCCTGACATTTTGCCCATGGTGCATAATCCAGTGGGAAGTGTTTCTGTACTGAGTGGGCCATGCTGGGAAATGTCTGTGCTGGTGAAGTAGGTCCTACTTGCATGAGAAACCTGGATTTAATCACAGTTTTCCACAGTGTGTTTCAAATTCCTCACGACAGAATAGGGGTTGAATAGTCTGGAACGTCAGCCAAAGGGCTGGTTGCTATTATGACAATAAGATGAAGATAAATTTGCTTCTCCCAATAATTTCAGTCTGAATCAGATTTCTTGTGTTGAGATCCTTCCGATCTCTGCTCAACTTTGCAGAAGGGAGCTTGTAAAAGAGGCTTCTTGCTGGTTGTCAGATTTGTTCTCAGCTCTTCAGCCAGTATAATAAATTTAGCTTTAATTGTTCTTAAAATCCCATCACAGCCTTAGTAACTGGTGAATTTTTCTAGGTGTCTGCACAGATTTGAACAACACCCACAGAAAGGAAAATTCCTGTTCTGACTAACCTATTGCAGCTGAGGAGCAATAAAGAGGAATAATCCAATATTCTAGGAATTTGCACGAATTTACTTGATTTTGAACAATCCTTCTAATTTTAATCCTTGTTTAAAGCAGAGCACACCCTGCCAAACCATGCTGTGGTGGGGGTTTTATTTTTCCTTTCCCTTACCCTGTGATTGAATTGTTCCATAATTGCAGCTATTTGAATCTGAAACTCAAATTAGAAGGACTTGAAAGAGGGAATGCAGGAGAACACAGCATGTATGGAATTCAGTGTTCCTCTCTGTGAGTTAAAAGGGTTTATACGCTAATCACTTCCCTGAAATGTAGCAAATTCCATTTTAGTATCAGACCAAATAACTCGTTTTCTTTTTTTCCTTCATGAGGAAAAGTTGCAAAGTGCATTTATGCTGCTCTGGCTACAGATTTGCTGTCCCAAATATTTTAATGTCTATCTTACTATAGATATTTAATACTGCCATCACAATTTCTTTTCCAGGTGTTGAGAGAGCCACTGTCCTGTGTTTGCTGCTCTTTGGAGTGGGTATTTATTTATTTTCTAGGTATTTGAGACACCTGTACATGGCAGATCCCTCTTGGTAAGCAGCAGATCTGCCATGTCCTAAAGGTCTGATGAGCTGTAGATACCAATTCTCCTGAGCAACGACCTCCTCCCATCACAATCCAGATATAATTTATTCTGTCTCAGTTTCCTGGCAATATAACTTAAAGTGAACTTGGTTGCTCTGTATTCCACCAGTCCTTGCTCCAGGACTTTTTTCCATCCTTACAGCCCCTGTAAAGACCTCCCAGCCCAGAAGCAGCTGCTGCTGAGGCCACCTTGAGCCTCTTTACTTTGCCTGGAGACACCATGGAGACAAAAACAGCCCACTTGTTTTGATAATTTCCCATTTGTTTGAATAATCTCCTGATACAATTCCAGAGGAAGATTATTCATGTGCTCCCTAGGGCATACGGAAATTGGTTTTGAAGGAAGTCTGGTGAGCAACGAGATGATTTTCTTCTCAAGCCCCTGCCCCAGGGCTGTCCCTGGGTGCAGATAGCAGCAGTTCCACTGCAGTTGCTTGGGTTCAGTGTGAGCCCTTTCATGCCACGTGTCCTTCCTTTGGAAAGCAGAGAGAACTGGGATCCAGTTTTGATTCACCTGCTGCTGATCCAGTTGTGTCTGTCTTAAATTGTGTAACATTTTTAATATTAGATTTTTGTCTTTTTTAAATGAGATTCTTCCATCCTTGTAGGGTGTCTGTGTAGGGTATCAACAACATCTTGAGCATTTATCATGTGGAACTTTCAAATTTGCTTCTTTGGTAGCAAAGTTCTTGCCTTCTTTGTTGAGACAGATGGAATTTTGTTGGAAATATGCACTTGAAGGCTGGATGGTTATTAGTGCTTCACTATTAGACCGAGGCTGGAAGATTTCAATGGAGGAAATTAAGAATCAACTTCCTTTAGCAATAACTGTTCTAAAATTGTCTGAAGGACTCTTGACGTGATTCATTATGACATTTCTTAGCACAATCTGGAGGAAGAAGCCTTTCATTTTGTTGTTTTACCCAGAAGGAGAAGAGAATGGTATTTAACTGTGCTAATTGAAAATCTTTCCTCTTGAATCAAGCATCTGGCAAGTTTTCCCTGGTGGGATCCCACTGGGCTGAGTACGTGTAAATTCACACCCTGAGAATGCATCCACGCACTTGGGGTGGACTGTGCTCATTACTCAGCAGAAACTGATACTAGCCCCTCATTTTCATGTTGTGTTCTGCATTTGATTGCTTAAGTATTTTGGATGGACTCACACTGACCTTACTCATCAGAGGAGGTTAATCCTGACCAAGTGCTGGGGTCATGCTGGTTCTGCTCAGGGATGAGAAAAACTCATTTTTCACTAAGGGAGAGGGACTATTGTGATCAAAATTACAGATTTCTTCTTTCACAGTTTATTCAGTTTGCTACATGTTCAGAGGAAAGCCCATTTTTCTCTCTTCAGCTTACTGAATACAAAGTTCATTGTGAAATTCAGTTCCTGATCTCAGGCCAAGTTTTTTTGGTGGAGTAATGAAGATACAAATTGCCTGTTCAATTTATGGCAATCCTTTCCCTACCTTCAGCTTAAAAATGGATTTAAAACGATGCTTTTCTAGCCATGATTCTTCATAAACCAACAGCTGTTCCCTGTGCTCTGTGAAACTCTCAGAAAACTTACCTTCTTCATGTCTTGTTCCTGGGAAAGGAAGTCTGAACACCAAAACAATCCAAAGCTGCCTTGGAAGGACACTGTAAAAGCAGAAAATATGGAAAAATACTTTGTCCGTGTCTGTGAGATTTGACACTGAGCTTTTGTGCCTCAAACACAGACAGTAGGATAATTGCTGACTACATACATTCTTCTTTTAATATCTTATTGGATGTTCTTTTTGTGTTAAAATGAACTTTAAATTTCCTTATTTATTTAAAATAAAGAAAATTACGTTATTTACTTAGTTTATTTAATTAAATATTTATTTTATGTTGCTTACTTTTGGGGCAGGATCTCTCATGCAAAGTCATGGGTTTGGAATATTAGGTTTAACTCCCTTTCAAAGGGAGTTACCCAATTTTTTAATTTTTACCCAATGTGAGAAGTTTTATATTTGATGACTTTCTCTTTTCATTTGTGGAGACTTCCATTCCTGGTGTGCATTCCCAGCTACTGTTGGCAGCTGGAAACAGGTTCTTCTTTTTTAACAATATATTGCTATATTAAATCCAAATTGGCTGGAAATACCTTGAAAAGGAAAAGTAAACTAAATCCATTACAGAGAAAGGCTGTAGTTTTTAGAAAAATTCCAATAGAAATAAAACAATAAACTAAACATGCAATTGTGTAATTGCCACACAGAAAAGAAATGGAAAAGGAAAAAAAGAAACTCCTCAGGAGCAGGAAAAGATTTAGACTCTAAGAAAAAGTATTTGTGTGGGCACCCTAATTCTCCACTAATAAAACAACTCTGGTTAGCTTAGAAGTTTGGAGATGGTTGGAAGAGCTAAATGTAGACAAAAGAATCAAAAGCTTTCAGTGATAAATTTGGAACAGTTTTGAACTCAACATCTAAAAATTATAATGTTTATAGAGAACCTGACTGCACAAAATCCAGGGATTTTAATTACAAATCTATTTTTTTTTATTGGCTTCTTGCCTGTGAACAGGAGGAGGGGTGGAGCACAGGAATTTTGTGTGTTGAATAAAATTCTGGAGCTGTTTCTCCATCAGAGGTAATATTGCCCCAAAGGTTTTTTGTGGCTATTTTTAGGTGCTTGCAGTTCATTTTGGGAGACAGACACTGCATTACAAAAGCAGTATTAATAGAGATATTCCTTAATTTCTTAGTTCATGTGTGGTTTAAGCTGACACCAATTATAACAATTTTATGAGGTTTTTTTCCTCATCAAACAGAAGTAATTGCTCAGGGGAAGATTAAATCTTGGGCAGGTCCTTTTTCAAAGGAGAAGTTGCTTTCAGGACTTTCCCCTGAAGAACTTTTAAGTTCCATTGGGATGAAATGCTGCTTTGGAAATGCAACACTAAAGTGGATGGAATTAAGTCAGTGAGTCGAGGGCAGAATTGCTGCTTTCAGGTAGATGTTCAGAGGATAAATACAATGTAAGACCTTCCACAGGATAAATTTATTTCAGTAGACTTTTACAGTTTCTACTTAGTTGTCTTAATTCCTCTGTTTTGTCACCTTTGGATTTCTGAAAATCTTAAAATGCCTCTTTTCTGTTCACTGTTTTTGGCCTTTATTGAACAGGAGCAAAAGATTTGTTCATGAGAAACTTTGAATTTTCAGTTGGAAAGGCTGTTGGGGTATACCTTTTTCGAAAGTTTCTTTTCCATAAATTAAAGTTTTCTTTTCCATTCATTCAAGTTTCTGTTTCACAAAAAAAACCCCCAACAAACAAAACAAACAAACAATCAAACAAACAAAAAACCCCAACAAAACCAACCCAAAAAAACCCAAAACCAAAAAATCCAACCCCTCAAAAAACCTCAAACAAGCAAACAACTGTTGAAGGTAACTCAGTGTTACATTTGGCTTCTTGTAAAAACCTCAACTGAAGCTGCTTCCTGATTTCATCAGCTGAAGAGCCAGGTTGAATTTTCCTGTGTATTTTCCCCTGATTTCCTGCGGGAGGCACTTCTGCTCAGCCTGGTGCCCTTTTCCTTCCTGTCAATGTCTCTGGGTCCACTGTCCCTCGTCTGTGCTCCCTTCACATCTAAAACCTGGGGATGTATAATTTGGGACAGACACTGTCTTGGGAGCACCTTTGGCCATAAACACCCAACCAAAAGGCCTCCTTTCCTCTCTGTTCTCCCCCAAGCCACACCACAATTCTCACGATTTTATTTGATGGCAACATTTTGCTCACTTTGGGGAATTATGGAGACCATTGCAGAGCTGATCATATATGTTCTTTTCTAATGAGTTAGTTCATTCTCAGGATTAATTTCTCATATTCATTCATATTCTCAGTCTTCTATGCCAGTTCTTACAGGTCACTCTAAGTCACCTCTCCCACACCAACTGAAGGGGCTGGGAGCTCATTGCATTTCACCAAACCCAAATATTTGCCTGGCTATTGATTACAGCCCAATTTGCAATCAGTACACAAATAAAGGCACAAGATACTTCACAGTAAAATAAAGACCTTAAAGAAACTGCCACTCCTACGGGATCATTTATCCCTCTGGAAAGGCTGCAGTGTGGGGAGAATCCCTGGGCATGGCCACGGTGCTAATCAGCAATTTGAGCTCTGACCTGAGGGTGGGAATGCTCAGATTTCGTTCTCTCAGGTTTGTCAGTTGTGTGTGTTGTATTGCAGATGCAGGATGTTACTGAGCCTTTATAAACAAAAGCTCATAAAAATACAGCAGGGAGGCTTCCTTGTGCCCAATCTCTTGCAAATTTTTGCATGTGAAAAATTTCATTTTCCATCTAAGGATGCAACAAACATTTTTTGGGGTTTTCCTGTGTTCTGTAGGTTTGAATGTCAAATTTGTGTCCTAAGCATGTGCTCTAGATTTTGAGTTATTCCTGCTTTTAATGTGGCTCTGCCTGTGCTGTGGGAGAAGGATTAAAGAAAAGCTGGGTGAGTCGTCCTTTGGTTACAGGCCTTACATGGACAATTCACATCCTTACATTTACAATTTATACAGAAAGTATAAATTCTTGCTTCATAGAATGCTTAATTATTGAAATGTTTTGGAACAGCTGCTAGAGCAAATTTGGAATAGTCTGCCAGGAGAGTACCTGGAAGCCAGCTGGTGCTAGGAGCAATAACCCTGTGGGAAAGCTATTTTGACCATAAATACTAACTTAGAACTGTTTGGGGGTTTTTTGTCTCCAAGATTCACACATTATGGTGAAAAGTCTGCTTTTGATAAGTTGCTTTTCTGCTGGGAAATTTTAAATACATGCCAGTTATTTACATGTGCAGATTTATAAATCTTTGTTGAGTCTTCAAATTTGTAGAAAGATTCTGGCTGATGGATAGCAGAGGTGTCAGATGCTGTAGGAGGTGTTGTCTTCAGTGACCTAAATAAGTGTGATAAACAGCAGCAATGTGAGGCTGGGCTTCCTGTGTTGCAGCACCCCATATTTATTTCATCTCAATTAATATCTCTTCGATCTTCTGTGCTGCTTCAAAAATGCCATTGACACCAGCTGCTCACAGGTGGGGAAAGTTGTGAAAATGTTTCCTTCAGCTGCATTTTCCATGTCTGGGGACTGAATTTGGTGGTGGCTTTTTTTTTCTTTCCTGGAAAGCTCTTTTTTAAGCTTTAAAGGAAAAAGAAGTGTTGGAAAATTCCAAAGCTTTTTATTTTGTGACTTTGCATTGTCAAAAAGAGGATGGTAAAGCCTCCAGTGTGAGGAAAGGTTTCCTCATCAAACTGTTAACACTTAATTACAGTGATTTTCTGCCAGAGGCACTGAGGAGCCCAGAAAAAAGTGAACCATGGTGAGAAATGGTGAGCTGTGCCTGGGAGCCCTTCTCCTCCCTGGGCCTCCTCTCTCAAAGTAAAAGGGTCTGATTGATGCCAGGGACTGGAAAAAGCCTCCCAACATTCAGGAACTCTGGGCCAGGTGAAATGGGAAATGACCCTTGTAGGGCTGGTCACAAGGCCCAGTGTGGGGACAGAGTGGGAAAAGATCTGCAGGAGTTGGGGAATATCTGGGAAACTTCAGCACAGAGGGACTTTGTAGTTCCTGTCCCCAGAAGAGCTGAGGAATGTGAGGCTGAGCTCCATCATGATCCCAACAAAGCTCAGATGTTGCAGGGAGTGAGGTGGGGTCTTACCCCCATTCCTGTTCTCTGGTCCAAGGCCAGTTCTCATTTAGTGTATGGACAATAAAAAATGGTCTGAGGTAGAACTTCACTTCTACCTCCTCTGAGGCAGAACTTCAGTGGATTGGACCAAAGATTTGAAAGGGGAAGCCCTTTCTGGGCTCTCTGGCTGGAGGGGAACACTATGTCTTAACTTCATGCCTTAACTTGCTGCAGGAGAAGAGTGAAGATGATAATGATGAATATTTTGTGCAGTGATTAAAGCCTTGAGGAGAAGTATCTCCAAAGGATGAGTGGCATTTTCCAAACTGAAATTTTGAATGGTTTTAGCAAAATACTGATGCCATTTTCACCCCTTAAAATTATTTTTTATTAATTTTTCAATTTTAAATTTTAAGTTTTTAATATTAAACATTTTCTTTTCAGCTAGCTGGTGAGGCCATGTCTGTAGCCTGCAATCCTTGTGTTTCCAGCTGAGGTTGTGCAGTGCTGAAATACAAAGGGAAGGTGTTTTCCTCTTGAAGTGCTTCTAAAAAATTCCCTCTTTGTATAGCTTTTTTCAGTCACTCCATCACCAGGGCTTCATTTGGCTTTGTTGTGAGGGGCTCAGTAGGGTGGCTGGGTTGTAGAGGACATCCCAGGAGATTTGGATGGCTTTTCCTATGGTTGCCTGATGGGAGAGGGAGGAAATCCACAGCTTCAGGGAAGGTTTTGCGAGGTGCAGAAATGCAATTCCTGTGCACAGAATTCAGTGAGTGGGTGTACATCCCACACTGTGCAGGGCCAGGGAGAACCCGCTGACCTGGTCTGAAGGAAGCTGTAAACACCAGCTTTGGCATAGGAGATAGGTGGGCTGGATTGCCAGGGTGGTGCTGGGCCTGACTGGGCTTTTTTTTTTCCAATATTAGAGGCTGAACCTGTGGCTGGGAGCTCAGCAGAGGCAGGGAGAGGCTCCCAGGCCCTGCACAGGCAGCACCTGGGGAGCAGGACAGGCTCTCCCCAGGCCTGCTCCCCACAGGTCCTGCACAGAGAGGAATACCCCTCATCCTGTGCTCGTGGTCTGGTTTTGGCACTTCGTGTGAGGGCACTCAGGGAACTTTGGAAAGACCTTCCCTCCTCACACACACTCCCTGGAGAGGGGATCTTCTGCAGGGCTTGCTGAGAGGTGTGCAAGCAAGGCACTCTGTTTGGGATTAAAAAGAAGTGTAGTTACTCAATTGTGTGTGAGGAGGAAGGAGAAGGGTGTGAAATGGTGACACAATAAATTGGTGTTGCCATGGCTGTATGTGACTGAGTGCATGTGTGAAATGCCTCTGTTGGTAACACGATCCAGCCATGGCCATTCCTTAGAGCTGCTTTGCAAGACAGAGTGGTCTGTGTCATCATCATCCCTTCTGTGGCTGGAGAGAGTAAATCAACAGGAAATAGGATCATTCTGCTGCTTTTTCAAAGGTTTTCTTTCTAGAGTTTGGCAAGCTGCACAGCAAGGAAGTTTACTCTCTACTCACGCTATCTCTTGTTCTGGACTTTCTTAATTTATGCAAGAAATTGCTTTGCCTCATCCAGAGTGATTCATGATTGGCATTCTGGGTGTTTGACAGAGTGTTGGGAGGGTCTAAACAAAAGGCTCCCTGCCTTCCAAGGAAATGAATCCCAGATTCTGCAGAGACACTTCTGAGCAAGGAGGGAAAGCAGAGAAAGCTCCAAACAGAAAGTATTTGTGTTTTCCTGTTTATTTGGGAACATGAACAGTGCTACAGGGAGGAGTCAGCTGGATTCTGAGGCACATTTACCTTCTACACAGGCCCGTGAGATGTGTAGATCTTCTTTCATCCACATTTCCTGGCCAGGTGGACTTCCAGCACCTACGTGGAGCTGGTCCTGGAAATCTGTTCCATAGGCACAAGGAGGAGCAAATGCAGGATTAGGCCACCATAGCAGCAAGGGCCCTCTTTTGCTCCAGATTCTAGAATCATCTAGAAACAGGGATTTCTGAAGCTTCCTGGTCTGTTCCAGGGTTGGTTTTCTTGGTTTCATGGGTGTGTGTTCAGGCTGCACAGGGGGAAGATATGAGACAGTTCAAGTGCTGGTGTGTCCTCAGTAAGAGAAAGGTAGGAGATGAAGTAGAGATGAGGGTTTCTGAAGTATGGGCAAGAAGGAAGAAGAGGGGAAGGTGGAACATGACAGCCAGATTTGGGTAGTGTCTGTGGGTAGATACACCTTTCCAGTTTATCTCCAAAGCCTTATGGGACTGGTGCAGTCTGAAGCATTTTTTTCCCTAAAAAGTTGTCTACACCACTTCTCTTCTGTATCCACTGTATAAAAAGGATCCACCTTTACCTGATTTCTAGGAAACTGGCTTGAAGTTTCTGTCTCCTCTTTTCAGTTTGTGCTACTTGGCAGAGTGTGAATGGCCCTATAGAGAAGTTAACACAAAATAAAATAGAAAACTTCTCATCCCATTGCCAGCCTCTCCAGGTCTCTAGACTGGTTAATGCATGGCAGCTGCTGGTTTGTCTGCTTGCCTCAGTCTTTCTGTGTCCTGCAGGCAACCTGAGGTCAAAACCATCTGGGTGGGGTGAGGTAAACCATCCCAGGAATTATTCAGTCTGAGCCTCGAGTGCCAGGGGGAATGGGCTGTTTGGAAAATACAGTTTCCCTGTAAGAATGAGAAAATGTGGTTTTTCCTTAGCCACTTGGTATTCTGTAATGTGGGCTATTCCTGCCTGGGGCAGAGCTGCAGATGACAGAACGTTTTCCCAGCTGTCCCCTCAGAGTCCAGCCTGTGGTTTGAGGGAGCAGCCACTGCCCCACGTGGAGAAACCCACAGGCACCCAGCCCAGGGCACCACGGCACGTCCGTCTGTCCTACCCATTCCCACCTTCCCAAAGCGAGGTGTGGCCACAGGGATCCCAGGGAAGGTGCCTTCCTGGGGGTGATGGTGTGCTGGGCACAAGGAGGGTACCAGCGGTGTCAGCAGGGCACAGCAGTCACAGTGGAGTCTTTATTTCCTGTGCTGAATTGCCCACACCCTGTGGGGTGGCTTTAAACCGTCTCAACCCTGAAAATAACCACCGAGATGTTTCTTTTTTTTCCTTATGGATACCTTCTCTTCTGCCTCTGTCTCTTTTTCATTGCTAAAAGCATCTCCTCTACGTGTGATTCTACATGTGATCCTCCATCTGCTGTGCAAATGATTGCACATTATTCATTGCCAAATTTCTGCACATAGAAGTGGAAGAAATGGGATAGATTTAAATGGCAAACTTCACCCAGAACATGATCTGAAACCAGAATATCTTTCCTGATGGCCTTATTTGCATTTTCCCAGGTCTGTTGTTGCTGAAGCACCTGGGTGGGAGGATGTTTGTCCACCGAACATGGGAAATGCTGAGCCCTGGCAGGGGATGGGTATTTCTGAACAGGATTTCCTGGTTGGTTCAGGTTGACCACGAAGAACTGCATAGGCTCAGAGAAGCACTAGAAATGGGCCAAAATAGGGCAATGCATGAAACATCTTTGATACGTGGAAGTGAAGAAACTGATACTGTACTTGTTTCCACAAACCTGTTCCACTCCTTAGCCACCCCCTTCCAGAAAAGAGCCATTTATGACTGAAATGTGGTGACAGATGCCTTCTTCCCCCTCCTACTATTTCAGACGAGCTTCAGAAACACCAAAGCCCAGCTCAGACATCTATTTATATTCTCCAAAGTCTGGCATTGTCCTTGTGCTGCACATCCAAAGGGCTCCCCTTTGACTGAAAAGGTCAACTTCAATTTATTCATTCTTCATATTCATATGTTTTATTTTCTGTATGATGAGTGGGTAACAGCAATTAAATTTTATTTTTCTCATTATCACGACCATGTATTTTAATAGTCCTCTTTCTCACTCAGGTAGGTTTTACAGAGAAAGGCAGCTGGTTTCACAGACTGGAGCATCTTTGCTGCCTGAAGAGCTTTGTCTCTTTGGCTGATCTGACCCACCACACACTGCTCAGGATGCATCACTGAGGTAAAAATAATAAGATATTAAAACACAGAGGACATCAAACCACATAATGACTGTATTTATTGGGTCCCTTTGTTATTCTGAATTAGAGAGAGCAAAGCAATGTGTTTTTTCTGGAAGAAATGAGTGGTTATCCAGTGATTCCAGCAGAGGAGAGCCAGCATGGGATGAAAGGTGCCATAATTCCAACAAGATGAAGAGTAATTCTGCAATATGACTTCCAGATTTTTAATTCTGCTAATTAAAAGCCCCTTTTATATAATGTGTGTTCCCCTGACCAGCATGACTGGTGTAAGTGATGGTAAGATTAGGCAGCATCACCATGGAAGAGCTGATGGGGAACACGGAAAAAATCAGGTAAAGCTCTGGTTAAAACCAGACTTATATTAAATAAATCTGTGGAACAGACTTAAGTTAAATACATCTGTGGAATAACTTTCAGCCAGAAGGCTGAAAGTACAGTTGAAGGTTATCCCTTCAGCTATAACCTCCGGAGTCTCATACCAAGTGGAATTGGTTTAATCAGAGCAATATCCTGTGCTGTTTCCTCCAGGAGAAGGGGCTGACAAAGCAGAATAAAGCTGTGGCAGATCAGCTGTGCTTCAGATGGAGGATTTTGAGGGAAAAACCCCTGAACTAAGCTCTTCTGAGACAGCTCTTGCTATGGAAGATACGTTGAACTTCTTTTTGTTTCACTTTTATTTAACCTGAGTATTTTCACAATAGGACAAAAACTCCCAAGGTGTTTGTGTGGAAAACAGATTTTTTTGAGTTTTATCTCCCCTCCTAAGACCTCCTCAGTGGTGTAACATTGTCATGGTCGAGAGAAAATGCAAGAGATATTCCCATCCATCCATCCATCCATCCATCCATCCATCCATCCATCCATCCATCCATCCATCCATCCATCCATCCATCCATCCATCCATCCATCCATCCATCTTTGTGTGGTGTCCCTGGGATAGAGCTGGTGTGGTGTGTGGGTCTGGGGTCATTTCATGCTACAACCTGGGGTTTGAGGAATGGAGATGAAGTGATTTTGGGAGTTTGCAGAGCAATTGTAAGGCCAGGAAAGCAATCCTGGCTTTTGGGGCTTTGGGGAAGTTTTGTATCACACATCTTGTTACGTACCCCAGAACTGCCCCTGGATTCTCCAGCTGTCCGAGGTGCTCTGGAAATCTCTCTTGAGAAACCCTTCTCAGGACTTAGGCATTAAGACTTTTCCATTGCTCAGGAAATTCACCTTTTCCACACAATCTCTGTGCTCATCTCAAGCAGGCTGGAGAGCTTCATGTTTCTTCAACTTTTGCCTGAGTCTTTGTCCATGTCCTTGTGAGCTAAGTGGCAGCACTTGGCTTCTCAAGAACAGAAACTGGGGCAAACTTTTTTCAGTGGTGCTCGGGTCTTATAAATGTGTTCTTAAAAACTTCCTCAGAAAGTGCCTCAAAAGTTGAAGAACCCCGTGGTCCCACCTGTGAGGAGAGGGGCAGTGACTCTGCAGGTGAGATCCAGCCCTGCTCCCAGGGAATGTGCACTTTCCTTCTCTGGGAACAGCCAGGAGAGGATGGGGCAGTTTTTCTCCAAGAGGAAATGTGTGCATGGGCAGGGAGAAGCCAGTGTGGCTCCTGAGGAATCCTCTAGGCTAGAGTGTATGGAAAGTTCATGTAGAAATAGAAACAAATCCCTGTTTTTCAACCATGTGCAAGTGGAAGGTGCATTTGCACATAGAAGAGAAGAGACAAAGACTCTTATCCCTGCTCCCAGTGAAAAGGCAGGGTGGGCTCCCAATAAGCCAGTGGAGTATCCCAGCATGGACATGCCATTGTTGTGGGTGTGCTGCTCTTTTGGGGGCAGCTCCCCTGGGCATAGGACTGGACAGGCACCTGGACACATGCAGGAATGTCCATGGAGAGCATCCAAACCCCACGTTGTTTCCAGGCACGAAACCCCTGTGCTCCAGCTTTGTTCTGTTCCAGCAGCTGTTCCTCTGGGGGCAATCCAGGGTCCCTGAGTTTACTCTCCTTTGCCTGCCCTTAGCACACAGTGCTGGTTTAGATTTATGACTGACTTGGTTAATTAACACAGTAATTTAATTGGAGGTCAGATTTTCCCTTTCCTTTCTGAAGCCTACCTAGTCCAATGCTGGATTGTGCTGTTTTACAATGACTTTTTTTTTAGGCTAGTTTTTTTCTTGGCCTCCACACAACCAGCTACCCAAATCTTCCAGCACTCTGTTTATTTTTCTGATTTCAGGGGTCGTCAGTGCTCCAAAATGTTTGTCTTGAATGTAGCTGAATCTAACACTGAATTAAAGAAACTTAAAATATTTACTAAATTTCTAAAGAATCATTTGATATTCCAGGTAAACCTGTCTGATTCTCCTTATGAAGCACAGTTTGAATCCATTTTTTAAGTAATTCAAGTGTTTAGCTAAGTAAGACTGTAAATATTTAAAGATTAGTGTTCTGCCCAGTGCTGCCTTGCAGGTTTAAAGATGGAGTTGTTTCCTCAACTGTTTAATGAAACTAAACAAAGCTTGAGCTTCAAAATGGATTTTGGATTTGATTTTAAAAAATAACTGCTAAAATAGTGAAAGAATAAGTGAAAAACTATGTTTTGGGGATTTTTTTTTGTTCAGAAGAGAATTTATTTTCCTGCTGATGTATTTTCTTTTTTTTTTTTTGCTTGAAATGGATCTTTGAAGAAGCCAAACGTGGTTGGTGGTTGGATTCAAGGCCAAACACTGTTGGGCAAGTACTGCACAGGCACTGGACTCTCCTTTATTGCAAATTCAGTCTGCCCAGTCCTGTTCTCTCTGCAGAATGCAGAAAATAAGAGATGCTAAAAACTTGTTGCCAGCTGTACAAGCCAAAAATCTTGATTTAGGTGGGAGACAGACTGTGGAGCTTTCCTTGTGTGGTTGTGCCTTATGGTGAAGCCACAGCTTTGGACCTGCAATTCTTAGCAAGCTTCTGGGTACTTTGGAGAGATTTCCTGGGTGAAGAGCAGAAAAGCCCAAAAAAGGCAAAAAAAAAAAAAAAATAGGTGTAAGGGCAGGGGAAGATGTGGCCAGAGTCAGGCAAGTGCCCGGAGGCACCAACTCCATGGATCAGATCAGATCACAGAATATTCTGATGGTGCAGAAGAGCAGGAAAATGCCCTGGTTGACCAGAGGAGGAAGATGACACACAGAGAGAAAATCTGGAAAATATTCCTCCTTCGTCTGGGCATGGTAAGAGCTGCCAGTGTCTGTTCCAGTGCAGCTCAGCACATTCCTCTTGTCTCGGTCACTTTGCTCCTGGAGCTTTGCTGTGGCTGTGAGCAGGAGGAGTCTCAGGGGTGCAGAGGGCCATGGCAAAGAGGGTGTTTGGACAAGCTCCTCAGGAAAAGTCAGAGGGCACCCAGTGTAACAGGGGAATAGGAATTCATAGGGAAAGTGGTTCGGCACTGGTGACCGTGTGCTCTCCTCACATGGAAGTGTCAAAGCTTCCCTGGAAAGGCTCTCAGCAGCCTGGCCCAGCTGTGGGGTGTTCAGAAACATCCCACTGGGGCCCACCAAGGCCTCCTTCTCATTCAGGAGGACTCACCAGCCTTGATGTTTCCATGGAAGTCGCTTTGAGTCTCTGTAGTCAAGGAGAACAACCCTGATCACGGCTTGGGATGTTTCCTCCAGGGAAAGCTGCTGCACACATGGGATTTATTGAGGTTCCTGCCAGAGCTGCAGCCCTCCATTTATCCCTTTTATCAAGAAGAGTTCTTGGAGTGCCTGTTCCAGCAGTATGCTCAGGATGGCAGCTGCCAGCCTGGGACATGAGCAAGTGAGGGATAAGGAAGACATGCTCCTGCAGTGCTTCAAAGGCAGTTTGCTTTTTATTGATTATGAACCTGCTGCCTTGAACTTTTATGAGCCCATTAGAAGCACAGGGTGAGTTCAGGCTTTGAAGGCAAGTCATCTGGTAAAACTGCCCATGAGACTAAGGCACAGTAAATAATCCTGCAGCAAAGCATATTATTAACTTTGCTGTTCCTGGTGCTCTCTTTTTAAACATTTAAATTGAAACATTTTGTCTCCTGGGAGTTTTGTCTCAGTTGAAGTGCAGTTCTTTGCTATTTTATGATTTAAGCCTATCAACATTCATGAATTTTAATAGATCAACTAAAATTAGAAGTATGTCTGTGGGTGCAGCTAATACTTTCAGGAAAAGAAAGATTTTATAGGGTGCTGTGATAAATAATGCCAAGGGATATTTAAGTTAATAAACTCCAGATACTGAGAGGGATGGAAATACCTTTAAAAGATGAATTTAAGAACTAATAAATGTGTTCACTGGGAACATGGAGTGGCCTCAGCTGGGGCTTCCTCAGCCCTGCCCATGGCCCCAGGCTGCCATTTAGGCTCAGCCATGAAGCTCCAGGCCCAGTTTGAGTTTGATCCCAGGGTTGCAAATTGATTGAGACCCAGAGATTCATGGGTTTCTGGGAAATGGCTGGAGAGAAAGAAGCCTAGTTGTGGCACTGTCAAACTCCTTCCCTGGCACTGCTGGCTGGTTTCCCACATTGCTCCCAAAGTGGCTCCTGGGCAGATTCCTGGTGCTGGGCTAGGGGTTGGCTGCTGGATAAGGCCCATTGTGTTTTGGGTGCTCAGGATGTGGTGGCTGAGGGATCCTAACGAGCTCTGGCTCAGTTGAAGTGGAGAGGAAGTTGGCAAGAATGAGCAATGTCTGGAGAACTTTGATCACCAAAGAAAAATGGAAAACCAGATTTTACAGTTTGTACACAGTTTTTAAAGTTTTTTGAACCAAGAATGTTTTCAATGGATATGGGAGATCCTGATTCCTGTAACTACAGTCCTATTTCTCTCTACTATATTTTATAGATTTTGTTCTGCACCCTTCGTTTTAAGTTGTGTTTTATGGAGGACAGGCTTCTGGATCCTGGAGGAAAGAAGCCCATCCTCTAGCTGGGAAAGGTCTCTGGGAGGGATTAAGGGAATGAGCTGTTCCTTCCTAGCCACAGGCAACAGAGTGAGAAGCTGTGGGTTTAATTTCCAGTAGGAAACTCCAGTGTCTGTCTCTGATGGAAGCAAAGCATGGGTCTGAGGGTGTGGTATCTCTGAGGTTTTTATGAATAGGTTGGACCAGCATCTGTCAAATTATTTGGGTCAAATTGATCATGGCTTGGGGTCGTGCGAGGGAGCACGTCGAGACTCCTTGGAGCTGAGTGTCACCAAAGGAATATGCACCATTCCCTATCCTTGGGCATCTTGTCCTCACTTCCAACCAGGGCAGCTCTTGCCAGCTCCTTGCTCTCCTCCATGCATAAAAATTTGGCAGATACCACCCATTTGGGGTGTTTTATTTCATTTGTTCTTGTCCCTCATCAGAAACCCTTTTATTAGCAACCACAGGCCCTATGATAGGGCATTTCCCTATGATTATGGCTGTAATAGCATAAACTCTCTGGCTTCTAAATGCAATTTTTTTATTTTAAAGTGCACAATGAGTTTTTTAAACACTTGAACAAGATCATGAGAATTGATGGGTATAGAGCTCACAGAGAACTCACACTCCACAACTCCCTGACAGGAGGGTGCAGCCAAATGGGGGTGAGGTTCTGCTCCCAGGGAACAAGGGACAGGATGAGAAGAAAGGGCCTCAAACTGTGCCAGGTGACAGTCAGGTTGGACATCAGGAGAAGTTTTTCATGGAAAGGGTGATCAGGCCTTGGAAGAGGGTGTCCAGGGAGATGTTGGAATCCCCATTCCAGGAGGTGTCCAAGGAAGACCTGGATGTGGCAGGGCTCTGGGCTGGTGACAAAGAGGGGATCAGGCACAGCTTGGATGACCTGGAGGGTATTTCCAACCTTAATGATTTTATGGTTCTGGGACTCTTTTGCCCTAGGCAAGCCCTAAAGATCTTTGTGAGAACAGAAGAGGTGATGAACTTCAGAGCCTCCAGCCCCATTTAAGTTGAGGGAATTAGCAAATACCTGGCTGCTCAGGTGAGCTTTGTAGATCTGAGCACCCTCAGCCCAGCATAAAACTGTTCTCAAGGGGAAATGTACCTAGGAGAAAGTTGTCATCCCTTTGGTTTGGAGAAGGCAGAGCAGGAGTGATTTGGGGAAGACGGAGAAGGGATGGTCTGGGGAGGGCAGAACAGGAACCGTTTGGGGAAGGCAGAACAGGAATGTTGTACGTGCGCTGCTGCCTGTGCAGGAACCCTGTGACTGCAGCAGCTCTGGGCTGATGGGGGAAGCATCTGGAGCTGGCCAGTTCCACCCTACATCTCACTCATGATGTGTTGGGTTGGTTGTGTTGATGAGGGAGGTGATAAAATAGGGGTTCTCCCCCCGATTCCTCTGGCTGAGGGCGCTTCGGTCATGGAGTCACATGTGAGCATCTGTGGGCAAAATGAGTAGGAGAAACTTCCTCTAAAGTTGACCAGCATCCAGCCCTCAGCAGAGAGGCTGAGCTCTCTAAAACTCATCCTAGAAAACCCATTTTTAAGTCTGCATGTATTCTTTTAAGGGGAAAAAAACTAAAAAGGAAAGGGAGTGGGGGAAAGCCAGAAACGAAAAGTGTGTGTCTTGGAGCTTGAGTCTGTGGAAAAATAAAGGCAAAGGGAGAAGGAAATAAATTACTCTGAAGAGGTACAGATGGAAGCATTGACACAAATGTGCTTTGGCTTCACCAGGCCTGTCATTTGAGCAAAGAACAGAGCTGGGAAAGTTGGACTAACCCTGAAGTTTGGAAGAGCAGCACCTTCCTGGACTGCTTATTCTTATTGTCATAGTGGACCCAAAACAAGCTGACTTTCCTCAGCTGACTTCCCTCCCAAACAGTGCTGGAACTGAGTTTTTCCGGCCATGGATAATTTCTCTTTTTTGGCTATTTGTATGATACTTAAATTTCCTTTCTTCCCCTGGAGAGTGAAGCAGTGAAAGGCTGTGAAATACAATACAGCTCTTAGCTGAACTGATGATCCCAACATGGATTGTAATGATTCAAGCACCAGCAATTAATTTTATACAATTAACCCATTTAGTTAATTATTCAGAGCAAAATTAGAACATGACTTTGCTGTCTGTTCACTGACACAATTTCCCAGTTACCAGCCAGAGCTTTGTACGTGCTGAGATGTGAAATCTCAGCCTTGGCCAACCGGGCAGATTCGAGCTGGCATGGGCTGAGTGCCTGAGTCAGCAGCCCTTTGGGGGCTGATGTGCTAAATACAGACAAAACTGACTGCAATGGCTTTGATCTCCATGTGGAGCTGTGTGTGTGCCCCAGCCCAGGGAGGGTGGGAGCTGCTCTCTGCCATGCCTGAGTGGGATCCATCCCGGATCCCATACATGGCTCTGCTTCTTGGTGTCGTGGCCTGGACTCAGCTCTCAGCTGGTGCTTCCCAGTGACACAGGTGTCCTCACATCCTGGATAGCTCAGGAGGGAAGGGATAGCAGCAAGCCATGCAAGAAGAGCTTTAATTCTGTTTTTTTGTGTGTGGCAGTGCAGTTCATCTCCTCACTGCCGGGAATCAGCCTTTAACAGAGGAAAACCACCCTCCTTTTGTGTCAGTGTGCAGGAGCCTCTGCTCAACAGGCCCCACTCTCCTCAGCAGCATTTCCTACCACAATCATGAAACTTGGCAATGGGTCCCAAAGGAACTGAAAGAAAGAACTCTGTCACTTCTCACTGGAGACTTGCTTTCATCTCCTGGGAAGCCTCCTCTAAAGCAGGCAGTGGCTAAAACAAAAACAAGCTCTGGTGTCTTCTTGGTGCTCTGTTAAATCCATTGCACTGAGGAAACTCAATTTTATAATGAAGTGATCCCTCACATCCCCTCAAGCAGTGGCTGCAGGAGGAGTCCCTGGCTGAGCTAGAGCTCCTCATCCACATCTAAGTGTCCATGAGGTTAGAAACTCAGCCTTTCTCTCCCATGCAAACCCTGATCCCTTTGGAAAATACATTATTTTCAAATGCAGACTAGGAAATAATGAAACTTCCTCCTGCCTCAAGTTGCTTCTCTTCTTTTTCATTTTGAAGGGGATGCTCAGTTGTGGGGCCTCAGAATCCCATGCTAGGCTTTAGAGCAGCTCATTGAAATTAACCATTTACAGTTGGATTCAAAATAAGATACTTTGATTACTGAGATAATGAGCAGAATGCTGGACCCTTATCACTGTTGACTGGACCAGGAATTTAGAGGAAATTATTCAACCAGCCTTGGTCTTGAAAAGGATCTGTTTCTCCAGCAGTGTTTTGATCAGAGGAAGGCAATGACAGGTCCTGTGTGGCCCAGCTTCTATGTTTAGGTGATTTTAACAGATGCAATAACTGTGGAATTGAGTAAATTTTATGCTTCCTAGACATCTCACTCTAGAGTCATTAAGATGGTCAATATTGCTGGAAACCAACCACAGCTTGTGCATGCTGGTGTAAAAAAGGGGAATTTGGTATTTGCCTCAGAAATCTTGAGGATGATTAATCCACCACTGGTAACCAGCACGTGGCACAAATGGAATGAGCCCTGGATTTTGAACAGGCTATTCAGTGATGCTGGAATGCCAACATCTGCACATCAGCACATCTACTGTGGCTGTAAGAGGGGCAAGACTTCACAGGTTTGGAGTGAGATCATGGTTGGAGAGACTGAATTTAGTCTAAATTTAGCCATCTGAAAGTCTTGTCTAAACGGGGCTGGTACCACACATCACGAACATCTGTCAGTGTGTGGGGTGACTCACCTGGGAGCACATCCATCCCTTACCTACAGCCCAGGGATGGGGCCTGGCTGGCCAAACTGGTGAACTTTGGCACTGATAAGGTTTGGGGAGCTGGTTCACACCCACAGCGTTTGCTGAGTACATTTCTTCTACGTGTTTGGTACCTCCAGGTGCCACTTCTACTGCCAGGGAGTTGATCTGAGGTCTCTGCTAAGCCTCTCTCAGCCAGTGGTTATGGAGCTGCACTTTCATTGATTTAAGGTAGCCTGGAATAACTATACTTGGCTCACTGGAACAAAAACATCTCTTTTGACCGGGGCTTGAACTTCTCCTCTTTCTCCCTTTGGGAATCCCTCTCCCTGTCTGTGGTGCTCCTCCAGGTGAGGAGATCAGTGCTTTTAATTCCAGGCTGATGGAAACCTTGTGCTTTTTGCCTTTCTGGCCAGGGGACGTGCAGGGAAGCAGCTGGCTTGGGATGATTTTTTTGAAACTGCAGGAAGAAAGGAGAAAGGGACAGTAGGAAAAGTACATGTTGAATATCCAGGGAGATGCTGGGAATGCATTGCCCATGTGTCTGGGAAACAGGGACACAGACTCCTCTCATTTCACATGTGGGCTGGAATTCGAGTCAGGCTCAACATCCAGCTCTTGGGCCCTTCCTCTTCTGTGGGCTCAGGGTGACTCTGTGGTGGGTTAAATGAACTCTCTCTTCTCCCTACCACTTAAGCTGCTTTTTAATTAACTTTCTCAGCAGGAAACACTGCTTGAGGCTCACAGCTAGCCCAAGGTGCTTTGTGTTTAATGGTTTCTAGTGCAGACACATGAATTAATTATTAATTATTAATAATTAATTATTAATTATTAGCTAATTAATTATTTCCTACTGCTCTGACCCCCTCCTCATGCCAGCTGTGACCAGTGGAGAGTGTCCCTCCACCACTCTGGGACGATGCTCCTGTGGGATGCTGTAGGGAAGCCCCACATGCAGCTCATGCCACCAGCTTGGTCCCATTCTATGGCTCTGCATTCCCAACACATGGATCACACCCTAGATGTGTGTTGTAGGTGGAGTCTGCAGTCACAAGCTAGAAATAAAAACAGAAAGAGTTTTTATGGTGAAAAATACATAGTTTCTGGTACTTTTGGTGGAGCTGTGGGAGTGAGGGAAGGTCCTTTTGCAATCTGACAGAGATGCAGGGACTGTCTCGTGTGACTCTGCAAACCACGTGTTTCCCTGGGAGCTGGGAAGCAAAGCCATTGAATTACCATCAAGTCAGTAAATTGAACTTTGTAAGGTTGGTACAGCTTGGGTTTCTATAGTTATTGTATTTTTGATAGGGTTTGGACAGGTTTTCCTGTGTTCTCAGACCCCAAAGCTTCTGCACCCATACAAGGAAAACAGCTTGTTTCTATAGCCCTGCTCTAGAGCACATTGAGGCAGCCTCAACAGTTGGAAGCTTCTTGGGTTTTTTTCTTTTCCTTTGTGTGCTTTTTTAAGTCAAGTTGAGTGGCTTGGATTCCTCTGTCCTGGTAGCTACAGAAAAAAAGGGTAAAATCTATTTCTGGATCTACCCAAATTTGCTCCTCTTGCACCAGCTTGTTTTGGTCCATAATTATATTTAAGTACTCACTTTAAAATTAACCCAAAACCACAAATAAAGCAGACTCCATAACTTCTACCTTCAGCTGGGGGGTGGGGGAGGGAGTGTAGAATCCCCGAAGTAAAACAGAAAGTAAAACAGTTTGAAACACTAAAGTACATTTCCAGCTCCAAAATTTCCTCTTCTGTGTATGTTATTAAGGTCCTTAATTTGATGAGCATTGAAAAATAGCTTCCTCCTTCTGTGTGTGCTGCATATTTCATGAACTTTTGTGTTTCTACTGTCTGAACTCTTCTGTGTAAAGTTAGGGATGTCAGGGAAATATAAAATGGCAAATGGTGCTTGACCTCAGATTTTTCTCAGAGAGGAAGTTGATTTATTTGTCTGAAGGTATTATAAGGCTAGCTGGAAATATTTAAGGAGAAATTGTAGATTTTTTAAAAGAATCCTCTTCCAATTATATGAAATAATTAGAAAGTTCTTATGTTCCTTGTGCCTGTTTCAGCATCTGTCTTGCTCCTGTATCCCCCATCATTTTACCCCTTGGTTTAATTGGCAGAATCACTCTCAGGACACAGAACATGTCAGCACTAGGGTAGAAAAAGGTGGTTTCATTGAGAAAAAACCCAAACTTCTATTTTGCAACAGGACAATCCTAAAACTGTTACATGCAATGGAAAATTTCTAGCAGGAGTTGACCTGCAATTCTCCCCACTGTATTTTTATTATCACTTTGAAGTTTAATGAGACCTTAAATAATTTGTACATAATTTTATAATTACTTGTTTCCAGAGGTCTCTAAAATCCCAGGAAGAGGAAAGTAGAGATACAGCACTGACCAGGCTGCAAAACTGGGGTTTGATATTGACTTTTGACATGGTTTAGCTATACTGGATTGAAGTTATGCTTGTGGGTGTAAAATGTAAAGTCATCTATCAGTACAAATATTTTTTGACCTGGGTTACATCAATTCTTGGTCAGATTTGCAGCCATCCAGCTTGTTAAATACAGGTGAGAAACTTAACCCTGCCCTGAGTTACAGAAGGGAAGGTGACAGGTAAATTAAGGAGGTTCACACTGGTTTGCTGCTTTCCCATGACAGATTTGAGGTAATATTAAAAAGCATTTTAGCACCTATTGGCACCTAGGGTTATTCCACTATGTTTTTTATTCTAATACATGATGAACAGTGAAGCAAACCTCTCTGTTTCATTTTTCTGAGGGCAGAAGTGCTCCATAAATTTCAGTGCCTGTGAGTCAGGCATAATCAGATACAGCAGGAATGTTACACACGACTTGCTAGTCAATTATTTCATTAAGAAAAAGTTAATCTTTTGTCTGTTTGTTTACTTCGGGTTTTCTTTAGATTTCCTGGGGCTTTTGCATGTTTTCCTTAGTGTCAGAGTTCTGGGTTATGTTTTTAAAAGTTTGGATTTGAAAACAAACCACATCCTGGTTTCTCCTCTTTCTTATCCATCAGAGATACAAGTTGGGCTGTTCCTAGCTGCTTTTTGGGCTCTACAGAGCTGCTCAATACAGATTTCCTATGGCAGGGCATGCAGCTCCCTCCTTTCTGATTTTGGTTTTCATTCAGCACAAGACAATTGTGGAAACAAACCCTTTTATTTGGATCTTCAGAAGTGGTGTGTTCACTTTCAGATTTGGAAAAAAATCTAGAAAAATTTGAAGACTGCAGTTGAAGAAAAAAGGGAGGCATCAAGGATGATCTCAACCAAAGAAATCCATAATGGAGAAGGGAGACATGATGCTGAACTCCCCACACCCAAAAGAATTCAGGAAAATGTGTCATTTCTGAGGGACTCATGGCTAAAGCAGCCAGGTTTTGGTACAGACTCACCTGGTTACCTGCCCTTGGGAGAGGGAGCCACTGGGAATCCCAGTGACCACAGCAGGTTTTGGGAAAGCTGTCTTGGTGATGACTGGGAGGCTGGGAACCATCCTGCCTTCCAGTCTGACCAGCTGTGTGTCCAGTTCTCAGAAGAGAGTCAGAACTGGACAGGTTAGAGCACCCAATTCTCAGAGCAAGGACTGGACAAGTCAGAGTGCCCAGTTCTTGCATGAGAGCCAGAACTGGGCCAGTCAGGGTGTCCAGCTGCCAGAAGAGAGCTTGTGGTGGTGCCTGAAAATAATTGTGTGGTCTTGTTCCCATCTATGGATTTCCAAGGGCAGGGATGAGTGAGCCCCTAGAATTCTGGTGCAGGGAGCTTTGTATGGATTTGGACAATGAAGGCGTGTGACAGCGCAGGGAGCTCAGTATGAATTTGGAAGGTGTGTGGCCAGTCAGTGCCCATGTAGGTGTGACAGGTGTTTTATGTCCCACAAGCCTTTTCCATGCTTTCCCCACCCAAACGACCTTGAAGATTTGAGGCTTTTCCAGGCTGAGCCAGGAAAGACCACTCAGGGGTGGGATCTTTTGGTCTTTCTCCATTTGCATTTTCAGCCTCCCAGAAGCCACTGGCTACACTTTGAGTCACTGTATAAATCCAGGACAGGGTTTGAGGAGGTGCCATTGGGACAGGTGGACAATCTTGTCTGGATTAACAACTGCATGTCTCAGAAGCATTGGAGTTGTTCCCTCAGCACACACAGCTCATGGAGTACATGAATCAAATCACATAATTAGACAGGTCTGCAAGGTTCTGTTGCTCTGGCTACTGAGAAACTGGGTCATTCTCCTGATATTTACAGTATCTCTTCCAGCACAATGGGAGATGTTGGTATCTGCAGCTGGAGGACGGGAGTTGCAGGGTAAATCTCAAGGGTGAGTGTGGTCCCTGCACCTGATCATTCTACCCCCAAACCAACACTGTGGAAGGGAGTTCAGGACTTCAGGTGCTCAGTCTCATTGAGAAAAATTATTGACCATTAATTCCATTCAGAGCAGTCTGGGTCTGCATATACTTTTATAATAAAATACTGGGTTTTTTCCATATGCCTCCATGCTTTCACGTTCAACCTTTACAATGAAGGACTGAATTGAAAAGATTATTTTTAAATGATTACTAACAGTCAGCTAGACCTACATGCATAAAAATCTTAGCTCTACAAATAATTGCAATGAAAGATAAATTAATTGGTAGCTGCTGGTTGTAGAAGCACCAAAAAAAAGTTTTTTCTCTTCTCTTCTCTGAGAGGGTAAATATTAGTAGAAATAGGTATGCCCTGTAAGAGCACCTGCTTGAGGAGCTGAGACTGTTTCAGATGTACAGTGATAAAAACAGACAACCCAGATTAATGGCGGGTTTGGAAAGTAAAAGTCATAAAAAAGTGACTTTCCTCCTCCCATGCTTCCAGTCCTGAAAGGAAGGTGGACGTTTGGTCCAAGAGGTGCAAAAACTTGTGCTGCACTTGTCATGGAGGACTGGCAGTGCAGTGGTCCCATTCCAGAGTTGGAAGCACAAATTTCTTTCCATATTGCACTTCATAAATATTTAAATGGTCATATGCTTTGGTTGGTTCATATTCTGTAACTTTGCCTTCAAGCTCCCTATTTCAAACTGTTTCAAGCTGAAGAGGGAACCCAAAGATCATTTGTGTAACAACTTCCTTCCCCAGCCACCATTGTGTCAGAAACAGGGAGCTGTTGATGGTTGAAATCCATATTTGGCTGTTAGTTTTTGAGCCAAACTCTTTATTAATGTGTTTAATGAGTTGCCACTTGTTGATGTGTGTGTGTACTTGAGTGCGCCCCATGCTCAGATTGGAGATTAAAATCCTGCTTGTCAGAGATCATAGTCAAAAAACTTCTAAAAACCCACAATAATTCAACATATCCAGAGTAGTTTGAGTTGGAAAGGATCTAAAAACTCATCCAGTGCCACCCCCTGCCATGGGCAGGGACACCTTCCACTGCCCCAGGTTTCTCTAGGCCTTGTCCAGCCTGGCCTGGGACACTTCCAGGGATCCAGGGGCAGCCACAGCTTCTCTGGGCACCCTGTGCCAGGGCCTCCCCACCCTCACAGGGAATAATTCCTTCCCAATATCCCATCTATCCCTGCCCTCTGGCAGTGGGAAGCCATTCCCCTTGTCCTGTCACTAAGGTCTCCTTGGAGTGTTCTCCAGACTGGACACCCCCAGTTCTCCAGCCTGGCTCCAGAGCAGAGGGTCCCGAGCCCTCCTATTGTATCCTGATTTTGAAAAGTTCTCCATCTAGTTTTTAACCTGAATGTTACCAGGAGGGGAGCAACCCAAACACCACACCACGGCATAACTTCTGTTTCAGAGTTCAGCCTCAGTGAAGGTTTCCAAAGACTTTTCTTATAAAGGGGTCTTCTTCTTGGAAAAGACTTGAATGAACTGTGGCAGTTCCCAACAATTATCCTCCACTTGCAGACAGTGGTTTTACCCTTTTCCTTGGCAACACATCAGCCAAGGTGTATCCATGTCCCCACCATGATATTTACAGCAGACTTCCAGGAGTTTGGGGTTAAACTTGAGGATTGTGACCTCAATATCTTACACGTTTTTGTGGTGACAGTCATGCACAAGAATTTTTCTCCTGTGAAAAGTGTTTGCAAATTAGGGACAAAGGGATGGAACTTCATGTTCCCAGCAAGGACTGTTCTTGTGCTGCCTGTAGAAGGGGATGAGCAGTTTGGAGATTCCTGTTACCAGTGGGAGAGGAAGGGGATCAGCACATCTCCTCTTGGTTACTTCCACTGAGCCAGTGCCAAATCATGTTGATTGATGCACAAAAAGCACCACTTCAGCTGCATCAGCCTTCAGGGGACGATTCTCTGAAGCTTGGAAAATTTCCAGGGTGCATCCAGGGTCTCAGCACAGCAGCTCCTGCTGTGGCCAGCTGGGCCATGGGGTGACTGCCTGGGAGACAAGCTCAGTCATGCCAGAGGTGTCCATCAGGCTTGTCCCTGGGACATGCTTTACCTTGGTGATCTCCCAAACACAAGGTAAAAGAGATTCTTCTGGAAAGTCTCACCTACCAAATAGTCTTTGTAACATGTCTTGGTGTTCACTTTTTCAGAAAATATGTGATAATTTCAACTTGAAGGGTCCTGTAGGAGGTTGATCTGAAGATTTTTGTCAAAAACAGCCCCTCTGGGTGAGTCTCCCAATGCCCCATGTTAGTCCGTGGCATTTTCTGCCATCTAGGATGCCCTCCTGGAGGCCTCTCTGTTTGTTAAACAAGGATGCTGTGACACGGATCATATGTAAGTCTGATTCACAGAGTCATGGAATAACAGAATATCCTGAGTGGGAAGGGACTCACCAGGATCACGGATCCAGCTCCAGGCCCTGCCCAGACACCCCAACATCCCACCCTGTGCATCCCTGGGAGCATTGTCCAAACACTCCTGGAGCTCTGGCAGCCTTGGGGCTGTGCCCATTCCCTGGGGAGCCTGGGCAGTGCCCAGCACCCTCTGGGGAAGAGCCCTGGCATAGCTGCAGCCATTCCCTGGGTGCTGTCCCTGTCACAGGGAGACTGGGGCTGTCCTTTGGGAGGAGCTGCAGCCCCCAGCGAGCTCACCCTCAGCCCTGTGTCCTCTCTCCAGGCTGGTTGGTGTTGGTGCCAGTGCTGTTCCCTCTGTCTCACCACGGTCCTCCCTGTCCAGCTAAGCCTGACAGCCCCCACACTCCTGACCCCTCTCCCCACACAGCAGATTAAAGGGTGAATGAAAACAGCTGTTTTCTCTCCTCACTGGGAGTCAGGAAGGCTTTGGGACACTCAGGCAGCCCAGGAGGTGCCCCTGTGGGTGTGCAGACACAGAGCAGTGCTTGGCCCAGCAGTGATCATGCACTGGAAGTGTGTGCAAGGTTCAGGCATCTTGCATCACCCCCTTGGCTGGTTAAAAAAACCCTCTCCAGGAAATTCAGGGGTTCCCCTTTTCCTAGTCACTGCTGTCACGCAGCCAGTCTGTTCAGGAACTCTGTATGTTTCCCCGAAGAATAAAAGCACCACCTTTAACTCCCTTTTGAAGGGAGCAGGGCTGATGAATGGAGCTTCCGCTCTTCTTGTAAAATCCCACTAAAATCTGCATCAGCTGGGTGATTTTGGGAAGTTTTCCCTTGCCTTTCCCACGGTCCCAGACACAGGAAATGGGCAGGTATTTGCTGTTGCTTCCCATAACCTGTTGGATGAAGAGAATATGTTAATTCTGTGCAATGGCAAACCATGATATGTAACACAGTGGGAGGACTAGGGGAAGTTTAAACCCTGTTGGTCATCCAGCAATTTCCTTTCAGCGGGCTGGTTGGCTCCTTTATATCCAGATTCACAGTGGGGGATATTTAAAAACTGGTTCTGAATTGCATTGAGAAACGAAAGATTTTCATAATAAAACCAGCCTACTCTCATTCTTTCTATATAAAGCATTAGAAAAATTGAAGTGACACAGCCTTGGTCAAACATTAATATATTTGTCAAGCACCAGTAAACAGGTACAAAAACTGCTCAAAAGATCCAAATCACTTGCATTTCCCTACACTGACTGCTCTGGTTAAGGACATGGTTTATTACACTTTTACTGGTGTAGAACTTGCTGTGCAAGTTCAACACTTGATGATATGAATAACTTGATTGAAATGTAGATATTAGGGAAGGAGAAACTTTCATACCATTAGGAACAACCTTATCCACTGACCTTACTGAGTCATATGAAGGGAGAGATTTAGGGTTTGTGAAACCCTTCCATGTATCTTATCAAAGTCTCAGAAAAGCCAAATAAGTGCAATCACCCGGTTCAGAACAACGAGTCCATCAACAAGGAAACACTTCCAGCACTCTGAAAGGAAAGGCAGAGTGAGGGGTGTGATACAAATCAGGTCAGTGAATAGCTTGTTCTCCTGAGTAACTTGAGCTTGATAAAAACCCCATGTGGGCTTGATATGAGGGCTCGTGAGCTGTGGTGGGGCTGGAATCAAGTTTCATCAAGTTCTTCTGGTCTGTCTGTTCTGAGCCTACAACCTCAGTCAAGGGAGCTTTTCCTGGCAAGGAAAAAGGATGCAAGAGTTTCTGGGCCCCCATGATACCTGTGGGTGTAGCGTGGGCAGCTCCTCACAGAAAGTGTCTGCAGAGAATAATGGAGTTCTGTGAGTGCAAACACTTTTCCAACACCTGCTGGAGCCAACCTGATGTCTCAGACACCCCTGTCAGTCCAGGATTTTGCTTCAGTTGGTCAAAAATGCCTCTGTTTTTGGCTGCTGAGGTGGATTGCATGAACTTTCCACATGGGCATTGTTGCAGTGACAGCAATTCCTTCCCTGTCATGCTGCTGTCAGTGATTTACATACAGGTGCCAGAGTTTAGCATGGTGTGCAGAAAATCCAGATTCCTCAAGCATAGCCAAAATATTTATATTTACTGTTTAAAATAAATATTTACATATTTACTTTTCTGTCCATGGGTTTAGCCATTGCAAAACCAATGTCTATCAGAAAATCAGAAGGGCTAAAGGAGCAGAGCACCCCGGAAGTTATCACTGGACATGGTGAGACCAGGTAATGTTCCTGCCAGGGGACCTTTGGAAATGGTCAACATGGGGCTGCTCCTTCTGCTCTTAGAGACCAGAGGAATTTTTTGGATTGCAATTTCAGCATTTCTCTTTCTCCATGGGCTTTAGGAGGTTTCTCAGATCCCGTTCATGTACAAAGCTACTTACAGCAATGGAAATGTGGGTCACTGTTTGGATCAGAGCTGAAAAGCAAGATGTGACCTTTATACAGCTATTTTTTCCCTCAATTACACAGAAAATGGATGCCCAATTAACAGACCACTAATAACTGTATGACCAGCACTGGGTATTGCAGCACGGGTTAACACATCCAACCAGTGATGACGTTTGGTCATGGGAAAGGGCTGTAAATCCATGAAAAATGGTGTTTCATTCGTGAAACCTGAAAGGATGGACAGTGCGTAACTCCCCGTAAGTCACCGGTTGTGCAAGTGTGAGGAAGCTGCTGGCGTGGTCAGCCCGGGGATCCTGCTCCTGGATCATATATCCTGCAGGGAAATGGCTTTGCACAAGTGCAGGAAGTCAGCTGTGTCAAATATTGGTGACACACGGACAGGGCTGAGTGATGGATGCACGGGGCACCCTGTCCATGCCACGGCGTCACAGGATCACTTGGCCTGGAGGTGACCTCAGGAAGTCCCTGTCTACCCCTGCCAAAGCAGGTCAGCTCTGGGTCAGACCAGGTCACTCAGGGCTGGCAGCAGCTGGCTCTTGAGAGCCTCCATGGATGGACCCTGCCCTGGGAGCACATTGTACCTTCCTCCTGCCTTGGAATGAGCAGTGAGGGTCAGCCCTCGTGTCCAAATGGTCACTGTAATGCCTGATCCTAATCAATTCCTGAGCTGATAATCCTGCTCAGCCTGGGGAGCCTCGAACCCATCTGAGGTCTGCTTATCTCAGGCAGAGTGAATAGATTCCAATAAAACTAAAACTACACTAAAATGTTCTGTGTTTGAACAGCAATAGCAAGAAATGGCCCCAAGATAACTCCAGGTCCCATTGAGCTCACAGGTTGTTGGGAGTTGAGGTGAGAAGAGTGCCAGGATCTGCTTTGTGGATGTGGCTTCCCTCTCTGTGCCAGGCAATAGAAACTATAGGAACTTTTCCTTCTTGAGACAACACTCCTTTTCCCCCCTGAATTTCTTTTTAAGACTCTGCACAATTTGTTTTAAGGAGGCTGCACATTCTGAGGCTGCATTGCATAATTCCTATTGCCCTTGCTAAAACCTTAAAAAAAATCACGTAAATTAAATATTTTTCCTGTTGCCCTAGGCAGGATGTAAAAGAAAACAGATTCCTTAAACCATGGACGGCCAAAGTATTTTTATTCATTTTTTTTATGGCTGGTTTAATTGTCGTCAGTGACTGGTCAAGGGATTAAATTAAATCCACCTGTTTTCAATGCTGTTTGTGGAATTATTATATATGAAGAATGTTTTTATGCACATTGTAAACAAAATAAGGGTGATTTACACCAGCTACTGTAACAGGAAACATTACAGAGTGAAATGAATTGCAACATAACACGCAATAGCTGAAGGCAACAAAATTAAAGTAAAATTCATTCTTCTCATTGCAACTTTTTATAGTGCTGTCATTGCTTAAGAAAATTGTGAAATAGTGGGAGAAGTTTCAGGTCTCTTTGAATCCTTTGAATGTGTTCAAACTGACTGAGGGGAAATTTAGGTTCAATACCTGTAAGGAATTGTTCCCTGTGAGGGTGGTGAGGCCCTGGCATAGGGTGCCCAGAGAAGCTGTGGCTGCCCCTGGATCCCTGGAAGTGTCCAAGGCCAGGTTGGATGGGGCTTGAAGCAACCTGGGCTAGTGGAAAATGTCCCTGCCCATGGCAGGGGTGGAACTGTATGAGTTTTTTAAAGTCTCTCCCAACCCAAACCATTCTGGGACTCCATGATATGATTTACCTTCCCCTCCTCCTTAATCTTTTTGCAGGGAATGGACCCCGGGAAGGACATTTGCCTTGTCCATCCCCTGGGCCCCTCCCTGATCTCCATGACCTTTCAGAGATGATGGACAGGTCTTGCAAAGACACCAGCCAGCACTCTGGGCACCAGTGGATGCCACCCATCAGATCCCATGGACTTAAATGGAGAAGGTTTCTTGAGAGACCCTGAGTCAATTCCCTTCCAGCACTGGTGGATCCTTTCCTCCTTGAGCCCCATCTCTAGCTCTGAAACCTGGAGACCCTCCTGGTGAACACTGATGCAAAGTAGACAGAGTCCCTCATTCCCACCTGCATCAACAGTCACTAAATCCTCTGCTCCACTCAGACACATTTTCCTTGTCCAGCTGTATTGCCCATGTAGGTTTAGAAACTCTTCTTGCTGCCCTTGACTCAGTCCCCTGAGCTGTGGCCTTCCTGATGGCACCCCTGCATGCCTGGGCCATGTGTCCCAGTCCCTTTGCAGACTGTCCCTGATTCCAGCTCTGTGTGCCCCCTCCTCAGTCTGGACCTCAGTGTAGACCAGGCTGCCATGAACTTCCACATCCCCAGACCTGACTTCCTATTTTTGTGAGAACTTGCTTTCAGTTTTGAACAGAGAAAATGTCTCAAGGCAGAGATTTACTTCTCTGTTTAGACCTAAAAGAACAATGTGACACTTGAATTTCTGCTTTCTCATTGTACTGGGAGAGCACCAGCTTCAGCTTCTCTTCAGCTTCTCACCTGACTGTTAACCCTGTCAAATTATTCAGATGGTATTTGGATAAATGTTCCCTTGTAAGATGTGGTGCTGAATCAGAAATTGCCAGGTGAGAGTATTTAGAGCTGCCATGAATGTTTACAGAAGCGAAGAAGCCTAAGAAACTTTGCTTACACATGAAAAAAATTTAAAAAGTGTTTATTCTAGAAGGCAGAGTTTAACTCTGATCTGATTATATGAGCTGTTGATATTCTGCAGGCCTAGGTAGATCCCTGGACATTTTTGCTGTGACCATGGTGACATTTACATGCCAGGTTTAAGGGGAAATTAGTAACATAGACTCATTTATTTGTATACATTCTCGTCTAATGGATTAATCCCTGTTTACATGTCTACTGTGTGAGCCACAGGGTAAACACTGAAACTTGAGGAGAGCACAAGATACTGGTCCATGGCTTTGCAGAGTTCCTTCTCAAAGTAAACAGGCCTGTGCTGCTTCTGGGTGCCCAACAGTTTGCTTTCCATTGTGTGGGAAATGAAACCTGGCTAAGAAGGAGGTGCTCAAGCACTGAGCAGATTAAAGGACTAAAGATTTTTCGGTGGTTTTTTGACTTCCCTCTCTAGAGGAAGGCACTTCCTATAAATATTTGGTTCTAGTTCCTACAGTTTTTGAGTATGTGGCACTTGGAAAGATGATTCATATATTTTCATATACTTCTAGGCACGTATTTATTAGCTCCTCAGATACAGATAATTGAATTAGTTAATTGATAAATTAAGAAGCTGTGGCTGTTGCATCCTTGGAAGTGTTCAAGGCCAGGTTGAACAAGGCTTGGAGCTACCTGATATCCCTGCCCATGGCAGAGGGTGAAACTAGAGGAACTTTAAGGTAATTCCAACTCGAACCAGTCTGGGATTCTGTGATTTGTGAGCCAGCACATGAGTGCGAATAGAAATTTAAATTAAATCTTTTTTTTTTTTGGTAACAAGTCTTGTTATGAGAGAGTCTAGAGCTGCATCACTGGTACATGATCAAAGCAAGAAGATGATGAAATTCATCAACAGCTGCTGCAATCCATCTCAGCCACCCTTATTTCATTATTCCTGATGTTGGCATTTATGAAAGCTCTGTTTAGAGAATTTCTACTCTGTGACAACTCTTAAAAGCCTATTTTTCTTTGAATTGCAACAAACGCAAGCTAAAAATGCTGGAATTCCCTGCAAATTGGAAGAGTTGTTGTTGACGTGCCATGTGTGACAGGTTTTTTTCTCTGCCATGCAACGGGAATGAGTCAGTAGTGTGGACAGCAACAGAGAAAAGAAACAAAAGCAAGTGATGTGAAAGACCTTGCTTCACTTGTTGTGTGTGTGTGTGGTGGGGTGTTGGTCATTTTTCCAGCTCAGAAACCAGTAATTTGTTTCAAAGGTTTTCTCTATTTCACGCCATGATGGAGATGATTCAGATGAGAAATTTTCTGAAATTTCCCTTGGCAGGTTATTGCACGATTTTATAGCCTGCCAGCATGAACAATACTTTTGTGAACACGTTAAGCCCTTAAAAATACGGATTTGTGAAAGTTTTGTGTGAGCTAATGTGGGTTCTGTAATAACGTGGTGGCATAAATGGAATTTCCTTGGAATATAGTCTTGGGGCTGCTCTCATCCAAGGAAGGGCTGTTTGGACAGAAGCAGACAAGTGTCCATGCAGAAGGAAAGCCCTGCACAGCACTGGTGTGGGGACAGTGTCAGTGCTCATGTCCCTGCCTTGAAAAAGGCTTTTAGGAGACCAGAGTAGCTGAGGCTGCAGACAAATTTGTTAGTCCTCTACCTATGGGAGCAATTCTTACTTGCAGGATTTTGCTTGTGCCTGCAGCCCAGGCCTGTAGTGTAAGGATGACCATACTGACTTACATTTATTTATTGTTACTAATCAATGAATGGCCCTTCTTCCATTAATCCAACTAGTTATTACATCTGTTTATACTTTGGGGTTTGCCATTACACCAAAACATTGTGCAGCTTTACAAGTTGTGTGGAAAATGTCAGCCTTTTGTTTTAGAATTGCATCAGGTGAGCTGAATAGGCCTCCAGATGGGTCAGGAGAAGCAGTGACTACTCCAGTGCCAGTCACCTTCCAAATGGCACCTGCTCATGGCTGTGTCATGGGTAAAGCTCTGGGCTGACCCCAGAGGTGACCTGCTTTGAGCTGCAGGTTGGACCAGGGACTTCCTGAGGTCCTTTCCAGATTGGGTTTTCCTAGAAGCCAGTTTCTCTCTCCAGCTGTCTTCCAAACATTATAATATATAATTTATAATATATAGTATAATCACAGAATGACACATTTCCCACTAACTTTATTACCACAAATATTCTGAGTTGAAAGAGACCCACAAGGATCATCAAGTCCAATCTTCAGTGAATGGCCCTACACAGATCTACCTGAAAACCTTGGTGTTATCAGCCCCATGCTCTGACCAGTTGAGCTAATCTAATCTAATCTAATCTAATCTAATCTAATCTAATCTAATCTAATCTAATCTAATCTAATCTAATCTAATCTAATCTAATCTAATCTATATATCCAAGTGTCTCAGGTCCTGGCATGACTTTGTCCATGGCACTTGTATTCCACACAGATCTTTGTCTACCTCTGCATGCTGGCCAGCAGCCAACATCGAGACTGGGTCTCTTCAAGTGACAACCTGAGTTTTTGTCATGTTTCTGCCAGACATGCAAGGCAAAACTGATTAGGAAAATTAATTCTGTTGCCAAAACTTTGCCCTGAAGGATTTTTCTGTCCTGAGAGCCTTCCTTCACACAGACAGTGCTCATGAAGACAAGGAAACTGGAAAACTGCACATGTGTCCTGGTGCCTGGGAGTAAATTACCTCAACTCTCTAATGGCTTCTCCTGATGATCCTGAAAAGCATTTTTCTCCTCTATCATCAGTTTCAAAAGTTAGCCAGTCCTTGGTATTTCCTTTAGGGATTTAAGCTCATAGAGAAGCAGATATAGATTGTTTCATTTCAGCCTTTGGGATGAACACACAGATGCTGCACTAATACCAGTGAAATAAGGTTTTCCATCAGGAATGAGAGCAGGAATATTTGGGCAGGTTTCAAATATTTGGATCCAGACTTGCCTCATTGTGCTAAACGTGCTTAAGCACACCTAAGCTGTCTGCTGGACAGACCTGCTGTCTGGTCAAAGAAAGATTTGGGGTTGATGATTCACAGCAGGCAGAGAAATCAGTCAAGAAGCTTCTCTTAATTCAGGCAATTGATGTATGCAATCCATTGAATCAAAACAGATGAGGAGCAAGGGATTACATTTACATGTGTAATTACATTATACACTAATCCACTGCTCTCAGAGACCTTTCAGGTGGCATTGTTAGAAGTCCTTTGTTTGGATTTAAATGGAGTTTATAACATATCCATACTTCCCATGATAATAGTGTTACTACACTCCACATTTAGAATACTTCAGGTGGGGTGGTAATGCCTGAAGCAGATAAATCACATTTTGCCAGGCAGCTACGATGAGTTAGGGTCACTAAAAGTCCCTAACTTTTGTTTTTCTCGGACGGAAGGAAAAGCCTTGTGTGGAGTCTGAGCTGGGTCTGGGTGTGCTACACTAGCACCACGTCACTGTGAGCAGAGCAGCACATGGAAAACCCATCTGTCTGCACCCCTGCCTTTCCCAGGAACTCACACTTTCTGCACCAACCAGCACTGGGCGATGTCACAGTCCAGGAATTAAACACAAAAAAAGCAACAAAAGCAATCATTGGTGCTGTTCCAAAGTGCTGGAACAAGAGTGGTGTTATGCCACACCTTGGGATGCTGAACAAAGAGGGATGGGGCTGTGAGAAGCTTTCCAAGCACTGTGATACAACTCCTGGCTCTCTAAGCCTTTCACAAGGTCTTCCTAACCTCGATCTCGTAGTGTTTTGGCTGCAAACCCGAGCAGTTTCACTTTATTGGGATTCTCTCAGTACTTCTGGCTTGCAATGAGATGATTATGCTCTTCTTTATTCTCCCCATAAAATATTTCACTCTGGGTACTTTCTTCCTGTAAGAGTGACAGCATGAGAGAACATAAACAGTTTGTGCCTCCATAAATTTTATCTTTTTTTTTTGTTATTCTATACATTCAAATCTCTCTAAAAGCCAGGGAAGTTACAATTCCACATTATGTAGAATCAGAGAATCACAGAATCACAGAATATCCTGAGTTGGAAGGGGCTCAAAAGGCTCATAGAAGTCCAGCTTTGATGCAATTTGATGTAATGTAAGAAGAAACCATGAAATTTTCATTGTATTCTGTCACTACCAAGTGCCCCAGCCCATATTTCTCCCTCCTCTGCTTTAGTGTAAGTCACAGATGATTTCGGCAGCCATAGGGTGCTTTACGATTTCAGACGATTTTGGAAAATATTCCAAAAATTGAAAGGTTTTACACATCCAAGTTGGTCTGAATCACCCTCTGTAGGTGCATAGCTCTGTCCACTGACTACACTGGGGCGAAAAGGCTCTTTTTTTGTCCTCTGAGTCACAGCTCTGTTGTATTCGTAAAGCAGCCGGAGAAGGATCAGACAGGAGGTGGGCCGTGCATTTGCGTCCTTCCTCAGGGGGAAAAAATTCCTGGGATTTGTCAAAAGGAGACGTGCTGGCCCTGACAGACAAATCTCTTTGGGAGAGCCACCAGAACCAAGGGCTGTTCTGTAAAAGGGAAAGGAAAAGAAAATAAAGAGCAGGGAAGAGCTGAAAAGCAGAGGTGGTGATGGGAGGGCAGGAAGCTCCATGGTGGTCCTGCAGATGTGTTGGGTGACCCAGCCCAAGGGGGCTGTTCTTGGAGGCAGCTGGAGCTCTTTGTGGGCAGCTGGAGCTTCTGAGGAACAGTTGAATGTCCACATCATATCTGCCAGCCCTTTCTGCCCCCATCCCTGATAACCTTGCCCACCTGGGAGTGTGGACATGGTGCAATGTCCACTGCTGACTTCCCCTTCCTCCACTGCTGTCCTTCCTTTGCTCTCAGCATCTCCTTTTTTCTCTTCTTTCTATGCTTTCTCTTCATCACTCCTGTTCCTCATTCTTCTTTGCTCCATCTTTGACTCTGTCTCCTTGTGATATTTTTTTTCCTACACAAGGAAAGCCACCACACTTTGGATGCTTTGTTTGTCTGCTGAGTTGTGTCTTTCTGAAAAGGAAGCCCTTCACATGAAGGTCTGTGTTGCTACTTTTTGTTTCTGGACCACAAGAGCTGCTGCCCGTGGAGGCCTCTGGACACCATGAGAATATGAATAATGATAATTAATGGAGAACTGCATGCATGGAAGAGGTGGAAGAACTGATGACACAGGGCTGACATTTGAGACCCTTACGGAAAGGCTGCTGAGATGCTCCTCCTGCAGTTGTGGAGCAGTTCCCAATGCAATGTCCTTTCCCATATTCTTCTTCTAGAACATCCTCACCCCAGAGGTTCTGGGGTTCATCGCCACACTGTGGTGATGGGTCTTGAGCTCAACCAAGGGAGCTGGTGGAGCTCTTCCAAAGGCACTGAGCCAAGCAGTGAATGCTGGCCACTAAAATGTGTGTCTGATCTGCACAACCTTCCCAGGAAACTTCCCCAAGTCTTTGTACCTGCAGAGAGCTCTGTTAGAGGAGAGGGGAGTGAGAAAACACTGGAAATGGCAGGAGGAGGGAGCAGGGAGCTCTTCTGCCCTCACCCGGGAGGTGTCTCCCTTGTCCCAGCTCTTGGAGCAGAAGTCAAACCCCAAATAATTCAATTTAAAGCTCCACAGCCGTTGGGCTGCCAGTCTTGCTGCCAGCACACCCGAGGTCAGGCCTGCTGACTTTAGGCAGCTGCAGGGCTCTTATCTGTGCTTCTCCTCTACTTCCCTGGTGTCCATGAACACCTGACTGAGGTGCTCAACTTGGTGTCCTGTTGGGGTGTCCTTTGAGAGAAGCACACAAGCTGCCAGGGGTTTCCTCACACTTGGGATGTGCTGGGGTGACCCTCCCACTGTGCTGTTCCCAGCACCCACAGCCCTGTGGTGGGAACCCCAAGGACCACGGCATCACACAAAGGGCTGAGCTTTGTTAATCAGTGTCTCATAACTCTGAGATCTTTTCTGACCCCCGAGGCAGCCCGAGTCTCCCTTTCCTATCAGACTGCCCCGTTCCCTGTGAGGGGACCACTCTGTGACCAGGCTCTGCTTGGTGACTCCAGGGTTGGATCTGTGATGGGCTGCGTCCCCCCAGCATTCCAGAGCTCTGTTCTGCTCCAGGCTCTGGGAAGGAGGGCAGGAGAGAGCTGTGGTGCCATAGTAGAGCCTGCCCCCCTCACGTCCTGCCCTCCTGGAGTGCGTCAGATGCGCCACGTAGGGCTCGAAAGTATGAGCGGGTTGGTGTCTCTATCTTCACACGCCTTCACAGGCTGACATCAAACAGAACAAACAAATAGCTAGGGTTTTCCCTACCCAGTTTAAATAAATTTGGGTTGCTTCCCAGAAGCAGTTTTGCTGTGCTCTAGCATGACTTTTTGTGCTTGACAATAGCTCCACTTTGCATATAGGGGGAATTTTAAAACCTTTCTCCTTGTCCGAGTTCATTTGAGGGCAGAATTAAATATCTTAATTTTCCTTGGGCTTTTAAACCCCAAACAGCTTATACATACCATGTTAAACATCTTTTTTTTTCTATGATGATTGAAGAAATAGGATCCAAGTGGTGCCGCCATATTTTGGCTTTTTGTTCCTTTTTAGAGCATTGTGGCCCTGAGAATACACTGTCCAGGTGATGTTCTCTGCCAACTGAGCCAAAGAACTCTACTCCAGGGCAAGTGGTAGGCAGGAGAAGATCTGTCATCCTACAGAAATGTTCTTATTTTATGGCAGAAGAGAAATGGAAACCTAAAGTTGTGGGTGTTTTAAATGAAAGGAAGGAATTGATGGGGGAAGAGTAACCCTGCAATAGTGATTTTATTGGGAGTTAATGTACTTACCTGGAGGATTGAGGCATCACAAAAGGTCATCTGGCCCAAGAGTTTCCAAGAGAGGTTAAACCTCTGCTCTCTCTGGCAGATGGAGGGGAGGGGGAAGGCCTCAGCTGTGTTTTGACCAAGACATTCTTTGCTAGACCTGAGAAACACTTCCCGAGAACACTTCAGTTGAACTTGGCTTGTCTCCAAAGTATTACATTGCAACCAAAGACTGATTTGTCTGAAAATTTCCATGGGCTCAAGCTGAGAGATTTCCTTGCTTCCCAGGACACAAAGGAGATGGAAATGAACTCCTGTTGCTGTGGCAGGGGCAAAAGGGGATTCCAGCTCTGGGCGAATGCGACTCCACACGTCCGCTCCTTACTCACCCTGAGTCCACTGGAGGTGCGTAATGTTATGGAGCAAAATAAACTTCCCCTAAAAGATGCTTTTCTTGAAGGTCAGGAAAAGTCCAGGGCCTAGCTTGAGTCCAAAGGAGTTTCCTCAGCACTGGCCATGGCCCACGACATTTGAAAAGAGCAATTCCACCTTGGTGTCTGCAAACAGTGCAGAGGAGTGGAACAAGAAGATCCAATTCATTCCATGACCCTGTGACTTTGTATTTAGGGATGGGAAGGTTAAGAATTTGGCTAGGAGCCATGCAAGGACATTGTAAGGAGATAGTAATTATTTTTTTTACAAAAATGAACAAAATAATTTGAGAGTAAAATCCCACATTGCTTTTCTCAATGCTGCAGTCAGCCAGAGGAACCTTAGCAATGCCCTCCCACAGACTTTTCCTATTGTGTTCCCCTATTATCATTTATGTATTTATTTATTTTAAAATTGGCTTCACTGCACCTTTTCTGATTTCTGATATAATTGTGAAGTAGGGCTGAAGCTGTTTATTGCCTGACATGCAGTTTTTTGTCTTTATCTCAGTAGGTCTGTATTTCCTTCAAAGTTTACTTTTATTCATTGCAACATCTCTATGTTATATTCTATTCTAAATAAAAATGCTCTTTTTCTTATAATAAATACTTAAATTTATATATTAATAAATTCTTATTATTAAATTCTCTATTATTTAAACATATATTCTTGTTTAAATGCTAAACAAGAAGCCTAAAAGAGGTTTTATCATAGTCACATTATGAAGCTCAAAACTTAGAAGATGTTTATTATAACTTTTAATACTGGATTTGGAGACATGCGCCAGCTCTTACCGAAAAAGCAATAAACACAAAGCACCTCTCCCTTTCCCCTGGAAATGGTCCTCATATTCCTTCTTTAAAAATAGGTCTGAGGATAGACCTGGAAAAGGGTCTGGGAAAAAAAGAGGAGGTCCAAATTTTCACATTTTCAAGTTTTAGATAGATTATAGATAGATTATAGATGATAGATTATAAAACTACCTCAATAAAATTACAAAGTAAAATTTGTAGAAAAATTGACTTGTATGAACTTGTTTTACAAGTAAATGCACTTTACTTCTTATCACTTTGGAGTCTGTGCCCTGTCAGGTTATGAGAAGCAGGGAGGGGAAATTAGGAGGGGGCTTGTTAGAGGACTCAAAGTGTGCAATCATTAAATTATTTTGGATTCAACACCACCAGTGGAGTAAGAAGAACTTGATTTGAGGAGACTTGAACCTGGTTGTGAACTGGAAGGTGGGGTTGGCTTTGTGCAAGTCAGGCAATGATGGATTGCTCTGTTAAAGTGTGTGCATTTATGGCCCTTTAATAGTAAGGAATCTTAATCATAACCTCCCATGCTGCCTACCCATTCAGGTGCTGATTCATGAGTAATGTAGCTTCTTTTTTAAAGGAAGGATCTTCCTGTGAAAATGGAGCTAGAGGCAAATAAATAAAAATTTTATTAGTCACTCAAGATGATTTACTTGACTTCCAGTTCCCCCAGTAAATTTTGTACTTACTGAGAATGAGCAAACAGATTTAATGTGATGGGGAGCAGCACATCCTTCTCTCAATGTATTTTTTTCTCAGACAAACTATTATGAAATCATTCCTCAATCTGTCTTCTGGTTCCTGGTCTCTAAGTGAAGAGGATAAAAAATTTAAAAAATAATTAAAATTCTATTTTGGAGTTTGGTCTTGTAGTATCTATCTGAAATCAGAACTGACAGAAATCTCATGGGAACCTTTTCTAGGGAGCTTCCCTGTCTATTTTTGCAGCGTCAGGAGATGCAGACAAGGTCTTGAGTTTTTCAAAAGTCAGTTCTAAATCTGATTCCCAGCTGAAAGAAGAGCCTTTCAGATTGGTTCAGAGCACGGAGCACTCCGAGGTGCTGGTATTTGTCAAATCACACTTAGACAATCAAAACGTCTATAACAAATTCCAAAGGGAAAGGGCTTTGCATCTCTCTTGCCATTGCATTCGCTGAAGAACGAGGGCGGGAAGTGCAAATGATGTTTACAACAGCCCAATGTCATGCAAATCATGGGCAATTTCACCGAAGTCACCTCGAACAGTGCCAGCTGAAGACACTGGAGATCTGGCTGTTGAATAAAGAAATATTAAGGAAAATAGTGTAAATGTTCACTTATTTGCAAAGAAGGTTTAAAGGGATTTACGAGAAATAGTTTCAACAAAGGGTGAAAGAGGAAGTGATTTTAAAGAGGAAATCAACTTCCTAAAAGATCAGGAACCCCTGGGATTTTGATTCTCAATTCACATGAGAAATGGTATTGTTTTTGCTGCTGCTTTTAAAAACATGGCTGTGAAACGCTATTGATCTTTGCTTGCTGTGAACCATTGCCTGCCCTAATTTTTCTTCTATTTAAGGGGATATTTTAACTGAAAAGCCTTTCACATTTGGCACCTCCTTCCTAAGTGATCCAGAAAGCCTGCCTGCACTCTGGGGGCAGTGTGGACTTCACTGTCAGACAGAAAATTTCCAAAGGTGCCTTCAGGAGTCCCCAGGAGTTGTAGAAACCCAACCCCTGGGCTCTGCTGAAACAGAGTCACTTTTCAAAGTTTCATCTCTCCTTGAGTGTTCTGATATTTGTTCTGCAGTTATGGGAGACATTGACTTCATGGACAGTGTTCATGTGCCCCTCAAATTTTCCTCAAAATGAGATAAGCATCCTTTTTCTTTCTTCAGACTGAGGAAAAACACAAGGAAACTTCACTTCAGTGTTTTATCCATGTCCACCTACGGAGCTGGAGATTCAATTTATAATAGAATGAAAACCATTCCTGATACAGAGTGAAGACTATGTAGAACATTTCAAGGTTTCTCACTACTCAATAATGCCATCTTCCCTTTGGAATGATGCTAAATCCTTTTCTTAAATTAATAAAAAGGTCTTTCTCTTCATGGTCAGGTTGGGAAATCATTTTTCCCTATCCAGCCTGGGTCAGTTATGATGACAAATACTGAAACACTTGACCTTGCAAGCAGAAAATATGGTTCACTGTCCCACTGCCAGAAACACATCCCGAGTTTGCCTGAAATTCTAGCAATTCATAGGACACTCAGAAAATTCAGTCCATTTCTAATTTTAAAATGTTTTCTTTTTTCCTGCTTTCACTGAAATTCTCCATGCTATAAAAATCCCAGCCCTGATTTAGTTGGAATGGTCTCTCCCTCCCTGCCTCTCTGGACATAATAGCTCTGGATGTGATGGCATCAGCAGATGGAACATCCCTGCCTTGTGTAAGAGCTGCTATTTCACCTCTGTGCCAGCTCAGCCAGGATTTGCTTTAATGAGTACCTACCACTGCCACTTAGAAACTCTATTATTTGTTAGGCAGGATGAATTAATCTTGTCTAGGCAACAGGCTGGAAAGCCACAACCACAAGGACACTGAGCTGTGTCAGGGCAGGGTTTTGGAGCTGCTGGAGAATAGCCATGTTTTGTTGCTCTGTCATGGCTCACTGGAGAGTTTCAGTGATTAAAATCATATTAAAAGATCCTTTTGTTGGGTTTTTACCCCAAAGTCCTGGTACTTCTCATGGTCTTGGTTTCACCTCCCACCTCTAAGGACCTGCCAGCATGAATTTGGGGATATCCCTGTTAGCTGGAGCCTGTGTGGCTTACACAGTGTTCCCTTGATAAATGCCTATGGAATAATTTCTTTGGGTAGATCTTCTAAAGGAGAAAGGAAGATGAGACCATTTGGGGAAAAGGCCTTCCCACCCCCACAGCTGCTCAGTGGCCTGGGGATTGCTTTCACTCTTTTAGCAATTTTGGGGTGTGTGTGTGTTTCAATGGTTCCAGGTGCTCCCAGAGGAAAGTCAACCACAAACACGGTGCTTTTGGGGTGTTAAAGCTCCCTGTCAGCAGGGCAGGTTTGGACAGGGATGCTCACACACACCTACATCCACCATGGAGTGAGCCTGGGCTACACCTGGTTACTGTGAGAAAATAAAATACACAGAGAGGAATGCAGCTCCCACAGTGCCTTGGAAGGATTTTGGGTTTTTTCCTGAGACAGGAGCGTGAGCTGCTACTTCGATCTTGGAGGTCTTTTCCAACCTTACTGATTCTGTGGTTCTATTAAGTAAAGATATGAGGCACCTGCAAGCAGGATGCTCCTGGTTGTGTGACACTTTGTGTTTTGCCAGTGCCCTTCTGGTAAATGTTAAGTAATTTAACTTTAAAAAATTATATATATATATATATATATTAGGGTTGCAATTGGTTAGAAGATGCAATTTTCAAGTTTTTGTAGATGTGCCCTGCTATGGGCTAGACTGAATCACAGAAACCCAGACTGGCTGGGATTGGAAGGGACCTTAAAGATCATCTCTACACCCCTGCCACTTCCAGGTGTCTAGGTTGCTCCAAGCCCCATCCAGCCTGGCCTTGGACAGGGATGGGGCATTGATTCAGAGATCCTCAGTGGGTATGCAGTGGGTTGGTTTGAAAGCAGATGCTTTGAACATTATTTGCCTTGTTCCCCAAGGTTTAGGCTTTCCCTGCCTTGCTTTCTCTCTGGCAGGGAACGCCCGTTGGAGGAAAAGTCACCAGCATGAGTCAAATTCATCATGCTCTGTACCCTGCCCTCTCCCAATGGCAAACTAGAGACATCTCAGCAGCTTTAACAGGTTCCCTCTCCCAAAGGTCCTCAACTCCCAGCTTGCCCAGGCCACCTCTGGCTCTGCTTTCTTGAGCTGGACGTGAGAGCTGAGAGTTTCAGTGCAGACTAAGGATTTTCAGACAAGAAAATCACAGAATAGAAAATCTGATTGGGTTTGATTATTGTTGTGAACAGTGTCTTGCCAATATTAATGAAAATATCTAGACTTACTCTGTAAGTAAGCACAGAAGTCCCAGATTTTACGCTAATAGGAAAAAAACAAGGATCAGAGGAAAGAATTACAAATTGAATCCAATCCTGTTGCTCCTCAGTATGTTACTTGCAAACTGAAATCCCAGATTAAAGGAAGAGAAGCACTCAGCTCTTCCCAAGGAGAGTATTTTCCCTATGATATTCCTTTGGGATATTGCCACATTTCTGCCTTGTGTTGCTCTTTTCATTCATTTTAGCAAAGGGGATAGGATGTCTCAGTTCACCTCCTTTTCCATATTTAGAGCACAGAGCTACAGCCTGCTCTTTTCTGTCCTGTATGTACGTTCCTACAACATTTAAGTGTTTTTCTTCCTGGTCTTTCAAAGGGAACAGCACAGATTTGCAACAAGTTTTCCAGAGCTGCTCACCTATTTCACAGGCTGTGGACAGGTAGGGAACACGTGACAGATCCATTCCCTCTCTCCAGCCAAGTCCCTGTTGACTTTTCTGGATTGATGCTGAAAACCAAAGGATTAGTTTCTTCCACTTGTTACTTGAAGGTCTCCTGGAATCTGTAAAAGCAGCTGCCTTGGGAGCTCAGTATGAAGCTCAGCTCAGCTCAGCTCAGATGCAGAACCCAATCTGGTCAGGTGCCTGCAGGGCTCCGACTCAGTGCGTGTAAGGAATTCCTACGCAGTGGGCAGAGCGTGAGTGATGCTGGGGAAAGCCTTTGGCAGGGATGGGAGGTGACCTGCTCCCAAAGCATGGAGCTCTCACGAGCCTGGATGGACTTCCTGCTGAGCCCCCCTCCTTTTTCACACTGCCTAGGGTGAAACAGTTCCCTCAGCCCAGGCAGGGGAGCAAGAATTTGGTAGGGCAGGTTTCCTCTAGGCAACATTCTTGTCTTTTGTGTCATCGGGACATGCCCCTGCTCAGAGGGAAGGAGGAGCTCCTCCTCAATCAAACTATCTCAGCCATCATGCTCCAATCCATTTGGGCTGGCCCTTCCCTAATTAGGGCAGCAGTCACCCAAAACACCTTCTCCATGGATGATCCTGCAGCCACCTGATTGCTGCCCATCAACCCCCACGGAAACCACTGGCCTTGTCTTCACTCCTCCCTTGCTCAGCTTCCCCCCCAAACAGGGAAGTGGCAATTCAACTGTGGGGACAATGAACTGACTGGGTGTCAAAGGAAAAAATCCCCACATACGGTCTGTACCTGCTCCCATTCACCCACAGCCTGGAGAGGCACTGAAGTGATACTTTTGCAAGGGTCCTCAGAACATCACATTTTTGGGACTGAAGATGGTCACTGGAGTGATGAGGGAGAATTGCTGGAGGTGTTTAGGTGCCTGGGTACAGGAGGAGTGCAAAGGAACTGCACGTCTGTGGAGATGGAAATGAACTCCAAAGCAGAGGCAGAACTGTCACACTCTCAGGGCTGGAGAGTTGTTGGGAATATTGATCTGTGGGACACTGGAATGAGCTTGGACCAAAAAGCACTTTGGGTGGCTGGAAGGAAGGTGACTCTGGGTGAAGTACTGTGGCTCTGGGGTTGGTGTCTAGGCAGAGGCTGTGAGAGGACAGGGCACCAATATTGGGATGGGGGAGTACTGAGGACAGTCAGCACTGGGATGATTGAGGGGGCCTGAGGTGATATTTGGTCAGAGGCTGATGCAGGTGATGAGTGACAGGCAGTGCAGTGATCCCCTGGGATGTCTCCTTCCCAGCTTCCCCTTCCACCCCTCATTTCTCACCAGAGGTGGAAATGTAGGGAAGAGGCTGGGTGACCTCAAAGATGCTCACTGCAAGAGAAGGACTCATTGTTCAAGCTCCTGCTTCAGCTATCAGGAAGCACAGCCCTGCTCTGGTCTAGTGGTCACTTGCATCCCAAAGCAGTTTCCCCTTCTGGAAAATGCCAAGCATGAAAGGAAACAGCTCTGGGCTGCTCTAGCCTGGGAAAAGGGAAGAGAGGAAAGGAAGTCAGTTACAGCAAGGCAGTGTTGTGCAACTCCAGTATTGTACTTTCCCTTTGAAACTGCCAGGGCAGCGCTGACATCCCTGCTGTAGATAAGAGGAGCTGGCTCCTCCAGGGATGGAACAGTGAAATCCCTTTTCACTTGAGGCCAAAGAGGAAAAAAAAAATATTCCATCTGGTCAATTTAAGCTACAGACATCTTGGGTTTGACACATCAGAGAATTTAATGCTGCTGGTAATGCTCTGTAATTCTTCATGCAATCAATTAAAGAACTGTTCCATTCTAAATACTGTTGAAGGAAAACACAAAGGAGTCCATAAAGGTAATGTTTTCAATTTATTTATATAAACAATTGCATTTTAACAACATTGTTGTCCTACAAAAATAAAGTGAAAAACAATTCACAGAATTTTAAATAAATAATCTCAAACATCCACACTTAATGGTCGCAGAGTACAAAACACAGACTGCACAGGAATCCTTGCTGAAGCAGCCTGGAACTTAACTCAAGTGAGACGGTCTGAGGAATTCCTCTGCACCTACCCCAAAATAACTCAAGCTGTCCAGACTTGCCTCCCTTTGACTCTCTGCCAAACCCTGTTCCTGGGCTGATGGCAGAAGGGTGCTCTGAAGGGTGCCCAGAGCTGGATCTGATGGACAATTTGCATGAGGAACAAGTGTCTGAGCAGCATTCACTCGTTAGCACATACAGTACTGAGCACCTCTGGGTACAAGGGAGAGAAGGTTTTCCCTTCTTCGTGCTTCAAACAGAGAAAGGAAAACAAATGCCCTTCTTGCTCCCACAGCATCCATACCCAGGACCACTCCAGATCAGTCACTGGTATTGATGGCTGCAGGAGAGCTTGGTCCTGCTGTTCATGGCCACAATTACAGACCTACCCAGCACGAGGCATGGCTGGCTCTACACAAATCCATGGAAACAGAAGCCACAGACAAACTACACTGCTGCCAGAGCTGGTACAATGCACAAGCCTCTACAAGTGCTTGAGAGTTCAGATGAAATAGAAAACTCAAGTCCTTTTCCACAAGTAGTCAAGGAATTTTGGGCAGGGGCACAGAATACCCGGTTGCTGCTCTATTCCAGTCTGAAGTGACATTTTCTTTTTCCCTATAGTTCCCCAGCTGCTTTTATGGGAAGATCATCTTCTACATTTCCTCTCTAGAAATTAAAAAAAGATACCCTTACATGCAAAGTCTGAAGTCCTATACAAGATCCTGTGTAACCTGTGTGCCCAGATGAGACTAGATATTTTACTGCTGGATTAGGACAAACATGACTAGGAGATTTTGTGCTGGCCAGTTTTAAAGAAGCTTAAGCCACTTACTTAAAATACCTCAGTTTATAAATTATAAATAAAATATTATCCCTCCTCCCCCAGCCCCAATAAATAAAAGTACAAACTGCATGTACAGCTTGTGCACACAGGCAGAGCTACCACCTGTGTCTGGAAGTGCTGCTGAATCTCTTGTATTCAGTTCTCTGTGTATTTACAGAGCTGCTCAGCTTACAGCCCCCCTGTTTTCGGGACCACAGAGCCACAGCACACCCTAACTCCAGCTATACTGTCCTTCTGTCCTTAGAGTAACAGACATTAAAATTACATTATCAAGTAGACCAGAGAACTACAGCTATGAAAAGAATCCCAGTTAGCCTTAGGCTAAGTTTAAGACCTCCCCAGAGTTACATAATAAAAACATCCCTATCCAAATGCAAACAGCCTTGAATTGCAGCCTGACAGTCAGTTACTGCTAAGCTCAGCATCTCATTCTCACCCCCTTACACAACAGATACATCTGTCACACTTCCTTCAAAAAGAAGTAGAATCCAGGAAAAGTACTATTTTCTTTAAATATTTAAAACATTAAAAACATTTTTTAAAAGCAGTTAAAAAACTTACTTTAAATATTTAAAACATTAAAAACACAGTTCCAAAAAGTTGTAAAAAAAATTGACTTTCATCTAAATCCAGAAGTGGATTTGCACATAAGAGACATTAAGTTATGATACAAAGTGCCCTATCTGCAGTGAGGGAGAGGTAGTATCAACAACAAATGCAATGCATTTTCTGACCTTACATAAAGAAGTGAGTCTCAAGTTTGTTTTTTTTTGTTAATTTTTGAGTGCTTATATGAAATCCATAATCAGTTCTGGCAGTTTTCATTATGTCAGATTTTTTCTTGTACTTCTAGGTCAATAGCTGCTTTCAAGTTGCTGAGAAAAAAGTTGCTTTTGTAGTGTTATGTGACCTATGAAAACTGCCAGACAGAATCACCACCACTCCCCTTCATCAAGTATTAAAACAACAGCAAAAACAAGGTGAAACCTCTATCCACTTTGGAATACATCGTTCTGTTACAGAAGATTTTAAACAAGGGATTCACCTCTGTTAAGCTGAAACACAGAAAATCCCTTTTGTAAATGGAAGCCTTACCTCAGTAAGGAACTTAAGACAACCCCCACAATGAAGATGCTCAAGTTTTTTTTTTTTTAAATACTAAGCCATAAATAGAATAAATAACACAGTTAAATAAATAAATAGACAGATAGCTGGATTTCTAGAGCTCAGCAGAGCGCTCTTTCAGCAGGAGCGTGGGGTTGATATCCTCCATGGCAGTTTTTGAGGTACTAACGTTAATGGTGGCCTCGGTGGGCTCGGGAGGCAGGATGTGGAAGGCAGTGAAGGGACAGCCCTTGACGTTGTTGCAGATGAGCTTCTGCAGGGAGGCCGTGTTGACAATGTCGAAGCCCACCTTGCCCCCGAAGGTGCTGGGCTTCCAGTACTCGGGGGAGCAGATGGCATTGCCCATCAGCCCCTTGAGGGAGAAGGGCGCCCCGATCTCCACCATGGTCTCCCCAAAGATGGCCCCGGGCCGGGGCTTCTCCACCAGCAGCCCTGGGTACAGCTCCATGGCGTCAATGTCCCCGTACAGCTCCTCCAGCTCCGCCGCCATCTCCTTTTCTCCTGCAACAAGGGAAAACTCTAAGTGGAAAAATCCCAAAAATCCCATTTTCTGTCCTGCTGAAGCCCAGTAAGGACACTGCAGGACTCTGTGGGCATCTTAAGACAATGTCTCTCATTTGCTGGGAAGGATGAGGACTGTTACCTGTAAGCTCTTCGAAGGACCGGAATGGTTTCAGCATGAAGCGTTTCCTGTACTCGTTCAAGGACTGGTACCTCATCTGCCTGCTTTGGTCAATGGAGGCCTTTGCCACTTTCTGTACTGCGGCAGGAACGTTCTTCCCACCAGCAACCTGTTCAAGAAAGAAGAAAAGCTGTAAGATCTCCTGATATGAGTCACGAGGAAGTTGTGCCTTTCCAGCGATTAGTTTTAAATAGCTTTATCCCATTCCCTTGTCCCACCCCCAGCTCATGCCTCTGTCAGTTCACCATCAACTTGAGGAAGGACCTACCCTGCCAGCACTTTGCTTGGAGAAAGACTTGACCATATGGGAGAGTCCATGCTCCAGCATGATGGAGTTGTTGTAGAGGAACTGCTGGAAGGTGTACTCCTGGTCATGGATCTGGAAGGTGTCAGGCAGCAGTGGGTGCCAGTGGTAGAGGGTGTTGAACTCGGCTGCAATGCGGTTCTGGTACTGAAACCTCTGGTTGAACAGCAGCTCAGGGTCAAACTTCAGCTTGAAGTGGTACCCGCTCAGGTGCTGCACATAGTCCTCTATAACGATCTTGATGGTCTCTCCTGTTGGACAAAGGAACAGGAGAGAATGTTGGCACTGCTTCTCCTCTGTGGCAGGGAAAACACCATTTCTGAACTGTTCTAGAATATACTATAGTGATCAGGACAACAAACACTTTTCTGTCATCTCTCCTAGAAAGGAATTAATGTATTTTGTGACTAAGGGGTGGAACAATACTTCAGATCCCAAGAGTTCTGGGCTGTGGGTAGTGAGGTGTTTTCTACAGCCTGTTTTCCCCCTCCCAAGACAGTTCCTTGCACCCTCCACAGAACAGCACACACCAGTATTTACACTGTGTTCAGTTATACAATATCTCTAGGATAAGAGGCAGGGGATAATGAAGAAAGCTGACATCTGAAAGCAAATCTCAGCTTCTGAACTACATAATACAGTTGTCTTGGTTTATGGTTTCAGTTGGGGCAAGGTATTTTCCAGCTTAGAGCACATTACCATTTACATAAGATGAAATACCACTGGGCACACAATTAGACAGGAGAACTATGCAGAGTTACATTTTACATAACCTTCTGAACTTTAGACTTAATCACAGCCTTTCTTTGAAAGCATACCTGAGCTGACCCAACCCTAGAGAAAAAAAAAGCCAAAACCCCAGATCAGGGAGCCTGAGGTCATCCAGCCTCACAGGCTTTCTCTGAGAAAGGAACCTGAGCTTCCTGTCTTTTCACTGCTTTCAGTTCTGCTTCCCTCAGATAAGGGAATTGAGTGTCCCTGACTCTTCTTCAGTTCCATCTTTAGCAGAGCTGGGGGGAAGCTGCACCTCAATATAACCCCAGCAACAGGCCACGAAGGAGCCACTCACACTCCAGTTTACAGGACAGCTTCCTCCTCACTGCAGCCATGCAGGCTGGAGCTGGAGCTGCACACAGCACCAGGGGCCCTCACCTATCAGAATGAGCCGGGTGGTCTGGAAGAGCTGCTCGTCATCCCAGTCGGGGTGCTGGTGCTTGAGCACGTCGCAGACGCGGTTGTGCTCACGCAGCCAGATCGTGGCGTACATCATCAGCCCCGGCACCAGCCCAAACACCTCCTGCCCCACGGAGAACTGCAGGTGCTCGGGCACGTGGGGAGGGTACAGCATCTCTGCCTGTGTGTCCCGCACCGTCGGAGGGTACATCTCTCCATCAATCATCTGTGTGGGGGGAAACAACAGGAATCGTGAGCTACGATACTTTGGTTAAGCTCTGTCGACTCTCTCAGCTCTGACTCACACACTTCAGATCACCTACACCATCCACACAGCACTAATTTAGGTAATCTGTGCCATCCAGTAAGAAGGTAGGAGGAATTCTGAGCTAAGACATACCTGGTATTTTAGCTTTCCATCCTTTCGAAGCCTCAGTTTAAGTTGTCTTTCCAGAGTCTCTCCATAAATGTGGTTCAAGTCAACCTATAAAATAAAAGCATTTGGGACATGAAGCCATCCTGCATTTTTTGCTATTTTAGGATAAGTCCCACCTCTACAGATACCAGTAGGAGTTCATCCTCTAGATGTTTACCTTTTAATTATATTACCACTACCTTATAAGTATCATGCACCGATATTTAAGATGAAGCCAAATTATTTCCTGGCAACTGGAGCCATCTCTGCCTAAGAGGAGGCTGTTACATTGGCAATTTAAAAGGACTCTGTTTAAAGTGTCAGCAACTTTTTATTATGCAGACAGCTTTCTATATATACACACACAATTTAGAGCTTTGGTTTGGACATAAGAGTGACACTTCTGGTGAAGAACTCTTTGTCCAAGGGATGCCTATCTTGTAGGTAAAGATCCTAAATCCAAGTCTGCTTCTGAAGTTTTTTTTAAACTAAGGCTATTAGCAGTACATAAGCAATATTTCAGTCCTGGATACAGCTCTTAGGAACTGACAGAGTCCAGAGAAGTTTTGGATACCCACTACACCTAATGTGCTTTAGGTGAAAGCAGATTTTTGGGAACAACAAGAGGTCACTGGGCAGGTATTTTAAACAGAACCACTCGTGCAGAGCACACGGTTCTGACCCAGGAAGAGACGCTGCCAAACACTGGAATTTGGCCTGAGGAGCAGTTACAGAAGGGGTAATCCCACGGGACTGTGGCACAGTGTGTGCACAGGTGTTTGTGTCCCCTGGCAACCCGCAGGATGCCATTCCAGCCATTCCAGCCTCTCAGCAGCTCCCGAAGAGCAGGAGCCGTGTCCCCAGCTGTGACCGTACCCCGTGGCCGAGCGCTCTGGTGAAGGCAGGGCCCCGCTTGTGGTCCGTCTTGAAGAACTGGTGGGTGAAGTGCTGGGCAAAGAACGTGAACATCACGTTTGTGCCTTGCGGGTCGGGAATGAACTTTCTCCTCAGCAAAAACTTCTCCACGATCAGCTTCGAATCTGGGAGCTCTTTCTTTCCTGTGGGAGAAACAGACAGTGAGATACTCAAGACAACCCTTTATGCAATGCTGAAGTTTATTCCTAACAAAAGGCTTAAGACTTTCAGTGGAATATAATGACAGCAGCATACAAACAAGGGGGATTACCTACTTTTCTATGCTGACTTTCTTGATTTTACTAGAAATTTATAAATTCCTTGATTTTAGCATGTAACTCAACAGCAAGAAGAATATTACATTTTAGATCTTTAAACAATATATCCAAAACATGGTTATTCCTAAAGTCAACTACACTGAAAAAAGGCTACAAACAAGCAGGTCTCATAGGAACTACTACTTATTTTTTCCTCTTAGAAAGACCAAGCAATCATTACGTGTCTGGTTTATTCCTCACCTTTAACACCCATTGGTGTTGGGCAGTCAAGTCCTACTGGTGGAAGGCTTCTCGTGTAGTAGGAAAGATTGGAATAAGCTTCCCAGCTTTTGTAACTGTAGTCACTATTGTAAGTTGGTGGGCTGTCAATCAAGTGTGATCTTGCTGAAAGACAAATAAGTATTTGGTTATTTTTAATTGTACATTTTAGTCTCAAAAAGTAAATCACAAAGCCAATCTTTTGCATATATTTGGCAGCAGTTTTAAATTCCACACATATCAGTTCCTGATGTTAAATATGATTACAGTTACTGAATAACAGGACTGGATGCTGGCTGATCAGCTAGATCTCACTATTAACATGAGCAATGGGGTGCCAAGTTCATGTCAGCAAAATCCTGGACTCTTGCAGAAAGCAGAATCAAGCTGCACTTCAGCATGTTTCATACAAGCCTGCATCATGCAAAAGTCTTAAATTCTGGTGTTTCAACTTCAGTGCAATTTAGGCTGCTTGGTTTGCAGACAGACCAATTCAGTGCAATATTCTGGAGTAAGCTTTAAGAAGACTGGAAGAGACAATTCACACTTACACGTTAGTACATATCTCATAATAGCGTCCCGTAAGAAGGGAATGTTGTTGATGATATTCCAGGCTCCTTGGAAGTGCGTGAGGATGTAGTGGACAGTGTTTGGTGATGGTTTCAGTGCTAGCCTCAGCCACGTGAAGAATTCCGCTGTGAACGACAATGGAAAGGTTATTATTAATTAGCCGATGGAGGATAACCTGCAACGCTGGAACTGGATTATGCATTTCGTTTCCAGGGAGAGGGGTGTGGGATACTCACGTGTGGTGCAGTTCTGCCCGTAGAAGCCTGTCCTGGTGCAGTCGCACTCGTAGCGATCCGGCCCAGCGGTCATGCAGACGCCTCTGTTCTGGCAGGGGTTCGAGCAGCACGGGTTGGCTGCGGGGGAACCAGAGCTCGAGTTAGCATCTCTGCCATACACTCCCACCTTCCCAGCACTTTATACAACGAACAGAGAATGCCCTGGAGTTTAACGCTGATCAGGAAGGCATCACAGCGACCACTCATCCGCGGCAACCCCTGGGCTACCAGGGAGCAGCTTTTAAAAGCGCAGGATATTCGCCTCTTGTCTGCTGCCAGCAATAACCCCCCTCAGAAGGGGAGATCATCCCTCGCAGGCCAGCGGGGTCTGGCACCCATACGCAGCAGAGAAATGGCAAGAGTGAGGAGCACGAAAAGCAGAAAGGCAAAGCGTGCGTGAATGCGGAGCGCGGGGCGGACTCACCGGCGCGGCCGGCGGCCAGGAGCGCGGCCAGCAGGGCCAGGGGCAGCAGCGACATGGCAGGGCTAGGCTGGCGGTGCTGGCTCGGCAGCTCGGAATGCCGGCCCTTGCCGCACATCCCCTATTTATGGTACTACGACGGAGCCGGGCTGAGTCACTGGCCGGAAATATCGGCGGGGGAAATTTCCCGCCCCGGCTCGGCCCCGCCCCGGCTGGGCCCGGCCCGGCTCCGCTCAGGCAGGTGTGAGGGACAGCCCGTCACCGGCTGAGGGGACAGCGCGCAACTCCGCGGATTGACGACTTACTATTTGTTTAATCAATTGGGCAGGAGCTCGGAGGGCTGTGATCACACACGGGCTGCAGAGCACTCGCGCTACGGAGCGCGACGCACAGCGGGAAGGAAGGAATGCTGGAGGGAATTTAGTTTTAGTTTAATTTTAGGGATGTTAGTGTGTCCGACAAGACCAAATCCTGTTATTGAGCATTTTTGGAACAAACAGTGGCTTTTCCCCAGCACTTTTCCTTTAAATTCACACCCCCCCCCCCCCCCCCCCCCCCTAGTTGCTCTGCAAACAAACTGCCCCTAATTTCTTTGAGAATACTTTATCTTTTGGTCATAGATTATTTTTTATTAATCAGAACGCCTTGCTACTATTTTTAGTCCATGTTGCGTGTGGAACGACAATGAAAGGAGGAGGATGTCATGCGGTTGTGCAATGTGCAGTGTGGAGCTGCACTTTCGCCCTCGAGGTCAGCATTAAACACCAAAAACCCATAATGGCTTCAACAAAGATAGCTTGTGAGGCTTATGGTGTTTGAATTACAAATCCGTGACTTGACAGAAAGTGTAATCAGGCCGATTTAAACATCATCTTATTTTTGGCCCCAAAGTGCATTGTGGTCAGTGAGTAATTTGTGTACATCAGCAGTGGGTCTTCCTGGATGTTTTAGGAAGCTACACAAAAAGCTACATAATCAAGAGAAGGCAGATAATATTTCTTTATCCATCTGCATGCAGAAACCACAAGCTGGGTCATACACTTAAGCAGGGGATGTCTCAGCCCAGCTGAACCGGGGGCCCCTGGAGACTGGCCACAGCCATGTCTTGCTCAGTCTTATCAAAAGGTAATATTTTGTTCTTGCATAAGCCAAATCTATTATTTATGGAATGCTGGTTATGCAGTGGACCAGGCTGTGGCATGCACAACACCATAGATCATGGGTCTACACATATTTTCATACATTTCATATGTCCATCTCACACTGGCTTTGTTCCATCTCACAAAGCTTTTGTGGATGCTGTCACCTGATAAGACTTTAGTGCAAACAGCAGGCAAGTGAGACATTGTGTTTAAATAATGTGCACAGGAAAATGTTTCTAGAATGTAGAACCAGCAGCTTTAAGGGGAAAACTGAAGTAATGGTGTGCAGCCAGACAATTGCCCCTAAAAAGATAATACAAAGGTAACTGTGATATGACTTAGAGGATCCTGGAGATGCAGATAATTGATGATGCTTAAAGTTTTCAATTATTACAATTAATCAATCAATATGTAAACCAAGAAACAGGGCAGAAGTCCAGGCTTTGGAGAGGATGTTTCCCCTTGAGAAGCAGTACTTCTGCAGCTGGAAGAGCAGTCAGCGCCTCCCACCTTCCACCCAATGCTGCATTCAGTGTGACGTGTGCTCTCTTGAGTCTGATTTTGGCTGGGGAAGGTCACTTGTGTGACTGCCAGCTGCAGTAGAATTGAAGGGATTCTTCAGCTTTCCAAAAATAATAAAAAATCAGGGAGATACAATAGTGCTGCTTCTCTGAAGGCTGTCCTTCCCCACTTGTTGCTTTGGGGTTATCTTAGGCAAAGAAAGAACTGTTTATATGTTGGAAAGGGAATCTTTCTTAGAAATGGAAGTTTGCTGTGGCAGGATTCACCACCAGGTGGAGATTTTATGTATCAACTAAGTGCTCTTTTCATTTTAGCACATAAACCATCTTTGCTAAGAGGATGTTATTTTTCTTTCTATTACTTGAAGTACCTTTCTGTTACTTTGAAGTACAGGTGGGAGCAGCCTGTGGAACAGAGAACCTTCGTCAACCTCAGCCTTTTTGCATTCGCTGACTTTTTCTGGAGGAGGCAATTCCCTGAAGCTATTCCTGTTTCTGTTTTAGGTTTAACTGCATAAATTCACACCTTTCCAAGGCAAGGGTTCAGGACAGAGGATGCAATGACCTGTAAGCATTCACATGCTTCAGTAATGCCACCAAAAGAAGGGGAAATTGAGTGGCAACAGGAAAAACATTGTCCCTTGGCACTGGTGCTGCTCCATTTTGCAATGGGTCAGCCGAACCCAGCTGAATTAGCACTGAATTTATCCTTGAGCTTTTTTAATGTGTTTGAAATATTTTCTCTCCCTTTGTAACTGTGGCAATCTCATGTTTCATAGCACAGTAGTTTCCTGGGATGTGAATCTATTTCATTTGCTCTGTGCCTTTTTTTTTTTTGCTCTTTTATGGCAGAAGGAGCTCAGTCTGAAGTTTGCTGTCAGTTTGGATACGTTGCTCCCAAAGCAAGCACACTCCAAGGCTGATCAGACACGGACACAATAACAATCATGGATGTTCTGAAGATGTTCTTGAGAACTTCGGGGGAAGTTGGTGTCTTTAAGCTCCTGTTTTGTGCCTTTTGCAGTATTAGAACTCTCTTAACAGAAGGGTTTGATTATGAAATTGCTTTGTGCTTTCATGGGATCACCCTGGCCAGGCACTGGACTCTACTTCTCTGTCTCTTCCTGCTGTGTTCTCGTGGAGCACTCTGATCACTCGGGTCCCAGTTTCATTGGCACCCTGCGTTGTGCTGGGAAACAAAAGTACTCATTACCTGGTTTGGAGATAAGGGAGGTTTGCTTATTTTCTCCAGGAAAATTGCAGTAAAAAGGTACCACGTTTGTGGAGTTTCCAGGCTACCGCAATTTTGGAATTTTTCGGAACACAAATCAATTCCAGGCAAAACTACATATGAATATAGAGGGTGTGAGAGCTGGGAGCTAGGCTACCTTGCCCTCAGGAGAAATCCCATGGACAGTGATTGGCAAGGAATGTTTGTGCATGGGCTGGGGCTGCTGGAACACATCTGTTCCAGAGGGACCAGGAGTGGGAGGGTGAGCTGGGAGCTCACCTCAGGGGGGTACCTGTGGACATCAGTCACTGTGTAAGGAAATGGAGCGTGTCTTGTTATCCAAATCAGCTTCTATTTGGGTTGTTTTCACTTCTGGAATTATATTGGAAAAAAAAAAAGTGCAAAAAAATAGGTGGGTGGCACAAAAATCTACATCTGACTTAGGCAAGACCTGAGCAAGTTTGAGGGCCCCCCCCCCTTTTTTTTTCTTTTTTGAGCAGCTTCCCTTTGGACTTCATTTGCTGGAAAACAAAAGAAATCCACATCTTGTGTGTTGTTTGCAAGCCAGTAAGAGTTTTGAGGAATGCTTTCCAATATGAGATTTTATTTTATCATCAACATCTGCATAGAGTAAACCCTGCTCAACAAACCCATTCCATGCCTCTGTTTTTAATAACGTCTCTGAGTACTTGTTTTAATTCCCTGGCATTCTTGACAGACTCAGTTACGAGTCAAAGGCTGTAATGAAACAGTGAGAAGATTGACTTTACATCAGATTTACCTGCAGAGATGAGATGTGAAATGAGACACCTGTACAGTGCTGTGTGGTGCCCAGGTTCCTCCCAGGCCTGCTTGCTTTGCAAATTCTTTGCCAGATACCTGTATGATATCGTGACTACAGGGCATCTGCACACTGCTTGGGATATGATACACATCAGTTTGTTACCAAACAAGAGAAGAAAAGAACACAAGAATTGCTCCCTTTTGCTCAGCTTAAATGTGGATCTCCACCTGATCCAAAGCCAGGCTGAGCTCTTTCCTTGGGAGGAGCCCAGACATGTATCCCCATGATTTTAAATAAAAGGGAATGAATGAAGCCCCTGCAGAAATGGCTTTCAGAATTGTGTTTTGTTTGTTCAGATGAAGTGGATTAGATGATTCCTTTCCTCATTGGCACTCTTGGTAGTCACAACTTCAGTCCTGCCTGACTAGTTCCTAACAAACAAGCCCTAAATGACTTAAACTCAGCTCGAAGCTTCTAGGACAACCTTTTTCCAAGGAGTGTAGATGAATGGAGGATGAAGCACAACATTTTTATCCTATATGGTAGTCTGAGGCAGAGGCTGACTGAAAATTTCATTCTAGCTATGATCTGTCCCATTTTTTTTTTTTTTTTTTTTAGGTCACAAGACTTTAAATTCCTTTTTTTGGTGAATTTAAAGAGGAAGGCCATAAACATGAGCTGTTAGATAAACATAAGATTTTGGCAGCCGCACTCTGGATTATACTTGTGGATTTTTTAAAACTTTTTTTTAAAAATTCAAATAATTTTTCAGAGACTTTGTTTGGATACACTCATCTATGGGATTTTTTCCCTATATAAGCTGTACATATTAAAATGGAAAATATTTTTTGTTTTTCCTTGACTGAAGAAAAGGATGTTTCCTTTATTGGCAATTGTTATTGGCAATTGTTGCCAAAGTTAAGCCATGAACTTCCCCGCTCCTGTGATCCTGGGATTTTTTGCAGAGCCCCTGTTTTTCCCCACACAGCCTCCATGTGTTTCCGATGTGGACATTTGATCACAGGGAGCTCCGAAATACGTCATGAGATTTTGTAACTCCCTTACATAAAGGAACGTCAGCTGACATTTTATCTGCTTTTGGTCACCAGCTGCAACTCACATTAAGGTAATTGCTTCTGCTGTGCCATTTTTAGAAAGCATTGTGTATTGAAATGCTATCTTTCTGTGGGAAACCTGCACAGAAAACCCTCCTTAGAGAGATTTCCAAATACATCCCTCCTCAATGCAGATGCTGGAATTTTCTTCTAGCAACTTCTTGCTTAACTTTTGGTGAAATCTGTCATCCAGCCTGATATTCTTTTGTTGTGCAAAAACAATCATGTGGAATTTTCCTTTGCTTCAAGCACATGGACATTAAACTGGATAAGGGAAACTGAAGCAGGTTTTGCTGAGTGGAAAATCATTTCAGTGTAATGCTCTCTTACATACAATATGCCTTTGGGTACTGAAGTTTATTTAGCTTTATTCATTAACCCCATTTTTCACTCAGTTTAAAGAAAGGAAATATTACTTCTGCAAATAACAATATTTTTTTCTACAAGAGCATTAACCAGATCAGTTTACAATAGAGCAAAACCTGCTGTTCCACCCAGTAAGCTCTGCTCTGCAGGGTTTTGTAAGGTTGTCTGTGAATTCATGGTTTCATGGAATCACAAAATCCCAGAATGGTTTGGGTTGGAAGGGACCTTGCAGCCCATCCAGTGCCACCCCTGCCATGGGCAGGGACACCTTCCACTGTCTCACGGTGCTCCAAGCCCTGTCCAGCCTGGCCTTGGACACTTCCAGGGATCAGGAGCAACTTCTCTGGGCACCCTGTGCCAGGGCATTCCCACCCTCACAGGTGGGAATTCCTTCTCAATATTCAATCTGACCCTGCCCTCTGGCAGTGGGAAGCCATTCCCTGTGTCCTGTTCCTCCATCCCTTGTCACAAGTCCCCCTCCAGCTCTCCTGAGCCCCTTCCCTTTAGGCACTGGAAGGGGCTCCAAGGTCTCCCCAGGACAATGACATCCAGGGCTTTGAGAAGGAGGAAACTCCACTCTGCAGCTCCTTGTTGTGACCCTTCCCTCGGTGAACCTTTTCTTTCCACAGGGAAGATGCCACCAAGGTATCCCTGGGCTCTTCCCTGGGGCCTAGAACGGATTAAAATATTGATACTGAGACACTGAGTTCCTTAAAACTGACTCTAGCTCTTCCCAGCTGGAGGCTGGAGGAGTCATCTGGTGTCAGGCAGAGAAGAATGTTCCATGACACAGCTGCCGTGGCAGCCCTTGGGATGGACAGTGCCTGCACAAATTATGGCTGTGGCTTGCGCCAGGGCGGGGAGGCTCCTGGAGCAGGCTCTGCCCACTGCAGCACACCCAGACTCCCAAGGCTCCTCTCTACTCGTCTTCACTTCCAGAATTAAATCAGGACTGTTCTCCAATGGCTTCTCACTTTGCCACACTTCCAACATACCCTTACAATTAAAAAAAAGAAAAGGAAGAAATTAAGAAATAAAAGGGATGAAATGATATTGAATGGGCTGGTTTACTAGTGAGGGAAAAGGACTCAGTGACCAGATTAAAACTGTGCCCCATGATCCTTTTCTATGACAGGCCTCCAGAAACTCAAATTATTTGTAGTTACCAGTGGGAATTGGAAGCACTTGAAGAAATACTGTGAGTTAAACTACTCAGGTCAGAACAAGATCGAGACAATGTACATCTCAGGAGAGACAAAATGGAGAAATTCTTGCTTTATTCAAAGTGAAATTATATGATTGGGAAGGAGACATAGCATCATATTGTGTCTTGCCAAGACGTATGACTCTAAGCAAAAGCAAATCATCTGGAAATTGTTCAAATGCTTTTCTGCTTTTTGAGATGGTCAGTTATGCAATGGCATAAAAACCTGGCAGGCTCACTGGGCTTAAAATCCAGCCTCCAATGGAAACTGTGCCTGGAGATGCTCATCAGGAGATAAAGTTTCACTGGCTTTGACTCCTCTCCCTAGAATATGCAGTTAGGGAAAACGTATAATGATCAAAATCACAGAAACAGAAAATAATTAAGGACCTACAAGCCGTGCAGTGCCTGTAAGAGCTCAGACCCACAGCCCAGAGAGTTTATATCTGCCAGGAGAAACATCTCATGTCTCTTTTCGGTGCTGGAGCTGTGTCAGTCATCCCTCTTCAGGAGCACCATCTGTTTATCATTGCCATTTGGATGTCTTGGGGAACCTGAAGCCAGCCAGGTGCATTATGTGCCTGCAGAAGCAGCCCTTTGCAAAGAGCAGAACTGGGGATCACAGGATCCTTAAGGCTGGAAAAGATCCTGGAGACCATAAACTCCAACCATCCAAGGGGATGTGTTCTCACACAAGAGTGTTTGTTCCAGGAACTGAAGTGTCCAGGTTAGGGACTAACTCAAGTCTAGATGAATTACTGTTTTTACAGGTAAAGTGTGTGAATTTATGATTCCTATTATTGTTCTTCACACAACTCATCCTGTATCGTGAATTTTGATGGTATTTCTTTGTGGAGCAGTTGTAAATTTGGTTTAATATTGACATGACTCTCTTCCACTATTTTTCTGTTATCCAGAGGCAGTCCTGACTATACTTTGGGATTTATTTCTCATCCTGACCCCCGGTGTAGAGAAGATAAATCATACAAGCCCAACAGAAAACAATCAGCTTGTCTGGTTCCGTGGTTTCCAGCAGCTGTGGAAACTCTGTACTGGTTGCCTCTCTGTGTGCTGCTTGGAGGGAGTTCATTAAGTAAATGAGGGCTTTGCAGTGTTCTGGCCGTGTGTGTTATTTTGGGGTTTCGTTTCGGATGGCATTCCTCCAGGGATTGTTTTGGAGAGAGTTGCCAGCAACCTAGGGCCAGTGGGCTGGAGGCCAGGTTTAGGTGGAAATAGCAGGGTTTGTGTCACCAGCACAGAGCTCTGTCTGGGCAGTTAATTTTGGGCTGGTGCTTCTTTGAGGCATCAACAGTTCTTGTGTGTGGCTGGTTCCAGCCATCACAAAGGCTGTCACAGGCTTGGGACAGGCCATCAGTGGTGCCCAGGCCAACAGCTGGTGGCAGGGTTGGTGGGAATTACAATTCCCTGCTCCTCCAGGAAGCCTTTCTGTGCCTGCAGCTCCGTAAGTGATCCAGCTCTTTCTGGGGAAAGAACACCTGACTCTGTGCAATGCTTGTGTTTCTTCTTAACTCAATTTCCATGGGAAGGGCCAGAGCTGCCATGCAAACCACTCCCCATGGCTCCTGTCACCACAAATACACTCCTCCACCCCCTCTCCTGGACTCTATGAACTGGGATCATCAAGTGTCAGGCCCATGTGGGGTGGCTGGGAATGGAAATGTGGATGTGGCAAGAGAGACCTCATGAACTTCCAGCGGCTGAACTCGTGTGAAAGGCTGGAGCTCCTTCCCAGATCCATCAAATATGGATTGTTCCACACAAAATAATTCTGAAGTGTTGCAACTAAGCTCCTGGGGATTTTAAATGTTTATAGACTTTCCAGAGGGTAGGAAAGAGGGGAAATATTTACATGTAGATAATTTCTGTTATAATTCAGCAATAGGAGTGCTGGGCCCCTTGCCCAAGGCTCCTTGCTCCCTGCTCTGCAGCACTAATGAATGTAAATGAGTAAAGGCAGACCTGTGAGCAATGCTGAGTGGGGAAAAAGCCCCCAACAAATGCAAAGCACAGCAGGAATGACAAGGTAACCACATTACATCCTTTTCTGTATGCTGCACCCACTGGGCATGCAATATTTTCATATCAGGTGATTTGTTACCTGCTCCCAAACAAGTCTCTGCAGCACCATG
>JANPWX010000200.1:1417157-1431987 GCA_024734555.1 Trochalopteron elliotii
CAGGTGTGGAGTAGTATATTTGAAGCTTGTGGCAAACAATGTATTCCACATTTGCAGAATTTTTATTTAAAATACAATGTTTTTTCTTAAGGATATGCAAAGTGCTTTGTTTTGACAAGAGCTGAAATTACGTTAGTCCAGCCTGGTAAAGAGAGTCACCCCTCTGCCCTTTCCATGCACCTGGGGTGGATTAGAAGTGTGGCTTCCTAGAGAGGTTTTATAATCACAGATTCATTCAGGTTGGAAAAGACCTCCAGGATCATGCAGTCCAACCTGTGACTGATCACCAGAGCTAGACCAGAGCACTCAGCCCAATGAGCCCTTATCAGCCAGACCAGAGCCCTGAGTGCCACATCCAGTCATTCCTTGAACACTTCCAGGGATGGGGACAGGGCAGCCCCTTCCAGTGTCTATCCACCCACAATTTTGAGTTAGTAAACCTGCTGGGTACTGTGGCTAGGGGGAGATGCATATAAAAACCCCTGGGGAAAAAACAACAACAAAAAAAACAACTTTATTTTGCTACCCTCACAACTGAAAGGTAATAATTAACATGAAGGTAACCAAGGCTAACAGAAATAAATAGTTTGCTTAGTTACTGAGCAAAGTGCCATTAGGCAAATGAGATGACAAATTTGAATTGACGTGCATCCTAAAATAATCCACACGGATTTTGCAGGGGCGATAGCCACTGCTGTTGTCCTTTGAGGTCACACCTCCTCCTTTTATCCATATGACGTAACGTGGGCTGGGAGCTGTGTGAGCCTTGTTTGCTTTCCTGTTACAGGAGCTGTTCAGCTCCCTGAGGCTGTCAGAAATCCCTGAAACCTCCTGAAAAGTTTACAGGGGATTATGAAGAGCTGCAAGCTCTGGCTATCCCTGTGTCACTGGGATCGTGTGTTCAGCTCAGAGACTGGATTTAAGGAATAATGGGCATGTCTAGGTGATCATTTTTGGCTTCATGTTTTTCTCTTGTTTGACCAGAGAATAAAGGTGAAAGCATAGCAAGACCAAAAAGAATCATCTGTCTTTAGGTTCCCCCTTTCCATTGTCTTCCCACTTTGTTATCAAAAAGGAAAAATGTTGGTTTTCAAAATATTTACCAACTGAAAATGCCCAGCAGGTTGCTCTCAGCTGGGTGTGGACACACATATGATTCAGTCCATTTTTAGAACCCCAGAGTCCCAGAATGTTTTAGGTTGGGAAGGACCTCAAAGCCCGTCCAGTTCCACCCCCTGGCCCTTCCACTATCCCAGGTTGTTCCAAGCCCCATTCAGCCTGGCCTTGGACACTTCCAGGGATGGGGAGTCCACAACCTTTTCCTGATGTTGGTGAGAGTGTGCAAGCCATGGATAGTAATGTACATCTCCTCTCCCTGACTCTGACCTCAGCATTCTCCTGGCCAGGTTTCCAGCATTTATGTTTTATGAAATTTACTAGATAAATATGTGTAAGGCATAATAAAATTCATTTAAACAGGAAATTGTAAATAAGAAAAAAATCAAAATTAAATAATATTAAACAGATCAACATTTTGGGGAGAGAACATTTTATCTGAGATAAATCAGCAGAGAAATCATCTGAGAAGAGCAGAGAATTAGAGCTGAAAATTCAGTCAAGTTGTTTTTTCACAGAAGGAAGAGTTGGGCAACTGTGAAAATACCTGTGAAAATATCCAAGAATTGCAGCTTTTGCTTTAACATTAGCAAGGTGAAATTAAATGTGGAATCAACAATGGTGCAGGGACATCTTTGCTGTACAGAAGAGCATCTGACTGCCAGAGAGTGATAAGCATCCTGGTGGGAAGCATCATTCCTAATCTTCCAGCTTTCTTGGCAGCAATTTTTACCTTAAGAGTAGAGAGGCCCTGGCACAGGGTGCCCAGAGAAGCTATGGCTGTCCCTGGATCCCTGGAAGTGTCCAAGGCCAGGCTGGACAGGGCTTGGAGAAACCTGGGCTAGTGGAAGGTGTCCCTGCCCATGGCAGGGGTGGCACAGGATGGGCTTTAAGGTCACTTCCAACCCAAACCATTGTGGGATTCTGTAAATTTGCTAAATCTGAGCACGTCCAGTTGTAGAGAGGAAACTTCAGCTGGTTAGTATTTCTCCTTTGGTTTCTTTTGCCTTTCTTGGTTGGCAGTAATGGATATTACTCCACTGTGATGCAGGTTGTGTTTACCTTGCTTTTTGTGCCTCTTTGTGGCTCCTGCCATCCTGGACAGATACATTTATATAGATACAGAGTGTGTGGAGATATGTTTGCATATGTGGCACATCCAACCGCATAAACCTTTATTTACAGGGTTTTCTGAGAGCCCACTGTGAACAATTTATTTGGTATGTTTGAAGCTCTAGACTTAATTCCAATCTGGCAAAGAGATCTATAGCATGTGCATTTAGAGAGGTCTGGCTGTAGATAAAATTTTAGATAAAATGTAGACAAAATCTTACTTAACCACTATAGGAACTTGCAGTCAACTTGATTTAGATGTAGATTATTTCAAGCCCCTAACCCAAGTGGATGACATGGATGCAGAGGCTTTGTGTGATGTTGATGGGTTCAGAATTCCACCATGCTCTGTGCTCCCCATTTGCACCAGGGGCCTGTTGCAGTCAAAGAAGGTAAAATTAACAATGGCAGATGGAATTCCTGGTCTTTCTTCCCACTCTTTGCTTCTGCATTCCCATCCAATCACTTGAGGCTTTGGATGGGGAAAAGACAAGGATATTTCTCTAATTTGGGAAGAGAGTTGAAGACTATTTGTGTGCCAGGCACAATCCTAGGGATTGCATAACTGCAGTAAAAACACAGAGCTGTTCTGGCACTGTCAGAGTTGGCATGAAGGAGGAGCAGAGTCCTTTGCTAGAACAAACAGTTCCCAAGTCAGCCTTAGTGCAGAGATCTCCTCCTTGGGATCCTTTCAGTTTTGTGGAGCTTTTACCTCTGTGCTGACTTTAAACTGGAAGTACTTTTCATCAGACAAATTAGATTTTTCTACCTAATCTTTCCTTGCTAATGGCCCTCTCTGTCTGCTGAACTACTTGGGATTTTCTGAGCACTACTAACCTGGATTTATGACCTGAGTTAGAACTGCAAGCACTGGGACCTTCAAGAATGTTAGAATTACTGCTCAATTCTTAGAAACAATAAAGCATCTGGATTTTTTACACTGAAGGATAAACATTTCTAAAAGAAAAGGTCTGGATCCAAGATATGTTTTTGAGATTTCAAAAGTGAATCAAACTTCAAAAGTGAATCAAATTTTTCATTCCTTTTAAAAACTTTAAAGGAATAGTAATGTGCCCCTTCAAAATTCCAACATCTGTTCCTGGGAGAGTTTTACAAAACTATTGGCTGAAGGAATGACAGCTTAGTATGAAACACAGTTTGAGTGAAGCATTGTCAAAAGGGAGAAAAAGGAAATTCCGTCATCTCAAGTGCAAACCTCTCTGAAATTTCCAGCAGGATGATAATGGATTGATCAGCAGTAAATCAAAGATGCTCAATAATTACGGTTTCCTTACAGAAATAACCTCCCAGTCATTAGGAAGTTAACCCAGTATGATTTTAAGGTTGATCCCATCCCATACCAGAGTGGGATGTAATGGTTTTCAGTGCAATTCCACCTAGATACTGTCATTCCCTTCTGAGTAGAGAAGAGCTGGAAGAAGTTCAGAGCCAGAAATAAACCAGGTAAGTGCCTGGAAGGCTGGAGTTCTGAGAGGGTAATAAAGTAGGTAAATATACAGCACAACTTGGCTCCATGACAGTTCACCTTCTATGGACATACTGGTTGGGGAGAGAAGAGTTTCAGGTGTCTTTAAAAATAGCAGATGAAGTAATGGAGGAAATATTCATCTGGATATAGGGGGGGAATCCTTAGAAAATAATGTGTTGCAGATCATCCCATTCTCTCTCTAAGAAGTGATGGAAACATTGGAGGGTGCTGAGCAGCATATGAGGAATGGAGAAAGGGTGGCCTTGTAGCAAGAAGCAAAGCAGGCATGAACTGCTTTGTGGGAGGCAGGAGAGAGGGCAAAAAGCCCCTGTCCTGTTCTCTCCTCCTCCCAGCCATGCTGGGCCAGTCCCCCCAGTGCTGTGCTGGCAGTGGCTGCTGGAGGACAGCATCCTGCTGAGCAGCCAGGGCTGTTCCATGTGCCAGAGCCTCTCCAAGCACAGCTGCTCTGAGGGCTTTATCTCAGCGCCTGAGAATCCCTCCAGCTCTGCCTGGAACACACATTCCATCCCAATGACAGTGGGAGTTTAGGTAGCAGGACACACTTTAATTGCCTTTTCTCATGTGGTTGGTAGCAGAGAGCTCTGATATGAGAGCCTGAGTTCAGGGCTGGCCTGGGAGCACAGGGGGATATGTCCATCCAGAGGAGCCAGAGCAAAGAATGCCCATTGTCCTCATAGACACCAACTAACTGGGGAGTCACCCCCTGGCAGGAGGCAGCCTGGGAGAGCTGGGGGTGTTCACATGGAGAAGAGAAGGCTCTGGGGAGACCTCAGAGACCCTTCCAGCCCCAAAAGGGGCTCCAGGAGAGCTGGAGAGGGACTTGGGACAAAGGATGGAGGGACAGGACAAGAGGCTTCCTGCTGTCAGAGGGCAGGGTTAGACGGAATATTGGGGAGAAATCCTTCCCTGTGAGGGTGGGGAGGCCCTGGCACAGGGTGCCCAGAGAAGCTGTGGCTGCCCCTGGATCCCTGGAAGTGTCCAAGGCCAGGTTGGACAGGGCTTGGAGAAACCTGGGCTAGTGGAAGGTGTCCCTGCCCATGGCATGGTAACAGGATGAACTTTTAGATTCCTTCCAACCCAAACCATTCCATGATTCTGTATATTCCATAAATTATAACATTCCATGTCTATTCTTTACTGATGGGTGCTGGGGGTTAGGTTCTTTCCTTTTGTTTCTTTTTACTTAGGGAAATTTGTCTGTAAATGTAGGAAACAGTAATGACTGGGTACTTAAGAAAGACAAAAGAAGTGGCCAAGCTCAGGGGAGGAGGGCATCTGGTTGCACTTCTCTGATCTCAGATTGGGCTGGAAAAGGATGGGGCTAGGGTAGCTTCTCTCTCTCTCTCAGCTTCAGAGGAGTAGCCCAGAGCTTCTTCATCTGCCATGGGGTGAGGCTCTGCTTGTGAGAGCAGTCACTGAACTGGGACGCTATTAACACCCACCTCACTAAAATCCCCATCTGCTCGGGTGCCCAGGATCCTGAGCTGGGCCACTGCTGCCCTCCCCCCCCCCCCCCCGCTTCTTCAGCACTGCTCTGAGCTGTCCCTGCACTGTAGCTCTTGCTGTTTCAGCTTGCTGTTTCCGAGAGTCCTGCAGGGGCACCGGGATGGGCTGCCCCAGGGTGTGTGAGGCAAAGCCTCTCCTCCATCCCTGCCCGTCCCGCTCCAGCCGCCATTACCGTGTGCTCCCCGCCCCACAGCGCCCCCTGCAGCCGCGGGGGAATCACGGCACCCACCCTGCCCGGCCGGGAGCCAGCAGCGCCCCTGGTGGCCGTGACCGGAACTGCACCGAGGGGAGAGCGCCCGCGGCCGGGAGCGGCTGGGACTGGGTTTGTGTTCTGTTTGTTGGTAATGCCAGAGCTGCTGTTGTTTGTTTGCTTTATTAGACACACTGGTAAAGAACTGTGATTCCTGTCCTCATACCTTTGCCTGAAAACCCCTTAATTTCAAAATTACAGTAATTCGGAGGGGAGGTTGTTATATTTTTCCATTCCAAGGGAGGTTCCTGCCTTCCTCAGCAGACACCTGCCTTTCAAACCAAGACAATGGGTGACATTCCCAAAGGGACAACAGAAATCAAGGCCTTGAGAACCACACTGGAGAGGTGGGGTATGGGTGGAAAAGGCTTCTGGCAGGATTCGTTTGGTGAGCTTTACCCCTCAGCAGTGCTACAATAAATCCTAAGAAGACAAAAAGGAAATTGGATGTTTGTAGCAAGTAATGGCCTGGAAGAAAAAGCCTGCACAGCCTTAGGCAAAGCTGAAAACCAAAGACGTAGCAAATTAATCATTAAGCACAGTAATGGTTTGTTTTCAACAGTTTATTATAAGAAATGTAGTTTTTTATTGTCAGGTACTCATGCTTTATGATTTTCTCTGGTTAGGCTTAGGATGGTTTACGCATAGAGAATGCAGAAAGGATTTGGTCTTGGAAAAATGAATGTGTTAATGAGAATTAATTCCCCTGATGGAAATGATCCCATAGGATTCAAAACAAATGGAGAAGGTGGCCATTTGTGACCCATTTCAGACCAGCCTTTAAGCACACAATCAAAATTAAGCATATGTTTATATTTCTTTGACGTCAGTGGGACTTCAACAGGGTGAATGTCCTGACTAGAGAAGCTTCCATCACCTCATAGTTCTGCTGATGTAAACCTGTACTGAAACAGATATCCTTAAAGCCTCCATGCATTTTATGTGATATTCAACCCCACTGGGAAATGTGTGCACAATAGAATAAAAATGTAGTCTCAAGTTGTATTCAGAACCAGAGCTGGCTGCAGGATTGATGGCAAGATTTCATACAGCTTTATCACGACTTGTCTCCACAGGAAGCTTTGTTTGGGGGTGTGCAGGGAGAAGTCTCATTAGAGGAAAGGCAGCAGGGAATATTTTTACATTCCTTGAATGAGATGCCATGTGGAAAGGGAAGAGGTGGCCAGCAAGGAAACAAGGGTTTGTTCTGATAAGCAAAGTGCTGGAATAAGCTGTGTGTGCTTGGCATCAAATGAGAGGGGATGCTGATGTAAACTGTGCTGAACCTGCTCTCAGGGCTGGTTTGCTGTGCCTGCTTGCTGAGGTCTGGGTATTGACAACAATTGATGAACACTGGTAATGGTTTATGCTACTTCTGTGTTTAGAAAAAAAAAAGGCAAGCAGAGTGAAAGGAAGAAGGTTGGGGTGTGCAGGCCCAGGGGTGGAGGGTGCAGCTGCAGGTGAGGGCCCTGCTCTGCAGTCAGCACTGTTCCACCAGGGCAGCTGGGCGGAATTCCCCCAAACAAAAGGTGGAACAAAGAAAAGAGAAATTCTGCAAAATTCTCAAGCGTAAGAACTGCTTTGTTCTCCTTATTTTCTGTATCCTGACTATTTCTAACAATTTGCATACCTGAGTACCTTGTTACCATGATGGTTATTCATCAGTCTTCATGAAATTACCAATATTATCTGTGAGCTGTTTTTCTCATGTGTTGCATTCACTTGCCTGCTCCTGCAAGTGGCACAGGACTGTGTCCTTCTGCCAGCAGCAGGCTGGTTTGTCATACTGAAACATTCCCATGTCACATACTGACAAAAATATACTTTATGCTTCAATCTGTGGCTATTTTTTCTTCAGCTATTTTACTTGGCACCTCCACAGGAGTAAGCCCTGTTGGACTCATGGTAAATACAGAGTTATGTCCCTTCACAGAATTTATTTTGAGAATATCCAGGAATGTAAAGAAGCATAATCATTGAGGACTAAGCTGTTGCACCCATTTAGTCATTAATAAAAAGGATTATGCTCTATCAAATAATAACATCCTCTACTAATTCCTGTATAAGGTTTGTTTTCTTTGGCAAATTGCTGTGTATTCTTTTCCAGTAGTTAGCAATACTTGTAAAGGGTGAGTAGATAAGGCATGAATCATTGCGTCAGAGAATATCCTGAGTGGGCCCCCAGCAATCATGGAGTCCAACCCCTTGCCCTGCACAGACACCCCAGCAATCCCACCCTGTGCATCCCTGAGAGTGTTGTCCAAACACTCCTGGAGCTCTGGCAGCCTTGGGGCTGTGCCCATTCCCTGGGGAGCCTGGGCAGTGCCCACCACCCTCTGGGGAAGAACCTTTTCCTGAGCTCCAGCCTGACCCTCCTGTTCTGATGTTCTGCACTCTGATCTTTGGTTCTCCCCCAAGGCAGTGGGTGAGACAGAGATGGAATTTAAAGGCAGGATTGTGGAGAGAGGCCCTCCCAGAAGACACACTGCTTGTGGGGAAGAAGCTTCCTTTTTCACAGAATCATAGGGATCTCAATTTTCTTATGTAACAAAAAACTATCTTATCCTGGGAAAGATTAGTTAATTACTGTGAGAGGTAATGAGTAAAAATCCCAAGGCACAGTTCATGTTTAGGAATCATCCACCACAGAGATTTTAATTCCTTGGGAATTTAGCTGCCTTAGGATCCACCCCCTTACCCCCCAGACCCCTCTGTCCCAGTGCAGAGCATGAGTCCATAGAGCTGCAGAACAGGGATCACAGGGCTGGAAGCCTTTCCTTGCCTCATACTGCCTTTAGCAGCAGCACAAGGGATGCCAGGCTGGGGCCAGCAGACCCCAAAGTTCAAGAGAATGAGGGAAGACACAGGAAAATTACCCAGAGTATTTCTGTAACTCAACATGGTGCAAAAAGACTAATTAGGATAGTCATGTCCTGAGACACGAAATGCACCTTTTTCCTTGCTGTATTGGAATGCCCAGGTTTATCTGTAGAGCTGTAAAAAAATAAAATCCTTCTACATGCCCTGTGTATTTATCAGCTGCTCTGTGTTGATCTCTGTGTGATGCTGACTTTGGCTATTTCCAGGTTTTACTTCTGTTTCTTAACTTCTACTTGCAGAATGATCTGTCAGTTTGTTATTCTGGGGAGAGTGATGGTTTGCTGCTGGGCAGGGTGGTGTGGGTGATGTTTGCTTCATCCTAATGTTTTCCAGCTATTTCTGGGAGCAGATGTCTTTAATCACAAGGATCCTCCACTACAGAAATAAATAATGGAAATATTCATCACTGTGTAGAATTGACTGCCAAGGATCAATCTGATAAGGAACACCAACTCACAAATTCAGCTTTAGGTTTGCTCTTACTCCAGAGTGCCTTTGACCATTTGCAAAATAAAGAAAAGATGTCATAGTTTCTCAGGAAGAGATGTGCAAGTCTGTACAATACCTGAAAAACAGCTGGCTCCTGATTTCTTTGTTTTTATTTGTATATTAAGGCAAACATGTTTATCTTCTAGCTGATCTATTTCTCAGCATCAAACGAAAACCAAGCTAGAAAAAAAATACAATTTCCTCATTCTACAGATGTAGAAGTTGTTCACTTTTCTGTGTATTCTGCAAATTTGGACTCAATTCTTCCTGAAACAGCAGGTTGGGAGATTGTTCTGTATAAGACTTATTTTTGATTATTTGATGCTTGGTACCTGACTGAATCAATACATTGAGGTTCTGCTGCTCTAGAAGTATTTTGAAAATTCAAATACAGCCTCAGCAGACAAAAATATCTTTTTTTCCTGTGATGGAAAAGGACTGAGGGTCTGTAACTCCTACTGGTTAAAAATTTGTCTTATTTGAGTTTAACTTGTTTTACAGAGTGATTCTTTGTGGTTAGGGAATGTTTTTATGTGCTTTGCCTATGTCATAACAATATAATAGGTTTAGGGCATTAGGGAATAAGGTTTCCTGATAATCAAAAATTTGGATGGTATCTAGGAACTTTCCTGAATATTAGGACGTATTTAAAATAAACCCAGCCCTCTGCCTGGTGTAGTGTCTCATATCAGTCTTTGATATGGGGTTTTCAAGTCTAATTTCATTTATGGGTGTTAGACAAACAAAGTAACAGTCAGGAGAATGAGGACAAAATAACCCAAAGAGATGAAGGCAGTGTTTGTCAGCAGAAGATACAAAACTCAGCAAACACATTTCTCCAGAGCCTCTCATAGGTCTGTCACATCTGGAGTTTTGCACTGCTCCTGGATTTCCATTGTAATTTCTGATGTGGAACCAAGTCTCTCTTGCGGCCACAGCAGAGCTGGGATTGATTTTAGTCAACAGAGAACCCGAAGAGTAATGGCTGTGTGGAAAGAAAAGGAAGACATTTGAACAGAAATGGCCTCATTTGCGAGAGGAAATGTGCAAGTTACCCTTTAAATGGAGCCTTTGAAGCACCTGAATTAACCATATAACCAGTGACCCATGGTGTTAATAACAGAGTGTGAAGTGAATGTTGATGGTGCCATTACTCTCAAAAGGGCAAACAAGGTTGTCCAAATACCTTCAGCTATTAAATGAAAATATATCTCCTCAAAAGTATATCTCCAATATAGTCTCTGGGTTCCTCTCAGTTTTCTTGTGATACTTGGGGGAGTTTTTTGCACTTCTTAAGAGTGGGGTTGATTTAATTTCTTTTGATTTATGTATTGATCACAAGGTCTTCATTAGTTACTGATTTTTAGTTTGAATTTCAAACTGAATTCTATTTCTTGTAGCTTTTTGTTTGCATTGACTTTTTCTCTAATAATGGTTATAGGACAGAGCTAGGACTTCTGGATCTGTGAGTCCTCACTTCTTCCCAAGGAACATTAAATTATATCTATAAGTATGTGGTAATCAAGGGGAAACTGCTGAGCACAGTTGCCAACAAGATACTGGGCAAGAAGGCAGATCAGAAATGACAGTGAAGACAACAGATATTCAAAATAATGAGCTTCATGCCATTCCTGTTCTTAAAATGTTTGGGGTTTTTTGTCTATTGCCTCTTTTAGTGACTGATTTTTGTTTAGACTGAGGCAACTTTATTTACATCCATAATGTAAGTGGTACTTCTGGATATAATTTAAGAAAATACTTGATCCTGTACTAATCTCATTTAAAATGTCCTAGTATAAATAGGATCAGTCTTGGTATAAAATTATTCTAATTTGTTGAAAAGCCACAAGTCAAAGTCTCATGAAAAGCCAGTTTCTTGTCAAGGAAAGCCCTGGGCAACCTGGTCTGACCCCAGAGCTGCCTCTGCTTTGAGCTGGAGGTTGGATAGGAACCTCCTGAGGTCCCTTCCAGGCAGTTCTCCTGTGATCCTATCATTCTGTGAGGCCAGACACCATGGATACAATAGCAGGCAATTACTGGGACTGACTGCTCCCTTAATATGAAGGTTTCCCCCGACGTGCTGAACTTCAAGCACTCAGGGGATATTTCAGGATCACAGGATTGTGACTGAAACCTGCTGTTATTTTAGCCCTTTGTGTTTATTTCCATAAGTGCCATGGGTGACTCGGCCACAGCCCCAGAAAACCACCTTGTAGGTGGAAGCAGAGAGAGAAAGAAGGAGAGGAATATCAAGGAATCAGACACTTGAATGAGAACTCCCTTCAAAAGTCCCTTCTAGTGCAAAGTTTTCTCATTCACAGAGGAAAGTCCTCCAGACTTATTACTTATTTTTTATGTCATAGGGGAAATATTTCCATGTGGGAGTGGGGAAGTAAGGGCAGAGGCAAATTGGCTTGGAGGAAAAGCCATTTTTCTGCAGCCCTGATATATTTGATAAATGGTCTTAAGGAGTAAAGTGGAAAAAAGGAATGCATTTACTCTGCCAGATGTCAATGATAGGAGGCACCAGCTTGAAAATCCTGCTTTATGCAGAGCCCCAGCTACACCATGTCAGGATATGCAATTGATAAGCAATTGGCTATTTTTCACTAGGAGAAATCTTAATAGCAAGTTTACAGAGTCCCCCTCACCTCATGGTGCTATAGATAAGGATTTTCACCACAGGAGGAGAGATATTTTATCTTGACAAGAGCAAATGTCAGCCTTCCATGGAACACAGCATGTTTGTGAGCCTGATCAAAGAGTGATTTTTCTCTGATACATGGTGAAATGTCTGGAAGAAAATAGTGGGCTTGTGTGAAGCATCTGACAAAATACCCCTTTTAGTTCACTTAATTGTCTGTTTGTCCTGCTATTCCCATTCTCCCTTTTCCATGGTTTGCCTGAAGCTGCGCCCTTGAGGACACACTAAGAGGGGCCCTGTAATTTGGCACGGCTTCCCTTAAAGTTCTGCTTCAGGAGAGACCTCTGTGTGGTCGGGGCCTCTCAAGGCTCTTTTCCACACCCTGTCATTGCCTCACCACAGTCCAGGGCTGGTTTCCACTGTGGAACAGCCGCAGGAAGGGGGGAAACCCAGGAGGCAGTGCAGGGTCTGGGGGCTCCAGCAGCTCTGGACACACACAGCACGTGGGGTCGGGGACACTGCAGCAGGCAGCTCTCAGTGGGCTGAAATAGCCTGAAATTAGAGAAACAAACTTCACATAAAAGACAAGGGAAAGAGGTCTCTTTACGCATTCCAAGGTTAGTTGGTGAGGCAACCCACAACACAGGACCTGCAGTGTGTAGGGAAGAATGAGGGATGGGGGACGGCAGTTGCTAAACATCCTTTGTCATAGGGGAAACAAAAAAAAATCATGAAACCCTACCCATAATTTTCTTGAAGAAAGAGGATTAAGACCAAAAATAATTATATGAAATAACAAGAACAGTCACAATGTATAAAAAAAGCTTTTTATTTCTCTTTGCGTCAACAAGAAGGGAAGAGGAATTTTTGACTTTTAGTTACTCAGCTCCTTATCAGGAGTCTGAGTTGTTTCCTTGACTAGGGAGAAATCAGAGTTTTGATAAAACTCTGGGAGTTCTACTGGAAATACTGGAGTTCCCCTGTTTGCTGGGGGTGGTGTTTATTCCAGCATTTGCTATCTGTAAAACCACAAAAACTATAACCAGAGCCGTTCCCTGGGAATCGCGCTTTGGAGAGATTTAAAATGCCGAGAAAGAGAGTCAGAGATAAACCCTGGGTTTGCAGATGCCCGCTCCTTGACAGAGTTCAGGGGCAGCTGATCAGGCCTGTGAGCAGCACGTGGCTCCACACAAGTCTGGCTGGAGCAGGGCTGTGCCAGGGAGAAGGTGGAGCAGGAGGACCCCCAGGAATGTGGCTCACACCTCCCTCTGTCACCTCTGAGTACTGGGAACTCTGCTTCTCTTGTGCTCAGCAGGGCATCTCTTGGGCACTTCAAATAAGTACATTTGGAGGATTTAGAGCACAGACAATGGGGTCAGACCCACAGCCTTGCTGGTCAATCCCCAAAGGGGAAAGGGTAACTAACTCGATGAGAACAATTTTATTCATGCTTTTGTTATCTCTACGTCTCTCCAGACCAATACTGAGCTCCTCTGACACATTTCAGAGTCCTTTCCTACCAAGAGATGAGGTGGTCTTCAGACAGTGGTTGACGTGGAAGACAAAAGGACCCAAATAATGGCACCATCGTGGATTCGCTGCATTTTTCTGGTTAATGTTCCCTCAAATGGCACACTGAGGATGTGGAGGAGGAGGAGGATGCCACATCAAACGGTCGCTTTCTGAGCTGGCAGTCCCAGGCTGGCTTTCTAAACATACACTTGCCCTTCTTTGTGACAGCACTTACAGGCAGCTCTTCCCTACCCTGCTTTTTTCCCTCACAAATGAGACAGACCACTAGGTCAGTCTGTAGTCAGACCACTAGGCTCAGCCCTTCATCAGTGCATTACAGCAGGGGACCAGTAAGATAATGGAGAAAATGAGGATTCTGGCTTGCTTTGTGGGGAGCAGTGGCTTGCTGTCCTCTAATTGTGGCTACCGCTTTGCCAGACAGTCACCTTTGTTAATACAATGTGAATGCCACCTACGTGCACCTCACTTGTAGAACAGTATCCTTTGGTTTGCTGCACTTTGAGGAGGTCTCGGTTGAGTCATTTAAGCCTTTTCTTCCCCCCTTTATCTTTGCTTTTTTATGACTGCATTTTTCAAAGAAGTGAGTTCCAATTTGGGCACTGAGTTTGTGCAAAGCCCCAGTGTAAAAATGGGTCTTTGGAAACAGCTTAACGTCAACGTTGAAGTGAAACTCAGTCTCGTCTTTTGGTGTGTCTGGAGAAGAACTGGCATCTTTGGGAGGTCTCATGTTAAGAATGCAGGTTATGGGTGAGCAGCAGCTGAGGTTTGAGGCTGTCAGTCTCTCCCACTGACTCACTGTGGACTCCAAAAGCCCAGGTGGGAAATACTTTTTTGGGTGTTAATCGAAGGATCATAGACGCATGGAATGGTTTGGGTTGGAAGGGACCTTAAAGCCCATCCAGTCCCACCCCCTGCCATGGGCAGGGGCACCTTCCACTAGCCCAGGTTGCTCCAAGCCCTGTCCAGCCTGGCCTTGGACACTTCCAGGGATCCAGGGGCAGCCACGGCTTCTCTGGGCACCCTGTGCCAGAGCCTTTCCACCCTCACAGGGAACAATTCTTTCTTAATCTAAATCTCCCCTTCCTTCAGCTTAAAGGCCACTCTCTGTTTAGCAGGAAGCAATGCAGCAAATAATACAGTACAATTCAGAAATCAATTTTCCAATTTCAGTATATTTCAAAACACCTCAATTTTAAATCTATTAAAGCAAAACAAAAAAAAAACCCTGTGAATGAATGGAAGGGAATTCTAAGGTCTTCTTTAATCATCACAAAGGGCAAAAGTGATAGAATTAATAATGACTTAAAATTCCAGTTTTTAGATGGAGGTGTAAAGTGGACCAAAAGGGACTGAGTGATCAAGCAACACCTTGGTGGACCTGGCCGAGGTTCACAGGGCACAGTCAGCGCCCTTTCAACACCCATCCTTTCAAAACCAAGAGTCTGCTAAGTGAAAGTGTTGCACGTGCAAATGTTCGCGAGGTACTTGCAGAGAATGAAAGTGTTTTGTGGTCACACCTGCTGAATCAAACACCTTGAAAGAGGGCATATTCCCACAGTAACACCCACCGCCGCCGCGACAGCAAAGGGGTTTAAAAGCAAGGGATATTTTAATGCAAATTCTGTTTATTTGATTACTGTTTTCTGCCACATCAGTCGCTTGCTCCGGCTCCGGCCGAGCGCCATCCGCTCGCCCCTCTCCTCACGGCAGCGCCCGGGGCTAATCCGCCCCCTCAGCCGGGTCACCCCCGCCGCTGTCCCCTCACACAGCCGCTGTCCCCTATAACAAG
>JANPWX010000200.1:1432387-1460028 GCA_024734555.1 Trochalopteron elliotii
GGGGTGAGTGCCCGGCCCCTGTCCCCGCGGCTGGCACTGGCACGGGCACCGGCGGTGAGGCAGTCGGCCGTGGGAGCTGTGGGGAAGTGCGGCAGGGCGGCTGCAGAGGGAACATTTCGCAAAATGCCTGCGAGAGCAGCTTTTCTCTTGGGTGTGATGTGGGAGAAATGCCTGTAAGAGTTCCTGGCCACGGCCTTTAGCAGTTTTCTGTTCACTTATATTGGTGTGATCACGGACCAAAATTACGGAATGGTTTGGGTTGGAAAAGACTCTAAAACCCATCCAGCCCCACCCACTGCCATGCGTAGGGACACCTTCTACTATCCCAGGTTGCTCCAAGCCCCATCCAAACCTGGCCTGGAACACCCTGGTTTTGGTGTCCACCTTGTGCCTTCCCTTTGGGGAAAATCCCTTCTGCCGCCTGAACTGCTGTGAGTGTGGAATTTCCCATGTGGATGATGGGGATGCAGACTCCTGGTTAAAGCTCCAACCCCAAGGGAGGAGCAGTGGCGTGGGTGGGACCTGTAACTGCAGTGGATGTTCCTGGATGTTACCGATGCTGTTCTGCGCCTCAGTATGGTGCACGTGAAGCTGTTGATGCATGGGATCAGCTGCCTTGTGGTTACCAAGAGCTGTTCAGCCTGCTGAGAATTCCCAGACAGAAAACACGAATCTAAAACTGATGTGCTTATTTTATTATTTTTTTTTAGTTAGAGGTTTTCAAATATTTGAAATAGAGATAAATGCTCTTCTAGCACTGTTGTCTCTCCAAATCTTCACCTTGGCCCTGTCCACCTTTCTGCACTCTCTTGTTCCCCTGTGGCAGGGATCCATAACAAAAGAGAAACGCAAATATTTATTTATGCTTGAATCGCATAAATTAATTTCTTCCTGCGTGGCCAGTCAATCTGCACTGGAAAACCACCAGTTTGATTCTTGGCACCAAGTGCTGTTTATGACTTGTTTTTCTTAAAAAAACAGAAAAAAAGCCAAAGCCAAAAAAAAAAAAAAAAAGGAAGAAGAAAAGTTATCCAAGGCTGCTGCATCACCTGATTTCATCTTAACTTGAATATGTTCCATTGAACATTGGTATCATGAGTATAATTTTCATGGCACTTTGAATAGGTTGCTTTTGCCAGTTGGCCTAAACCAGCTAGAATGGGAAATATTTCAAGTGTTGCCATAGTTTAGCCCTCCAGTTTGTGAATTTTCATCCTACAAAGGGGAAAAAGCATGAGCGTGGGGTGAGCACTGAGTATTTCCCTCAGAGGTATTCCTGCAAAGCCATTGAGCAAACTCGAGTGACACTTTGGATAATCTCAGTTCTTCCTGACAATGCCAAGGGCTGAACCCAGTGCAATGCAGAAATGCCCTTGTGGGTGCACGTTGCTGCAGGAATAATGGGAATGGCTCTGTTGGAGTGTTTGAACTGATGTGCAATAAATACTCAGGGATGTGGCAACCTCTGTGACTTCCACGTAGGTTGGAACAGGGCAGCGTTGGCAGTGGAACCGGAGACTTGGGAACTGTGAATTCCCATCACATGAAGTCAGTTGAATGGCTTGGGATGGAAAATACATCATAGCAGCAAGCAGCATCCAGAGAAGGAGGTGTCTCCCCCTTGTACCCAGAAGTTCAAGTGTATGAAAACTGACTACAAAATATGAGAAAATACTTAGTTTTCCATGGAAAATTTCTAGCTCAAGAGGTGAAAGCTCAGAGTATGGCGAATGTGGAGTTGAGATTAAAATCCAATTTACTTTTTACCTGACACATAACACTGCTGTGGAGCAGTCTCCCTATCCTTCAGGGATATCCTCTGTGTCTGAGGAAGGGGAGTGGCCTTGAGGGAGCAAAACTGAGTTGTTAACTAATTGTTTAGTTGGCATTGATAGGCAAGTACATGTCAAAAATATTGGTGCCTTACAATCTGGACATAATTTAAGGAATAAAAGCAGACCCTTCCCTACAGCTCTGGTTCAGCTTCCAGTTAAAGCCTGGGGCCACTCACTAGACACACTTTTAAACTGAGCATGGAACTAGTCTGGTTTTATTTCATTTGTCTCTTACTAAACAGAAGCTCCACTTAATTTGTGGAAGAATTTGTCTTTGATGTGATGGGCAGGGGCAGCAGGATCTTGCTGCGAGGTGATGAACTCTTTTCTGAGTTTGCTGTGGCACTGTGCTATAACTGTGTCTTTCTCAGTAGTCTGAAAAACAAATCCCAGAACCTGCCTTGGTAATGGAAATTACCTCATCACTGCCCTAGGTTAAAATAACGTGATATAGTAACAGAATACTTTCAAAAGAATTCTTCCTTTGTTAGAAAAAAAGCAGCCCCTCACCACCTTGGTATTCAGATTTTCCTGAGGGTTTTCATTTGCTGTTTACCTCAGAGAGATGACCCAAATTTCCTGGCTGTACCAATTTCCAGTAGCCTGTGTGTCAATGTCTGGAGCAGAGTTACTCAGCCCATGAGGCAGGGGTTGGAGGTGGGCTCTAGGACAGGGGAAAGTGATCCCTAAAGCAGGACCAAACTAAGCACCAAAGGCTTCCAACATTTCCTTTTATTTTTTAAACAGATTATGGGGAAAGCAAAAGGAACCAGTGAACATTTGAACTTTACTCTAATTTTTTGAAATGAAAAATACTGTGGTGATACTGCAAGTGAAAATTCATGGACTTTTTTTAGAAGTATTGATTAGTTCTCCAGCTTGAGCACATTGTGGAGGTGTCCACGGCCAGGTTGGGTGGGGCTTGGAGCAGCGTGGGCTATGGAAGGTGTTCCTGCCCATGGCAGGGGTGGAACTGGATGGGATTTAAGGTCTCTTCCAACCCAAATCACTCCGGGCATCTATGGTATTTTATAGAATGACACAGTTCCTGTAAAAAAATAAGCCCACAGTGTTGGTGAGGGGAAAATACCAGCCATGGACTGATAGATATACAGATTTGATTCATTTTTTCACGGGTTCATTATGGGCTGTCAGCAGTGGTGCTCCCTCAGCCTGTGCTGGTCCTGTCTCAGCTGGCAGCTGTGCCAGGGGACACAGACACTGCAGCTTTTCTCCCAGAAGGTTTTCCTTTCCCAGAGAGTGGGTTGTGGGGATGACACTTCCATCTCAGCTCATGCTTTTTCTGCATACTGGTAATTCCAAAACTCTCAGCACATGCAGGGAAGGATGTTTTTGGCATCTGGACTGACAGCCAGAGTAGGAGTCAGTGTGGGAGTGTCCTACACTCTTTAAGTGATCCCTGGAGGAAGAACAGGTGCTTCCATAATAAAGCTCATGTGGTTCCAAGCAGATATCCCTGAGAGCCCAGAGATGATGGGCTGGGAGTGCCCTTTGCTCTGTGCAAGGGGCAGAGTCTCTGGGGTTGGTGTCAGAGCTGGAGTGAGTGGTGCCTGTGGTGTCTCTGAGCACTGGGCTGCTGTCCAGGCTGCACAGCTCTGCTGGCAAGCTCTCTTTAATTGTGAAGTTTAATCTCCTCCCAGATGAATGGTAGCACTGGTAACTTGGAGAGGAGGATACAGAACTGCTTTTCCTCCTGATGTCATCATTAGTTCACCTTAGGATGTTGAAAGTGTATTTTTAAAAATACAGCTAAGCCTGCAAACAAAAGTCTGTCTTGCCATCTTTCCAGCTTCCCTAAATATGATAGTTCAGGAAGGAAATACAAAATACAGGGCCAGAAGCTTCCACATACACAAGTTCTGAACTATTTGAGATGTATCAGTCACATCTGTGTTTTTTTGTGGTTACCTGATAGTAAAGCTGTTGAACTGACTCATCTTTGATAGTCATCTAGTATTTTCCTTAGAATGATTTCAGCATAAATCAGTAAGACTTTAATTTCTTTTCCTACTAGTATTATCAGTGCTCATATCCTTTGCCAAGGAATGTGCATTTCTGTCATAAGTTATACTTTCATATTTACTGCGATTATAAAGGTCCTTATTTATGCACATTTATCTTATAACAAGATCTGTAGAAATGTATATTCCTTGCAGTAAGGGGCAGTCCCAGCCCCCAAGGGATTGCATTTTATTAAACATGCATGAAGGGCAGGACTGATAACTGGAATGTTGGGATAGATGGAGCTGATGGAGTAAGAATTGGATGCACATGTCCAGGCTGTCTCATCCCATCTGCTCCATGGCCTTGGCCAGACCATTAAATAGAAAGATTTGGCTTTACAGGTTTGGTGTGAAGTTGCTTTTGATTTCGTGGTGCTTCCCGCCCCCCACCCCCATTACCATGTCTGTTTCTCAAGGGTAGAGGTTATAAATAGGGTTTAATTACTAAAACTATGCTTCTCATGCATTTAACTTACTGCACTGTCAAGTGGATGCTAAAAATAAATGCCCCCAAGCAGAGGTTTCATTCTGTCCCATCTCAGGGAAAGCAAACAGCACCTGTGGATGATTGCACTGAACAGGGAGCAGCCCTGGCTGTGGCACACACCGTCACTTTGCATGCTCCATCCTGAAAACTGTGCCTTTGGACCTCACATGCAAAACTGGAGCTCTATGCAAAGCCAGCAGCTGCTGCCTGATCTGGCAGTCCTGGAAAAAAAACAACATAAAACTACATTTTGGGGAGAAGGTGGTTGTAGACCTGTGGAACGTGACTAAATAGAAACTTTCTGGTTGATCTCTTGTGTTCTGCTTTTCAAAACTAGCCTATAATGGAGAATTTTAAAAGACTTTAGAGGCACATCTGTTCTTTAATTTGATCAGTATGGGTGTGTGATTAAGTGAACGTTGCAATAGTGGCCATCTTTTGTCCTAGAAAATTTCTATAAAATACAGAACTAACTATTCATATGCTGCTGTTCTGTTTGAATCCTTTTCCTCCTTCATCCAAGCAGAATGGATAATGAGTTTCTAACCATAGCACTGGGTGGAACACCCCTTTATCTCCTGATAAAGGCAGGACTCTGTAATTTTCACAAACCTGGTGGTTTTGGACTGTTGTATTGTGAAGAAAAAGGAGTTTTCCCCATGTAACCAAAGCCCTACAGCTGTGACTTAAAGACAGTGCTGGTGAAAAACCTGACACAAATGGGAACAGGAGCTTGTACAGTCCCTAAGAGGAGGGTGCTGGGAAGCAGGTCCTGGCTCTCCTTAAATCCACAGTATTTTTATGGGGATGCGTGTGTTTGTTTCACTGATGATACTCTCAGACTCCCTGCTTTTCCCAGTCACTGCAAAGTTCCCATAGGGAGCTGCTGTGAAGCCTGTGCTGATGGTAATGAGAACCACCTCTTTACTAATGGCAAAGCCTGCCAGATCTTGCATTTCTCTGGCATTTTCCACTTGGAATAGCACATGTCCACACAGGCTTTCTTAGTGAGTGATTACATTCAGCTTCCAAGTGTTACTTTGCTTTTTATACTTCAATTCCTTTTTTCAAGAACCCCAAATTCATTAATTCAGCGTGCTGTTCAATGAGTTCTTCAACTCCCCTGTGGCCTGTAGAATGGAGGTTACGTTTTTATAAGGATGTTTTTGATATAGAGAAAATTATATTGGCTATTAGGAAGAAATCTTTCCTTATGAGGGTGGAGAGGCCCTGGCACAGGGTGTCCTGGGAAGCTGTGGCTGCCCCTGGATCCCTGGAAGTGTCCAAGGCCAGGCTGGATGGGGCTTGGAGCAACCTGGGCTAGTGGAAGGTGTCCCTGCCCATGTCAAGGGGTGGGACTGGATGGGCTTTAAGGTGACTTCAAACCTTCGATGATCTTGTGAAATTAAATAGCTTCTTCTAGGCATTAAGTCAGATCTGAGTCAAAATCACCATCTGAAAGGAATGGTTTTGTTAGGGCAAAGTTCTTCCCCAGCTGAGAGTGACCTTTCTTGGCTACTTAGTGGCTGTTTTCATTTAAGTGACTGTTTTCATTTAAGTTTTGAGTATAAGTGGATTTAAACTCTCCCCCAAAGAGTTTTATTTAAACTGATCTGCTTATCTTTTGACAACTTCGTGCTTTGACAAATTGACATTTTCTTTATAAAAAGTCTTCTTGAAAAGTGCTCGAGCACCTGCACTATGTAATCTCTGCCCTGTAACGTGTCAGTCATTTCCCTTTCACCACAGAGCCAACTCATCCATGCTGAGAGAGAGTTTGAGTTGGCAGGGGAGGTAGTAAGCCCTCGGTGTCTTAAGAAATAGTTAAATTAGAAGCTTAGGTGGTTTGGTAAGAGACTAGTCATAGTTCATTTAAGTTTCCTGAACCAATCCTCTGTGCCTCAGAGAGGAGCATGAAAGTCCCCCTTGTGTCCCGGATTTTGCAAAGCTCTTTCAACAAGGGGATATGTAAATTTGGGGTTTCTCCCTCTCTTTGACTGCTGTCCTTTTACTTTTGAAGTCATTGTTTGTGGCTCCTTAGTGACTGAGAGTTATTGTATCCTGCTCCTGAAGGCCATGTTCAAGTTGCAGTGTTTTTATGGGTTTTGTTATTTGTGTGGGTTTTTTCTGCTTTGTGTAACCATTGATGGAATTAAACCTCCTGATACTGGTAAAATCACATTACAGTAAAAAGGATTTATATTTTCTTATGATGGAGAAAACTTTCCAAGAACTGTATAAAGATGTTACTTTCAGTTTTAATCCATCTCCAAAGCCTTAGTTGGGAATGTTGGGCATTCGTTTGTAGTGGCTTCAGTCCTCCTTTTCATCCTCTCAGGGCTTGACTGTGTGTTTGTGTGGATAAGAGTTACCTAAAAATGAAGTGGCACCTGATTCAGAGCTTTCTTCCTGATTTGCAGGGGTGACCCTGTAGCTTGTGCCACAGCTTGGCATCTTCACTATTGGTACTCTGAATCCATGCCAAATGGTGGGGCAGAAAACCAAAGCCCTTGGCAAAAAGCAGGAGCAGGGCCCTGTTGGCAGGGCAGGGCTGGCAGAGCTGCCCAGGGAACAGAGAACTTGGGGAAGTTGTGAGAGCCACAGCACAGGAAGAGGAAGGAGCTCAGGCAGGGGCAGTGAGGTGCCTGTCCCAGTGTGATCTTTGAGCAGGAAGATGCCACTGCTCACCCTCTCCAATAGGACAGGAGGGTGGAGGAGAGCCCAGCCAAGTCTTGTGGAGAAAATTAAACCCCTGTGCAAACGTTTTGCCAAGATGAGGTTGCCTTCAAACACAAGCTGGCAGCTCAGGAGCTGCTTGTTCCTGGGAGGATGTGGCTGCCCCATGCCTGGAAGTGTCCAAGACCAGCGTGGATGGGGCTTGGAGCAACCTGGGATAGTGAGTGGCATCCCTGTGGGTGGAATGAGATCTTTAAGGCCCATTGCAACCCAGAGCAGTCTGGGATTCTGTGTAACAGCTCAGACCCAGGGCTGAAGGTCTGTTTGGCCAGGCTTGGCTGTGTGGAGCCAGGTAGGGTTTGCTCCAGATCTGGCTTTGTTCAGCAGCCAAGGGTTGGATACAAGACCAAGATCACTGCTATGGAAGTACCTAATTTCTCCTCTCAAAAATATATGTGTTGGGCACGTCTATGTTTGTGTCTGTGTGTAAAGCATATATTTATGTTACTTACTCAGACTCCAGCTTGTCAATAGCCACAAAGTATTTCCATATAAATTTTACTCTCAGCATTTAAAGAGGCTGAAAAACGTTAGCGTCAGAAGTTTGTTCATGGCTACTTTTACTAGAAAGTCCAGACAGATTTCCTTGAGTCACTCCAACTTTGTCATGCTTTAAATGCTGTGACCAGAGACCAAAGGAAGTGCTGCACAATTGTCCCCTGGGCTGCAGACGGTGACCAGAGCTTGTGTTTGGAGTGAGGAGCCCCAAAACCAGAAAGTTGAGTCACATTGTGCAGACATGACGAGCGGGAGATGACAAAACACACCTTGTGTGTGCAGCCCTTCCTCCAGCCTGGCAGTGCCAGCAGCCTGGCTGGGGCTATAGCCCGTGCCAAAATACCAGAAAACCCCCAAAACTGATACCAATTGAACTGGAAAAGAATGAAGAAAATATTGAAAGGAAATATTGACCTTATGTTCAGCTAAATACATTTTACATGCATTACTTGACCAGAAGCTAACTGTTAAATTTTACCAGCTTGTTCCATTTTTAGAAGTTTTTTTGGGTTTTTGTGTGAAACCACTGTATAACTGCAGTGCAGAAGGACTGCCAGCTGCAATTGAAGCCTGAGTCCATCAGGCACCTTTGCATGTTGGATTCTTGCCCCAAAACCCCATAAATACTTAAATGCAAGCTTATTCTAATGCTTTCCCTAGAGTTTTAAACCTTTCCTACTTTACAGCAGGGAAGGAAAAGAAGGGGAATAAAGGTGTGGATAAGTTAAAGATATGTAAGAAACAAACCCTCATGATTTTAATAGAATCTTTAAAAGGTGTTGGCCCAGAAATACTTAGAAGTTGGCTGAGCTCGGTGCTGTCCCCAGGGGACAGGGATAGATTTGGAATGAGATTTTTGGAGGCTGATTCTAGAGCTCTAAATCGTGCAGCAACAGTTCTTTCCACGGTACCAGTGAGGCTTCTGGAAGGGGGATCCTGAGGTTTTGGCAGGCAGCAGCTCTTGACCACAGCTCAGCAGAGCAAGTGGAAAGTTTTGCCAACGTTCCAGGTAAGAAAGAAATGCGGGGGAGGTTTTTTTCTTCCTTTCCCCCCTTCACATGAGCTTTAAAGGAATATAGTCAACAAAAAGCTCTGCTCAGTCAGGTGTTGCAGTTAAGATGTCTATCATTTAATTTTAGGAGTTCTTGCATAAGTGTTTGCATTCCTGGCAAGACTTTGGAAGCTGCCACTGGCAGTGACTTTTTCCATTTCAAAGATTCTGGCTCTGGGTACCTGGGGCATGCAATATCTCAAAATTCAAAAGTGAGCTTTAAGCTGGGCTTGCATAGTGAAAATGCCCTTAAACGAATAACTGTCAAACATCCCTGGAAGTGTCCAAGGCCAGGCTGGACAGGGCTTGCAGCAACCTGGGGTAGTGGAAGGTGTCCCTGCCCATGGCAAGGGATGGCACTGGATGGGCTTCAAGATCCCTTCCAACCCACATCATTCCAGGATTATATGATGGAAAGTTTATTTGTGGAGTAACTAGGTTCCAAATCCCTACTGTGTAGAAATGTTGGGCATTTTTCCATCTGCTTTTCCTGATTTTACTGTGCTCATAGTAAACTACCTATGATCACGATCTGATTGTGAAATGACACAAATAAAGGGTGGGCTTGAGTAGTGCATTCTAGTAGTTTTAGGTCTATATCCTAATTCTTTTTCATGGAACTTCCGTCAGATTTTTCACATTCCTCTTTGTTTCTTGGCTTTCTTGCTGGAAAACAAGTGAGCTGCTTCCCACATAAGCCTGACCCACACAGTGGGGATTACTGGTCAGCTGCCTGAGGTTTTCTGACCAGTTTTGAGACTCTGCCATCTAAACTCACTGCCTTGTGGCTTTGATTTCTGTAGCAAAGGATAGTGATTGTTGCCATTTTTAAAGTGTATTTTTGGCATCTCTCAGCTGAGTTTGTTGTTTCCTCTCAAGGCTGTTTTTTATTTCCAGCGCAATTTCAGTTGAAGTAAAATATGATGTTGAAGAACAGTTATTTAAAGGTATTAACTCAGGGAGCTCTTTTGTTCCTTGAATAAATGAGCTCCTTACTTTGAATTTACTTAGTTCCACTTTGAAATCCTTTGTGAATTGGCCATGCAGTGAGTTCACATATGATGACATGGGTTTTTCTCATCACCTCACGGGCTGTTGCAGCGACTGGTTCTTGTTAAGCCTCCTTTGCATAAGCAGGATAATTGTAACATAAACCATTGTGCCCTGAATCAGTTGCCTCTTCCTCAGACCTGCAGATGCTGTCTGTGGGGAAACTACAGCACTTGGCTGGGTTTTCAGCCCAGGGAACTTCCATGGCCAACGTGATACAGGTGTGGGTATTGAGGCAGAGGGGCTTCCAGCATGAATATTGACTATTCCTTCTTGAATATTCCTGTTGGGGAAGCCATTCCTTGCAGAATGTAAGATAGGAAGGATCTTTTGAATCCAGCCTAATTCAAGTTTATTAAAGGACCGTGTCTGATGCCTCTGACTCACCAAGCCTTGCCTTCTGTAACATGGAGTGTATCTGTGGCCTGATAATTTTGCAACTTCTGTCTTCCTCACTTTTGGCCTCTAAAGTAGTCTTCAGCACTAGAAAAGGCAAAACTTTACATTGGTGGTGACTGTTGGGACTTTTCCAGAGTTTCAGCCCTGCTAGAGTGTAGACAGCCCTCCTTCTACTGTTGCTGTGTCACCTGTATTTTCAGTAATTGCTTCTAGGCCGACAGGTCATCTTTAAAAAAAGATTCACTATCTTCTCATCTACTACCTCCCCTAAAGCAGGAAGTCAAATCTTAAAATCTCCTGTCTAGCTATGCTGTGTCAACTTCCTTGACAAGCTTCACCCCACAGTGTCCTCCAAAAATGTAGCACAAAGGTTGAACTTTTTTGCCCTTCTGCTCAGAATTCCTCCTCCCACCCATGTTTCCTTAGCAAGGCATGGGGAGAGCAGTTATAGAACTACAGAATTATTTGGGTTGGAAAAGGCCTGTGACTGATCCTCACCTTGTCACTTCCTTGGACACCTCCTGGGATGGGGACTCCACCATGGGCAGTCTGTTCCAATGTCTGACAGTCTTTTCCACAAAGAAGTTCCTCCCAATGTCCAACCTCACAGCTTGAGGCCATTCCCTCTCTGTAGGAACATCCACACCTCTCCTCCTGTCCCTGTTCCCTGGGAGCAGAGCCCGATCCCCCCCGGCTGTCCCCTCCTGTCAGGGAGTTGTGCAGAGCCACAGGGTCCCCCCTGAGCCTCCTTTTCTCCAGGCTGAGCCCCTTTCCCAGCTCCCTGAGCCTCTCCTGGGGCTCCAGCCCCTTCCCCAGCTCCGTTCCCTTCCCTGGACACTCTCCAGCTCTCAGTGTCTCCCTGGCCATGGGGGCCCAGAACTGGACACAGCACTCGAGGTCCCTCAGCAGTGCCAGCACAGGGCACAGCCACTGCCCTGGGCCTGTGGCCACACCAGGGCTGGCACAGCCCAGGGGCCGTCGGCCTCTTGCCCACCTGGGCACACCTGGGCTCATATCTAAGTTCTGTCCCCAACACCCCCAGGGCCTCTTCCAGCTTTCCAGCCACTCTTCCCCTCAGCCTGGAGCTGCAGGGGGTTGGGGTGACCCAAGGCCAGGACCCAGCATTTGTCCTTGTTGACCCTCATCCCTTTGGCCTTGGCCCATGGGTCTACTTGGCATGCCAGCAGACCATCTACTTTTCCATTTGTGGCGAAGTGGAGTGATGGGTGCTCTACATGGAGTCAGAGGTAATCCTTCCTCCTTGTGTGGGAAGCCCTAAATGAAGAAATAACATTACAGTGATTTTCCAGGATGCTAGGCAAAGTCATGTAGAAACAGAGTATTTGTTATTTCTCTTATACAATCACAGGATCAATCTAACCAAATAAAATGCTGTAATCTGATTTGATAGAAATGGAGGGTGACATTCATACAAAAAGCCTGAGTCATTACTTAGCTTATTCTCTACCCCTTACTCTTCTCCTGATAGATTGGAAGTTAATGACTGTGCTGGTGAGTCATGCTTATTATTTTAGAAATTGTTTGTGTCTTTGATTTTTTTAAGAAGAATTGGACAGCTTGATATAAACAACTTCCCTCTAATGATTTTTCTCACACTTGTGAGGATGTATTATGGTGATGATATTTATATTGTGCTGTGTTTACTCATTTTCAGAGCTCTTCCACTTGGTGAGACTAACTCCAGAGTAAGCTTGTGCTCAGCATGGGAAAAATCTCATTATTCTTCTTATCTTTTGACATATCCTGTACAACTGAATTATCTGTAGGAATGTACTGAGAATGAAAATGTTCCAGTGATAATCTGTGTGTGTGTGTACTTTTTGTGAGTTACTCTGTTACAGTTGGTCTTCCAAGACAATAATCCCTTCTCCACTTCCGTCTGTCACCTCAACTATGAGCTGAGATCACGGATGACTCTTGACTCAAGGAGTGATTGAGCTATCCACTGATAGCTTGGTACTGATGGTGTCTGAAACTGTGTCTAGCAATGAAACACCCTTGTCCTGACAGAAGTAGAGTTCACTTTTGGGTGAAAGTGAGATTTAGGCACTTAGGGAAAGGCTGGCTCTCCCTGACAAGGCTGAGATTTATGACACTTGGAGAAAGGGAAAGGCTGACTCTCCATGACACAGTCAGGCTAAACTGTGGCCTCTTTGCTGTGTAATTTGTAAACTTGGACATTGAGCAATAAAACAATGAGAATCAGAAGGTCATGGAATGATTTGGGTTGGAAAGGACCTTAACGCCCATGCAGTGCCACCCTGTGCCCTGGCAAGGGATACTTTCCCAGGGTTGCTCCAAGCCCTGTCCAACCTGGCCTTGGACACTTCCAGGGATCCAGGGGCAGCCACAGCTTCTCTGGACACCCTGTGCCAGGGCCCCACCACCCTCAGAGGAAAGAATATCTCCTGTATGTCAAACCCAAATTTCCCCTCAGTCAGTTTGAAGCCATTCCCCCTAGTCGTGTCACTACAATTCCTGATGTAGATTCCCCCTTGTAGGCCCCTTCACATCCTCAAAGGCTACTGGAAGGTCTCCACACAACCCTCTGTTCTTCAGTTAACTTAATCTCTTCTTTGATTACCTATAGCACACAGTTAAACAGTCTGGCCAGCTTAGTTAATGTTGGTGGTGCTGCCTGTGAGGTGCTTTTCCTTTAGGAAGGAATGCTGTCACAGCCCTGGCACCAGCACAGTCACAGATGGTGTGATACCAGCAGATATCAGGGAAACAAAACAATCTGTGTTGGTAGTATCAGAGTGTCCTTGAAGATGTGTTTAGAGGCACTGCTTGCCCTGCATCCACCAGGGGTGGGGCTCACCAGCTCCAGGTCAAGTGCAGGACTTTGTGCTTGTGACACAGCCCTGAATTAGTTAGGATCAGCCTGGGGAAGAGGAGGCTGAGGGCAGAGCTCACCAGGAACTGCGGCTTCTCCTGAGGGGTAGCTCCAATCTCTGTTTCCTGTGATCAGGGATGGAGCCCAGGGAATGGCTGGAGCTGGCCCAGAGGAGGGTTTGCCTTGATACCAGGAAAAGGTTCTTCCACCCAGAGGGTGCTGGGCACTGCCCAGGCTCCCCAGGGAATGGGCACGGCCCCAAGGCTGCCAGAGCTCCAGGAGTGTTTGGACAACACTCTCAGGGATGCACAGGGTGGGATTGTTGGGGTGTCAGTGCAGGGCGAGGGGTCAGACTAGGTGATCCTTGGGGGTTCCTTCCCACTCAGGATATTCTGTGAGTCCATGAAAACTTTTCCATTAGGACACGTGGGATGGCCAGCGTGTAGAGGAAGTGTTAAGCAAGATAATTTTGGGATCACAGCTCTATTTGCTGCAGATGTTTGCAGTAAATGTTCTTGAAGACTTTTTTCATGGCTCTTGATGAGTGTAATCAGGATTTCCTGCTAGTGCTGTATTTGGCTCCTCTGCCACACCACAATTTTTAGATCTAGAAATCTCTTTGTGTGCTTTACCCAAACTCTGCGGGTAATGTAGTGCGAGCTTACAGAGGGTGTGGTGTAATTACCTGATTTGAATTAAATCCACTGTAAGGGATTCAAGTCACTTAAATGTCTGCTTTCTTTTGAGTTGTCCTGCTGGCTCTGGGAAGAGCATGGATAGCTGTCCCTCTGCCAGTCCTGGGCCCCTGAAATGGCACTGGAGCCTGTGCTTGGGTAACTGCTTGTGTTTATCACATCCTGAGAGACTGATTGACACAGCAAGCCAGGAGCTCCCATTTGGAATAACATGGCCTGGGCAGGGCTGAGGTGTGCAGTGCTGGTGGTTGGAGCTGTGTGGGAGCCCAGGATCCCAGGGTTTGTGTGTGAGGTCTCCCTGCTCCTGGCCCTGCCTGTGCTCTGCGCGGGTGTTGGGATGCAGTTGCTGATGACGTGGTTGCATTTTTGTCCATCTGCATGATCCTTGCCTCATCCAGCATGGGGGGCAGATGGCGCTTGGGGACTCGTCCTGGCCCAGCAGCCAAAGAGATGTTGTCTGCAGCACCATGGAGGCGCTTCCTGCAGATGTTGAAACAAATGAGGTGGGGGGTTGTAGGGAGAGGGAGCATGACCTCATGCCTGAACCAGCTGAGGGATCATCTGAGGAACTGGAACTCTGCCTTTAGGATGCAGGATATTAACTCAAACCAGGCTTTTCGTCCTGGGTCTAACCTGTTCTCTTATTTCCCCAGACAGAGCAGTATCCTTGGCTTGGTTTTGTGTATCCTCTCAAAGTGAGCATGGTAGTTGGCTGTGCACTTAGGGGAAATGAGTGTTTTCTGGTTTTACAAATTTCCTCTCCATTATGGTAGCTCCCGCTGTTCCCTTTCCTGGATTGCCTTCCAAGATGGCAGCAGTTCCTCCAGAAATGATGTAGTTGGGCACGTTTACCGTGATTCTCCAATGCTGAAGTCTTTCTTATTCACACTTCCTCCGATAAAAATGAATAAATAAACCCAGGGTGATTCCCAGCCTCAAGCTATTGTTAGGGCTGACAGGAAAGGGTGGTCAGGCATTGACCAGGGAAATGATGGAATCACTATCTCTGGAAGCATTCAGAAAATGTGTGGGATATTGGGCCACGGTTTCGTGATGAACCTGGCAGTGCTGGATTAATGGTTGGACTTGATCTTGGAGGGCTTATCCAGCCTTAATGATTCAGTGATCAAAGAAAGGACATTGTAATGTTCTAGTGATGGTAATGAAAGTAAATTTTTTATTGTCATGCCATGTCAACCATTTCAACATGTAGTTGCTCAAAGGTTTGGAAGTGACATAAATCATCATTTAGGGCTTATCCTGCCATTTCAGAATTGAGCATTAGGAATCATTCCCTTGAGACTAAACCCCACATGGTGCTTCACTTCTTTTCAATTTGAAACTTCTGCTGATGGTTCAGGTCTGACCATGGTCCAGCTGGATGTGAGAACTGATCCTGTCCAGCAGTTCCCAGGGTTTTTTAGAGATGCAGAAAGGAATAACCTCTGTTACTTTGATGGTTGAAAACAGTTCTGACTTTGAAGGCCTCTGGTGGCTCCTGATCTTCCTGAGTGCTCAGAAAGCAGTGACCTATGGAGAGCCTGTTGAAGAGCCACAAAGTCCTGGTTTGCAATTTGCCCTGCCAAACCTCTGGAACATCTCCAGGCAGCTGGGGTTGGCTGGGAAGTTACATACAGCTCCAGCTGGAATTCCCTTCCTGGATTTACAGAGGGCAGTATTGCTGCTCCTGCAGAGCTCACAGTCCTAACTACGGATGTAATGTGTGGAAGCATAAATACTGCAATATATTTATGGGATAAATATAATTCCTCTCTTCTTTTGTTTATCTACAGAGCTGCTAGAAACACTGGGATGACTGGAATTTAGGATACTTGATTCCTGCTCTTACACTGAGGTAGAGGAAATAAGCACGAGACGTTTCTCCAACTCAGGCAGGTAAATACCTATATCTCCATAGCTTATGTGGAATTAAGTCCTTGTAAACAAATGAATTGTGGAAACCTTCTTAAAGAGTAGGAACTGATTTGCTCTGTAAAATATAGTTTAAAAGTAAGAGATGAATTTTAATTGTATCCTCTTTTTCATTTATTAGTTAAAGGACCTTTCATACTGAACGCTGCTCTGAAAAAAGGGGAAGCCTTTCCTGTGTGGGATTGAAATAGATACTTGGCAGTTGCTTTGAATAAACTAAGGCAAAAATGTCTATCATAGATCCTTATCAACACATTGTGGTAAGTAGCACTGAATCTTATATATATATACCATCTTCTCTGATATACACTGTCTTGTATAATGACTTCCCTGCTAGAAGTTACTCTAAAGAAGCACATAACATTGGAGTTGTTACTGTTTCCTTCAAGAAATGGTAGGTGTGTCTAGCTTTCCTACTTACAGTGCAGTTTGGGGTAGGGGGAGGGGTTTGTACTCTTCTCCTTTTCATTAGTATGAATGGAGGGATAAGCTGACAATTTGGGATATTTAGATCTTAAACTGGTGTATATCACTAATGTTGATTCAAAGAGAATCCTCAAAATATAACTCTGAGTGACATCATCTGTGCCCCTCAGCAGCACACTGTGCCCCTGCTCCCTTCCTCCTGCTTTATTCCAGTATTCCTGCTGCATACTTGTCCCAGCTGTCACTCCTTTGGGATGGCATGAGCCAGTGGATCCTGCTGAATCAGCAAAAAACATGTTTAATGTAAAAAAACCCCAAAATTTTCTAAGGGAGTAATCCTTCCCTGTGAGGGTGGGGAGGCCCTGGCACAGGGTGCCCAGAGCAGCTGTGGCTGCCCCTGGATCCCTGAGTGTGTCCAAGGACAGGCTGGACAGGGCTTGGAGCACCCTGGGCTAGTGGAAGGTGTCCCTGCCCATGGCAGGGGTGGCACTGCATGGGCTTTAAGGTCCCTCCCAACCCAAATCATTCTGGGATTCCATGGAAGGATCAGAAAACCTGTTCTGTGCTGTTGGAGCTGGCCCAAGGGGAGGGTGGGCTCAGGCTGTGGAAGTGTAGAAGTAGGAACAAGGGAAGGAGGAGGGAATTGCCCTCTGTGGGGTGAGCCTGTGGCTCAGCAGCCTCTGAATGCAGCTGTGCTGGAAGTCAGTTTCCAAAGCAAACACTGGAATGGCAATTCCTGCCCAAGCCAAAATCTGGAGCCACAGTGGGTGTGTCCTTATCAGGGGTTCTTGTAACAGTGCCAGGCTGACAGCAGCAACATGAGGTGTCCCCAGCCATAGCTGCCACACACTTGTCACAGTGTTTTACTTTGACATGGCTATAAATACTCCCTGTGCTTCCTAGAAGTGATCTCCTATCAGCCGTGTGGTTTGTGCCCCATATCCTCCATGCCAGTGTGCAGCCAGCAGATGTCAAACTGGCTTTTACTCCTCCCCAGTCCTGTGAACTGCTGGGAGTGAGGACAAACCTCTGGGTGATGTCTGTGTTAAAACAATACTGACTTAAATCCTTTCAGCATCAGTGCCCTCTCCTGGATGGATTGCTTGGAATGATCTGTACCTTTATGGGAGAGGTCTCTGAGGCACTCGGTTATATGTTATTAAATCACTTACATAAAAGGACTTTTTGATACCCATAATCAACAAAATGGAGCTGTCCTACATATATAATATAATGAATAAAAGGTGTGTATAGTAAATGTAGTTACAGCTCCCTGGGAATGCTGAACTGTTGCTGTGGGAATGTTGCTAATTCCAGAATCAACACTTAGTCCAAGAGCTGATCCTTTAATTGCTTGGAAAGTGAATGGAAATCTTTGAAGTTTTTTAATTTGAAAACTGGAATCCCATTGAAATTTTGAAGAGTCATGGCCAGAAGGCTCACATCAATGCAAAAATATTGGATTTAAACGATATTGGGCATTAAATTACTCAAAAGGATTCTGCATTTTCCAGAAGTCCAGAAGTGCTGACTGTTGTGTTTTCTGATTTTTTTCTCTCATTTATGAAAGACTCTGAGGTATAAATTAAGATGTTCAGAAAGCTGCTGCAGGTGCAGACAGAACTGACTATTCCAAAAATGCAAAGAATTAAAGTGTGTAATACATCTTCATTTACTTTGATACGGGGGATAAATATTATAACAATGAAAAAAAGCACTTCAAGATAAAATTTGTGTGTAGGCACAAAAGTTTATCTCAATTGTAATACCCTGTGAAAGAAGAACTCCGTGAAAATCAATGACTTAAGTAGTCAGGCAAATATTTTCATTTGTCCAGCCCCATTGTTAGCTCAAGTGTCCTTAACATGAAGGAAGTAAACCCATTTTAATAGTTGTGCAGTTTGCCTGTGCCAGAGCTTCCTGCTTGCCTGGCACACGGAATGACCCATGTCCTGGTGGAGCTGTGCTCCGTGACTCAGCATTCTGGCATATGACAAATGTGATGTTGAGCACATGCAAATCCCTGCTTTTCTGGGCACGTCTGGAAGGGCGGCAGGCAAAACCCTTACGGGAGATCCTGGGGCTCTGGCCCAGCCCCTGGTGGGAAGGGGGTGGTGTTTGTGTGCTCACAAATCCAGGGACTTCCAAAAGAGAGCAAAGCAGATAATTAGGGAAATTTTACTGAGGGGAAGGAAAGCACTCAAATGTGAGAGAGGAACAAGGGAGGCAGGGAGAGCTGAGGTGAGGTGTGGAAACAGGAGATGCTGAGCCGTGGCTGTGCAGTCATGGAAAAACTTGTGGACTGAACAGTGAACACTGTCCACCTGAGTTTCCATAACTCAGAAAACCCATATTCAGACAGGGCATGGTGAAAACATTTTGTTTTTTCTTCTTTCCTCTCTAAATGTATGGAGGAAGAGGAAGTGAAATGAAACACATGTAAAACGAGGTCACTTTGGATGCTGTATTTTAGTTTTTTAAATCCATAGAATCTCAGAATGGATTGAGTTGGATGGGAACTTAAAGCCCATCCCACCTCACTGCCATGGGCAGGGACACCTTGCACTGGATGTAATTGTGAGCTTTTGAAATTGGTAACCTGTCCTAGATTTTTCTGGAATGTAAATGTTGCTCCTCTCAGTGTTGCAATGTTTAAGTGATTTATTTACGATCATCTGTTTTTCAGAAGTACTTGAGGGATTTGTACAGATTTTTATCAAGACTTAAGGTGAACATAAGTCACTTGAGAAAATGCAGCTTAGTCATCTAAACTAGCAAGGGCTGGATTTGTAAAGACATTCAGAGTCAATACATTTCTCATGGTGTTTTCAGGGGCCTTCTTCAGAACTCCTTCTGAAAAACTAATAAGAAAATTGTTTCTGAAATATGGACATTCAGGCCTTTTGATCTCCTTAAAAACTGGACCCTAAGTGAAAAATTGCCCTAATTTCCACTTGCACTTAATTTGCATGAAAAAACATTTATTTTGGTGTAAGAAGAGATCTAGACTTTCGAGCTTCCTGTGTGTATCTGTGTATTTATTTTTTTTTTTTTTACTAAGAGGGAGATTGTTTATTTCTGTAGTGGCAAATTTCCTCCAAGTTTATGACTATGGCCAAATATTAATAACTGTGTATAATTGTAATCCTCTGTGTGTTGTTTTGGGTGAAGCACAGGGAAAGAAGATACTGCTTTTCTGTTTTGCCAGGCCTCTGTGTTCTCACATGGCTTTCAGAGGATCCCAGTCTTAAACCAGACTTAATTTTCTTGGCAATACAACAGCTGGAATGATGGGGGTTGCTGCTTAAGTCAATAAAAAGCAATTTTTGTGATGGCATTAGTAAAACAGTTATCAACTTGTAATAAAAATAGTGGTGATCTCTGTGCTGCTGGGAAGAGAGCAAACTGGTAACTGGTGGGTTGGCCTTGCTTTGATGGTAGGCATATGAGTTTAGGCATATGGGAGATGCAAGCAAAATACTTTACAGAGTGTTTGTTGTTAGGGAGTATTGTGTGGTATCCCCCTTTTCCAGCCAGAGCTGTGGGACATCAGAACTGCACATGAATTTCACCTGTCAGCTGAGAACTAACCCCAGCACACTCATGTGCCATCCTTGTCACTTAATAATAACTCCTCTTCACTGTTAAATGCTCAGGGATCTCTGATTTGTGGCCTCCAGCGAGGACAAGCTCTTTCTTGACAGCTGAGAAAAAGGAGGAGGGTGGTGTGTTTGTACTTTGGGCTGTTTCTTTTAATTACAAGGTTGGATATGACAAAGGAAATGCTTCAGTCTGTATGAAGAAACATGCCAGTTGTGAAACCAACTTCATCAATCTGAGATACTTGGGAGATAATATAATAGGGAGATAATAAAGCGGACATTTGAGCATTTTCAGACATGATACTGAAAATAGGAGGTAGCAAGAACCAGTGGTTTTTGGAGAGTTACAGCTTGTGAAAGTTCTTGGGGCAGGGTAAATGACAGAGATGGAGTGACTTCACATAGTTGTGTTCCCAGCCCTTCCCAGATACCCACAAAAATCCCCATTTACCCCACTGTGGAGGAAAACTCTGGACTTCTTTCTGCCCTGTGGCAGAGGCAGAAATTTGTTCAGGGAGAAGTCACATCCTCCTTGCTGTTCATCCATCTTGGAAGCTGCAGTGCACAAGGTGATGGATGTCACTCAGTCATTGGGAGGTCTTCATGTCAGCCCATGGGAAGGCTGTTAAGTAGGTGTTGCTTCTTAGGAACTCTGGGTTCCCACAGCTGAACCCTCTCTGCTGGGTTTTGAGGTGAGCAACATCCCACTGGGAGTATTGGGAAGAGTCTGAATTCCCCTTTCCCTGTGGTTGCTGAACCACTTGCTGTGCCATGATGGTTTCAGTGCACCACAGTTTCCCCCTGCCTGCTCACTTGGTCTTGGATCCAGATAACTCCTGTGGCTGCCAGGGGAAAATTGGAGAGCCAGACAACAGTCCTGCAGCAGCTGGCACAGCGTGGGGGTGGTTACAGCCAGATAAAGCTGATAAACTCAGTGTCTGGGTCAGGCAGTGGCTGCAATGAAGTCACTGTGGGCATTTTCTCCTGGAGCCTTTGCCGTGGGGATGTGGCTGTGCCTTCCTCAGGCTTCTGCAGGAGTTGTGTTGGTACCACTGGAGGTGCTTTTTAATGAGTCCTGACTCAAATGTCACTTAGGCACTCACAAGTCACTTTTTCTGTCCTTAGAAGATTAGTTTTGGCTTTCCTTTTTTTTTGAGAAAGTGATATGTAGCCTTTAAGATATTAACTTTTTTCTTTATTTATATGAGAGGGATCCAGTTTGGCTCAGGTCTCTGGGTGTGAGCTGTAGACACAAAATAAGGAGGCTTGGCTGAAACAATCAGTTCTGGGGGGAAAAAAAATATAGGAAGTGTACAGATAAAAAAAATAGCAGGAAAGCACCAGGCAGAGCCTGAATAAGCATGTCCCATAGCAAAGGTATTGTCTATGGTTTTAAATGAATTTCAGTGAATTTCCCGACAGTGGCCTTCTCCCTGGTTGTTTTGGTCCCAGTGACTGATAGGCTGTGTTTATTTTAATGTACTTCACAAGGCTGGTGGGTGGTTAGGAAAAGATAGAAAATATGCAATTGTGAGACCTGATCCTGGCTTTAATACCTCACATTTCCTCCCAGTCTCCGTGTCCCTGTAAAGCCAGTATTGGCTGCCCTGCAGTCTGCACTGGTGATTTTCAGTGATATCCACCAGGCTGGTCAATCTCAGGGCTATGTAGATAAAGCAACGGTACAGCTGACTTGGTGACCTCTTTTTATTAAGGCTTTTACTTTTTGTTTCTTAATTTCACATCTTTTTCTACTTCCCTGGTTTGTTGAGGACACACCTGCTCTTAGGCAGGCAGGTCCTGCTGTGTGTTTGGGCTTTGCAGGAAGTGGGAACCTCCAGAAAGTGCATGAAATGTGGTGCTGACTGTTTTAACAGCTTGCTTTGCACCTTCCTTACATTGTCTTGAGGCTGCTTTCACACTGAATATTGATGTGTACTAGAAGGTACAGCACTAAATCCACCCCTTCTGTGTGCAGTGTGCATTTATCTGCTCCAGAACACAGACTTTGAAGTAATTCCTGCCATTCTTTTTAGCAGGGGAAGGCAATTACCAAGACGAGCTGTAAAATAGCCCGTTTTTATTTTTGCCTTGCCGTACTCAGTGGTTCCTGCCTGACTAAATGCCTCGGAGCAGGTTCTGTGGTGAGGGGGAGTGTTGTTGGTTGAGATTAGTAGGTGTGGCTGCAGGAAAATCCAGCAGCCCCAGTGCAGGTACCTCTTGGTAAAGCTCCAGGGTGCAGTTCAGCTTTAGGATGCTCTACCCAGTATGAGTTTCCCTTACGTTTTGACTCAGTGATTTCTCTCTCTCTGTTTTTGGACAAAATGAAACCTTATTTCGATAGATGGGGTTTTTTTGGTTTTGGAGCTTAATCACCTCTCACTCTCTGACTTTCAGGTGGAACACCAGTACTCACACATATTCACTGTGACAGTAAGGAAAGCCACAAATGTCACCAAAGGAGCCATTGGTGACATGCGTGAGTATCTCTCTATTTTGCCTTTATTCTATGAGCCTGTTGCCGTGGGCAGGGGGAGATGGTGACTCTTTGTGCATTAAATGGGTGTTAGTGGGCTGCTGGTGGGTTTCTCTCTGTCTTGTAAAGCCAGGGTAGTGTCCCCGTGTCACTACTCACTCTCACTCAGAGAGCAGCTCTACCGCTCCTTCTTTCCATTGATCCAGAAGGGCTGAGTGAGTTGTAAAGGATTTGCCTACAAGCCAGCAACACCTACAATTAGCTTTTTGGCTCAGTCAGAAGTGCTGTGTGAGTGCAGTGAAGCTGGAAATTGCTGCCACCTCACAGGGCTGTGGTTTGGTGGGGGAAAGAAAGAGCCCAGAGCTCTGCTGAGTCAGTGCAGAAAGCAGAAAAAATGTAAGGCTATTAAAAAAAAACCTACCCAAATAGGTCAGCAGATCTTGTGGTGAGGACATGGATGACACCAGCACTTCTTCCTCTTTCTGGGAGGCTGCTGCGCCTCTGGACTTCACAGCTGAATAGGAAACCACTAGGAAGAACAACTCTGCTCTGCTCTTAAGGAGGGAAGAGGGAGTATTGGCCGAATCTGCAAAAAGAGTATTCTTGCTTCCTTGGGTCTGTCTGCTTTGCTGCCAGACCGTCTCTCCCTTTTCCCAGTGCTCCCCAAGACCTGCAGGCTGGGGCAGGGAGGATGAGTGTGACCCTTGGCTCCTGCTCTCCCATCAAGCTGATTGGACATACAAGTGTTTCCCAACTCCTGGAAACTACTTTTGGGTCAAACTACAGCAGCTGCTCTGACCCACAGCTTTGCTTCAGGGGGTTGTCATGATTGAAGTCCACTGTTGATGCTGAAATTGCAGGAGGGTTACTTGAGAGGGGGATATTCAACAACCACAAGTGCAAGGGAAGAGGGGGGAGGCCTGGCAAAAGAGGAAAAAGGGAATTGGGAGTCTGTCATCCCCTGTGGGGTTAGGGGAAGGGGCACACAGAGAAGATGCAGTGGTGGGTGTGTGCATGTATACAGATATATGTAATTTCATATATATGGTGGTCTTTAGATAAGAAGACCTCAGGAAAAGTGCTAGAAGAGTGGAACAAGGAGCCCATGAGTTTGTGTGTGTAAGAAGATGAGTTAAATGGAAAGATACAGGTTGTACACAGGGTCTTGGATATAGGTGTCTGTTATGAGACAGTGTGGGCAACATGGGCAGGGAAAAAAGGGAGGTTGAAGTGGGCACCCCATGATATGATATTAAAGGGAGTATGGAAAGGGTGACGAAAGCCATGGCAACTTTGTGCACCAGAGCAAATATGGCCCTATAATATACATCAATATAATTGTATTTTTTTTCTAGAAAAAAGTCCTCTTAGCAAGTCATCAAAATCAAGAAGCTGCTCAGGAAGAATGTTTTATTTTGATAAAACCTGCCAGAGTGATGCTGTAGGGCCACTGAAACCTGCTTGGCGTCTTGTCTGAGCAACTGCCAGAGCTCAGTGGCCTGAGGCACCCTCAGTCTGGAGCATCTCTGGGTGAGCTTCCAAGGACCCAGGGCTGGTCCTTGGGGTCCTGACAAATTCCCCAAAGTGAGAAAAACAGATCATTGCTTCTCTTTTTTTTAATTTTGGGAAATTAAAAGTGTTTTTATTGCCCATTGTAGGAGCCTGGCAGCTATTTGATCAAATAAATGATTGTGTTAATTACTGTGAGAAACTACACTCACTTTTAAAAATTTTAAAGGTTTGTTAAACCTTAACAAAATACAACAAAGGGTAAGGAAAAAGGGCAGCACTGGGAAAATGGAACTAAACCGCCATGAGCTCGCCTACAAAATGGCTGCTCCACCTTTTATACCCCTGAGGTTGCATCAGGCAACCCTGGCCCCTCCCACAGTCTGTCAGTCAGCTCTTCCTCACCACCCATTGGTGGACACGGCTTTCTTTGCAACTTGATTGGCGGTCAGGGGTTGCCATGCCCCGCCCCCTGGTACCAGGCCTTCCCCCTTCCTGGCTGCCCCATGCCTGGGGCACAGGCACAGCCGTCCCTCCTCCTGTCCCGCCTGCCAAGGCTGTCCCTGGGCAACTATAGGAGGGAAAAAGAGACTGTGGGGAGAGCAGAGGATGGCCAAATCACAGCAACATAACCATACACCAGTAAAACTTCACATAATATTCATCCCTTAATTGTGAGAGCCAACCATCACATTACCTATCTGTAATATTACTGTGGGGAGGTGGTTGAAGCTGTGAGTGGGGAAGGGCCTTTACAGTTGATTGTGCCAACCTGTATATATATATTTGTTTTATTTGATTTGCCAAAAATGAAACTTGTTGAGGGAATTGCTGAACTTTCCCGTCAGGTTTTTTTTCTCAAGGACAGGAAGATGGCTGTGACAGACCATGTGTGAGCCCTGTTTGGGTGGGTGCCTGAATTTCACTCCCCTCATGGACACTCCCAAGCTGTTGACTCTTCTGGGGGATTGCCCTTAACTTTTTCTATTGATGTTGCTCCAGGTTATCAACCAGAGGTGCTCTGGGAACAAGAGAGTTAATGTTACATTGTGGGGTAATGAAGACCTGGGGTGACATGAGGGATTTTGTTTGTTTTGCCTTTCCAAGACTTTCTGGAACATCTCTGAGAGATCTGAGCAAATCTAAGTTTATGAAATAGGCTGAAGTGCTTTGTGTGATATTTTTCATCCACAGGCTCTGAACTCTACCTGTGCTCAAGGAGTTTTAGCTGGCAGGTCTGCTGTGTGTGGTGCTCCACACAATGGGTGGCATGGAGGCACTGACTCCTCTGGCATTGCCATTCACATCTCTGCCTCCTCAAGCCCGGGCTGGGCAGATAACCAGTATTTCTAGAAAGTTTTCCAAGATTTCTTGAGCCCTTCATGAATGGGCAGTGTAGATGGTTGTGTCATCCTCATGCCATTTCGTCATTCTGTGAATCTGTGTGTGGGGGTGATAAATGAGATTTCCTGTAAGAACTCACCACCCAGGATGGTGGGGAGGGGGCAAAAGAAGTTTGAGGGCAGACGTTTTCTTTCTTAGCAGTTCATTCAAGTCCCTTCTTATTTCAGGTGTTTGCCTCTGTAGAAGTCCTTCCATTACTGGTGTCACTTGTTTCAGTTTTAGTGTCCCTGTCTGGGTGACTCCCATGCCCTGGATACCGTCCTGTGAACATCCAGGTGATGCAGCTGTGGGATGTCACAAACCTTTACAAAGGTTTAAATCCTGGTTTAGAGGCTGCTGCTCTGGTAGGTGTGCTCAGCTCCTTTCCAGGCTGGAAGGTTTGTGAGCTGAGTAAGTGCAGCAGATGGGTGCTGGGTGACCTTGGCTGGCTCTGTCACTCCCTCTGTCAACAGGACGGAGAGAACATGATGAAAGGGTCAGCATGAGGACAGGGACAGCTCTCACCTCTTACCCACACAGGCAAACGGGCTCAGTTTGAGGAAATGACTGTCATTTATTGCCAGCTAATTGCAGCAGAGTAGGATAGTCAGAAATAAGGTAAACCCACCTCCTGCTGTACGTGTTTCCTTCTTTCCTGCTGCATCCCTCTACCAGCTATCAATGGGATTGGAGTCAGCCAATGGACCCTGCTGGATTGGCAGAAATACAGTTCAATGAAAAAAAAGACAAAAAAAATTTGTTAGGAAGAAATTGTTCCATATGAGAGTGGGAAGGCCCTGGCACAGGGGTGCCCAGAGCAGCTGTAGCTGCCCCTGGATCCCTGGAAGTGTCCAAGGCCAGGCTGGACAGGGCTTGGAGCAGTCTGGGGTAGTGGAAGGTGTCCCTGCCCATGGCAGGGAGACCTTTATAGTCCCTTTCAACCCCAGCCATTCTAGCATTCCATGCCCCTGCTGCCCAAAACCTGTTACATAAAGCTATTATAAGGTGAAAAATCAGAAAACCTGCATGGCTTTGGTGAGGATTTCATTATCTTAATTGCTTAGCTTGCTGCTGATTGCAGACCTTGTAAAATCACTTCTCTGACTGAACCTCTTGAAAAAGACCTTGCCTCTGGCCCAGTGAGTTCTTATACAGTAGATGTGTAGTTTTGAGTCTGTTCAGATGCCACCCAAACTGTAGAGCCTTTCCTTACTTCCACGACAGTACAAGAACTTGTAGGAAAAAAGACCAGAGTCCCAAACTGCAGCATCATGAAGAGAAATGCTTGCAAACTGGGTCTCCTTTCCATAGCATCTCTCCCCTTCTGGACTTTCAGGGATCTTGGTGGAAAACTGGGTCAGAGGAAGCATTGTAAAATTTGTCTTCTGTCTTTAAATGTGTATTTAAGCGTACTGGCTTTCACAACAAATTGTGGCATCTGCAGAGGAAACCAGTTGTGTGACTCTCCTCTTAATGATCACTCATCTTGCTTAATCCTGTTTGGGATTTGCAGCTTTTCCTTGCTTCATCTTCTTTTGATGCTGTAGTAAGGGAGAGTGTCATTATGGGTATTTTTAGGAAAATATTCCCATTTTTAAGAAATGTTTAAAGTTTTATAGCTCACAGCACTGAACTCAGCTTCTCTCCCAGTTGATGTCCACCCTGTTGGAATCAAGGATGCATTTCCACTGCAGTTAAGCTGCTCAGATAAACAAGTGCTGAGAGCAGTGCAGTCACCAGAGCTCAACTCTGGTTGCAAAACTTGCCCAAACAGAGCTGGGAAGCAGCTCCTGGGTGGCTCTTGGCATGGTCAGCCCTTGTCACTGCAGCCAGCTGTGGGCATCCCCCAAGTTCAGGAGATGCCCTTCCTCATCACTTCCTGCATCTCCAGAGGAAACTGGGATGGGAGCGCACCTTTACCTGTCTGGCCCTGGCTCTGGCATCTGGGAACGAGGAAGGGATGTCCAGCACTGTCTGTCCCTCACACCCCTGTGCCCTGGGGCTGTTCCCTGTGAGCCAGAGCTCCTGGGGTTGAAGCTGGCTTGGTTAAACCCAAGTCACAGCAGTCCAGGCAGGTGTGAGCAGGGTTTTAAACCTGGCCTAGCTGAAAGGAAGGAACTGGACATTTGCCTGCTTGTGCTATGGTTTATGTTACAACAGCTCATTCAGGTCTCATCCAACTGTTCTCTGGACTACAGCTGGCCAGTCTTGCACCCTGAATTAGCTACAGTACACTTACCTGTCAGACTGCCATCAGATAAGGCTCTTCCTGCAAGGCCCTGGAGCAGCTCCTGATTTTTGCAAGGAGAAAACAAGCTAAACTGCTCCCCTTTTCCAGCCTAACAGCCTGGGAAAAGTAGGTCAGAGTTGGCCAATCCTCCTCATCCTACAGGCTGCATGTGCAAGTCTTCATGTGGCTGAAATATGGATCCATAAAAGATGGGTAAAAGAAAAGTTCTTAAATGAGCTGTGCTGCTAACAACTGCTCAAGATGTCTACTGCAGATCTGTCTAGCACTGAGGCAACCAAATGCTAGACTTCAGCTTCCTTGGCACACCCAAGTATCCTTTCCCTTTTGTAGGGATATTCCGTGCTGGGAGGTGGAAGTCATGTTGGAAACAGGCCCTCTCCCTCTCCCTCTCCCTCTCCCTCTCCCTCTCCCTCTCCCTCTCCCTCTCCCC
>JANPWX010000200.1:1460126-1648538 GCA_024734555.1 Trochalopteron elliotii
CTCCCTCTCCCTCTCCCTCTCCCTCTCCCCCTCCCTCTCCCAGCTGGTTGTGCCTTTGGGGTAATCAGCTGTCCCTGAGTTCTTCTTGCAGAAAATTCAGTTTTTCCTTCAATCCACACAAGTCTTCTCATCCACACCTCCTTGGGTAAGGAGTTCTGCAGGTTGCTGCCTGAAGGAGACTTTTAATTAGTTTTGAAAATGTTATTTTAAAAGCATGAGCTGAAGAATCTGAACTGGGGTCAGCTTGGGGCCCTTCACAAGAAACATACTGAGAGGCTGGAGCCAAGGAAGGGGCTGGAGCACCAGGAGAGGCTGAGGGAGCTGGGAAAGGGGCTCAGAGGGGACCTTGTGGCTCTGCATAACTCCCTGACAGGAGGGGACAGCCAGGGGGGGTCGGGCTCTGCTCCCAGGGAACAGGGACAGGAGGAGAGGGAACGGCCTCAGGCTGGGCCAGGGGAGGCTCAGGTTGGACATCAGGAGGAATTTCTCCATGGAAAGGGTGGTCAGGCCTTGGCAGGGACTGCCCAGGGAGGTGTTGGAGTGCCCATCCCTGGAGGTGTTCAAAAACCATGTGCATGTGGCACCTGTGGACAGGTTTAGTGGTGAACATGAGGTGATGCTGGGCTGATGGTTGAGCTCAGTGGTCTTGGGAGAACTTTTCCAACCTCACCCATTCTGTCATGCATCATCTGGGTACTGCCTTATATTTTGTAGGATTCCAACTGTCCCACAGATCCATCTGTACCAAAGAAAAGCTCTTACAGCTCAAGAACGTTCATTTATGTATTTCTGTCTGCATGTATTCTGAAAGGGAGGGAGAAAATGATCAGCCTCCCTCACGTTTGCCACCACAGGAAGGAACACTTTTGTAAAGAATGGTTTTTACTGACAGGGTTTATCAAAGCATCCAGCCAAGAGTGTTACAGGGCAATTGAAATCCAGGGAATGTGTTCTCCGTGCTGGGTTTTTGAAGCATTCCTGGCAGTTATCTGAATTAAAAAGTCAAGGGAAGAGACTCTTCTCCCTCACAGGCCCTGAGGCTACACTTCAGCAATATGGGAAATCAAGCTCCAGGGCTGCTGAGAGAGTCCCAAAACCTCTAAAGCCTCCTGATACCAAACACAGACCCAGTGTAAACTTGTTCTGCTGATTCAGAGCACACTGCCAGTGTAAATCTGTATTAGCAGAGTTCATGCCAGACTGGGAGTAATCTGTGCTCCATCAGATAGCATAGATGTGGCCTAAAAATCATACTGTGGGTTTGGAGTAATTCAGCAGGAATGTGATGATATACCTGTACTTACTGAGGACCAAATTACCCTGTCCAGGTCTGACATTTCCATGGACCCACAGTCAGAGCTGAGCCAGGCCACCCTCTGTCCTGCTCATGTCTTTGGTGGTGAAGTGTCGTGGTTGGAGACTGGGCAAACACCAGGCACCCACCAAAGTCACTCACTCACCCTCACCTGCCACAGGTGGGCAAAGAAAAGAAAAATTTAATGCAGGGTTCATGAGTTGAGATAAGGACCAAGGGAAAACACTCCAAGGCCCAAACAGACTTGGCTTAGAAGTACAAAGTGAATTTGTTACTAACAGAGTTAGAGGAGGATAATGAGAATTAAAATAAGCCCTTAAAACACCTTCCCCCCCCCCATCCCCTCCCTCCTTCCCACTGACAGCCCAGGGAGACAGGGCCTGGGGGTTTGGGTCAGTTCATCCCCTGAGGTTTCCTTCTGCTGCTCAGGGAGAGGAGTCCTTCCCCTGTGAGCCCCTGGGGTCCCTCCACAGGAGACAGTTCCCTGTGAACTTCTCCACCATGGCTCCACTCTCACCAGCAGCAGCCCCTCCACCCCTGCCACAACCTGAGTCCCCCCCACGGGCACACAGCCCTCCCAAAACTGCTGCAGCCTGGGTCTCTCTGCCCACGGGGTGCAGCCCTCAAGCACAGGCTGCTCCAGCCTGGGGGCACGGCCCCCTCTCTCCACGGGTCTCCCTCTGGATCACAGCCCCCTCCAGGGATCACCTGCTCCAGCCTGGGCACCTCCCCAGGGGCTGAGAGTGATCTCTGCACCCCTGTGGATCCCCAGGGGCTGTGGGGGGATCTCTGCACCCCTGTGGATCCCCAATGGGCTGTGGGGGTATCTCTGTACCCCTGTGGATCCCCAGGGGCTGTGGGTGGATCTCTGCACCCCTGTGGATCCCCAGGGGCTGCAGGGGCACAGCTGCTCCACCCTGGTCTCACCATGGCCTGCAGAGGAATCTTGGCTCCAGCTCCTGGTGCACCTCCTGCCCCTCCTTCTCCACTGACCTTGGTGTCTCTGTGTTATTTCCCTCACATGTTCTCATCTCCTCCTCTTCTCTGACTAGGAAGAAAGCTGTGCTCCACTTTGTTTTGATTTTCTAAAATCTAAAATTTTCAAAATTCTAATTTTGATGAACTAAAATCTGTTATCCCAGAGGCGTTATCAGCCTCTCTCATTGGCCCAGCCTTGGCCAGCAGCAGGTCCATCTTCAGAGCCAGCAGGGATTGGCTCTGCTGGACATGCTGGAAGCTTCCAGCAGCTTCTCACAGAAGCCACCTTTGAGGCCCCCTCCCTATCAAAGACCAGACTGTACAAAACCAACACATGGAGTGAGAGGCCTCACTGGTTTAGCAGTGAGAACTAGGTATTTAAATTCATTACAAAAACCTAAACCCCTTAGACTCTGGTGAACTACTAGAAAAATGTTACTTTGCTTAATGCTTCAGTCACTTTTCAGTGTGTGTCTGCAAAGGGGCCTGTACAGGTAACCTAGAGAAGGCAGTGTTCCTTTGCTCTTGGCACTTCTACAAACGTGGTTTGACCAAAAGGTGACTTGTTTGGGGTCCTTTTGCCCTTTCAAGGCTGGATCCGTGGAAGCTATGGTGTCCTGCACCAGTGAACTGGGTGATAGTGCAGTGCCTGTGCTGGGAGCTGGTTCTTCCCTCCACTGAAGTAATGCCAGAGATGAAAAGCACTGTCATAAAAGGCACAAATAATTTTTAATGAAGGTGTTACCTAATCCCAGGATTTCTCAAAGCACAGCTGCTGCTTCAGAGCTGCCTTACTTCCCTTGGAGTCACCTTCCGCTCATGAAATCTGGCACTGCATCACCCCTTTGCAAAATCCCCAAAGCCAGCAGCCCTGGCGTTCCCTGTGGTGCCCTAAACACAAGCAGCAGTGAGTACTCCTGGGGTTTTTAGGTTGCTGTGATCTTCTGGCAGGTCTCCTGGCATCTGCATTACTGCTAGGCTGTGGATTTGTCTGGAGCATCTCACGTATCTGTTCCATGGTTGAAGGGACAGTTATTGATAAGTACAGTTTTTAATAATCCTCTTTTTAAAAACGGAAAAAATCACATGAAAGTGGGAAAGCTCATGAATTTAAAATTCATTACTTTTTCTCCATAGCAGAGACACCAACTCATATTTCTGTGCCATTGTGAGGCCCCATAAAATTCACACTTTGAATAGAAATTCTGTTGTCATTTAGCTTCCTTCCCCTTCAGGGAAAGAGGGGTTGTCCAGTAATTCCCATTGTTGCCTTGACCTCAGCCAGGCTGCTCAGCTGCATGTGCTAAACAAGCTGCATGTTCTGTGGTGCAGCAAGCCAAAAAAATGGTGGGAAATATACAAAGATGGTCATTTGGGACCTAGTAAGTTTTTATCAATGGGATTGCACTTAATGGTGCAATATAAATAAGTGTTATTAAATTAAGTGTTATTACCACTTTTTATTTTGAGATAGATATGCATGTATCTCAGTATTATATTTGAACAGGCTTTCTGTAGTTTCTTTATGGTAATTATGCTGCTGAAGTAATTGAAATTGGAATGACTGAAATATAAATCATATATCTGAAATATTAATCATATTAATATAGAGGCCTGATGACAGCCATCTCACCAGACTAATAACATAAGATCAAATGGTTTCCAGTCACTGCAGAAAATTTTACACGTTTCCTTAACAGCCAGGTTGCTTAAAGCGTTACTCATTTTTCACTGTGAAAATGTTTGACCCTAATTACTGTCCACTGTGTGTTTCACTTGGTGATTCATAATGTAATTTAAAGGGAGAATCCTATAGCCATGACTTAAGCAGGAGATAAATCACATGAGGAAAAGTCAGTGAATCCTTACTTTCTACCTCTCAGCCATTCCTAAGGCAGCAGTTTGAAAACAGCAATGGGGATGCTGACTCTGCTCTTGGTTTTGGATGTGTGTCTTCAACCCCTGGAGCTTTGGGTGGGGGGCTGTAAAGCTGAATTATCACCAACATTTCATTAATTACCCGAGACTTTGTCTGCCTCCAAGCTGCTAATTGCAGGATCCTCGTTGGCAATCAGTGCTGAGAGCCTTAACTGTGGTTTTTAGTGTGCAGGTGGGGTTTGAGATACTTGTTCTTGTTCAGCCTGCCTTGTTTCTGAGAAATGGTGATGGAGTGGCAGCGCTTGCGTAAGGAACAGCCCGAGGAGGGCTGAGCTGCACAGAAACTCTGCTTTCCTCAGAAATGTCCTGGGAACAAGGGCAAATTCCCCCAGGGGGCTGCTGCTGAGGACACTCTGCTTGGTATCTCAGGCAGCTGCTGCAACAAAAGACCAGTTCCCCAACAGTGCTTCCCCTGCACAAGATCCTTAAGGTCTTGTCACGATTGAACATTAGCTTTTGACACATACACCATAATGATTCTTCCTTTTAAAATCAAAATATAGATGGCAGCCTTCCAGTGCCTGAAGGAGCCACAGGAGAGCTGGAGAGGGACTTGTGATAAGGGCCTGGAGGGACAGGATGTGGGAATGGCCACTGCCAGAGGGCAGGGATAGATGGGATACTGGGAAGAAATCCTTCTTTGTAGGGAGGTGAGGCCCTGGCACAGGGTGCCCAGAGAAGCTGTGGCTGTCCTTGGACCCCTGCAAGTGTCCAAGGCCAGGTTGGATGAGGCTTGGAGCAACCTGGGCTAGTGGAAGGTGCCCCTGCCCATGGCAGGGGGTGGCACTGGATGGGCTTTAATGTCTCTCCCAACCCAAGCCATTCTGGAGTTCTGTGATAACAGTGGTGATCAAGCTGTTTTTAGTTACGTTTTCAACTTAGTTTTTTTAACATTACCTGGCAAATCAATTAGCAGAAACCCAGGCAGGAATAAAAACACCCATGCTGAGAGTGCACGCTGACTGTTTAATGTACGTTTGATAGCTTCAGTGTTTTGAAATACATTAAGTGAATACTTCTGTGTTATTTGCCAGGTTGCTGGTAGTTTCTGGTCCCCATCCAAGGAGTGATATTTTGATTAATATATCTTAAAGAAGTATTTAGTATCGCTTATAGCAATATCTTAATCAGAGCAAGCAGTCTTCCCATATATTTTCATCTACAGAAGGAAGTTAATAATAGATTTTCACTTTCTTAACTGAAAATAGCTCCAAATAAACTTTCAAACATGAAAGGGCAGGTGATTAAATCTTTTCCTTGGGTTAAAAAGCTAATGAAGAGATAGAGTGAGGTGACTTGGCAATACTGAAGTACCAAGACTAATTTTTCCAAGTTTAGTTGATCCATGCCTTGGGTTTAGTTTCTGTTTCAACACTTACCAAGGTTTGCCTGATAGGAAGTTAGTGATGGATCTGCATGTCAGAAGTCCGGGGTTTCTACATGCTTTGGGTAGGAAACCATTTGCTGTTTCTGTTGATAAGAAAAAATAGATCTTTGTAATAGAGTTGGGACTGATCACAGCATGATCTGAGTGGAGAGGGAGGCATTGATGTTTTGCCCAGAACTCTACTCAGCCATCAGGATTTTGTCTAACATCCAGGTTCTTTGTAGGCAACTTCAGTCTCTTGGCAGAGCACGCCTGGGTGTCTATTGCCAAAGTCGTGCTGTCGATATCAAGACTTAGCAAATGAGACCTTGTTACTTCATGGATTTTTACTTTCAAAGAGCCTTGTTTCTCTTGATTCTTTTCTTTGTGGCAGAGCTTTGTGTAGTAGTTGAAAGGAACTAATGGAAAAGTTGGCAAGTTGGAACATCTGCTGGTGAGGAAAGACTTGGGGCTTGATCCCCCAGTTCCCCTGCCCATAACCAAGAGACAAGATCAGACACAATTCATCAGGAGCTAATAAAGGTTGCTATTTAAAGGCTTTCCACACTGATCCCCAACTTTAAATAGCTGCTTGTTTGTTACTCAAGGAGCACTGAGACCACCTCAATGCAGGAATTAGCTACATTGAGCCCCACAGGTATGGAGCACAGTGGAAAACTCCTTGAGAAGTTGGATTAGGGTAACAGTGATTAGGATTTGCCTGGAGATGCATTCAGAACCTCCTGAGTGGTTTCCAAGAACCTTTTTTATTTGGTTGTTTGGTCAGGGTTTTTTCCCCAAAAGACATTTGATTTGATTTGAAATTATCCAACTTCTTTGTTTTCCTCTTTTCCTTCTTCTCCTAGCAGGAGGGAGAAGTGGTTCTGGGCCTCAGGAATCTCATGGATAAGGTCTTGTTGAACTCCCAGAGTTTCCAAAATTTGCCTTTATTGATAAAAGGTATTTTTAGATTTGAAATATGTACAGGGAGGAATATTTGGACTTGTTTTTCCTTGTGATAGGATTTAATCTCTTTCCAAAATAGGCCTCTAAAGAATTGTTTGTAGTGGGTATTGGTTTGCTTGATAACATTTCACTAAAGCAGAGAACAAACTTGGAGGAGAGGATTCAGCTTCCTCCTGAGGCACAGCTGTGGTCTCTGCTGCCTCTGGCCAGGGCCAGGACCCAGGGAAGGGCTGGAGCTGTGCCAGGGCAGGATCAGGCTGGAGATCAGGGAAAGATTCTTCCCCAGAGGGTGGTGGGCACTGCCCAGGCTCCCCAGGGAATGGGCACGGCCCCAAGGCTGCCAGAGCTCCAGGAGAGTTTGGACAATGCTCCCAGGGATGCACAGGGTGGGATTGTTAGGGTGTCCTGTGCAGGGCCTGGAGTTGGACTGATGATCCTGGTGGGTCCCTTCCAGCTCAGGATATTCTGTGATTCCATGTTTCAGTGTTGGAAAGACGTGAGTGTTTTACCTCAGCAGAGCAGGAGCTTTTCATGATCCACCACAACCACAGAAATAACTTCCCCTGCTCTACTGGGAAGCATCTGAGCTCTGGCCCCATTTGACACAAAAAAACCCCTCATTGTACAGAAAACCCCTGCATGCTTTAACTTGTTAGAAAGTGCATTTTTAGGGCTGCGTTCTGTGCTCTCAGGAATGGCTATTTTTAGACACATCCGATGGGATCTGCCAGTGTTTCCTTTTCTCCCCCTGGTAATTCCTATCAACTGTAGTTGCCATATCTCTGTTTCCAGTCAGGGTTCTGCTGTGTAAATAAGGCCCTGATCCTGTGGTGACTCTCCAGAGCTGTGGTGGTGGCAGTGTTTCAGGGCTGAGTGCCCATAATGCTGTGTGCAGCACTGCAGTGCTGTGACTGATTTCCTCCATCACTCCCAAACCAGCAAAGGTGAAAGAGGATCCAAAACCCACAGCAAACTGCTTGTTTTCATTGTTTTGTGGGATTCTTGCTGCTGTGACACGAGCCAAAGCCACTAAAGGCTAGAAACAGGGGAAAAAAATAAAAGCTTTTAAAAATACCACTGCCTGGCAGGTGTTTGCATATTCCCAATAAACTTGACTCAATCCCTGTGCCATTCTGTTTGCTCAAGGCTTTTCCCCTCCCCTCCTAAAAGCCTCATGTTTCTTTTGGGGAGATTGTTGGTATCATTGTAACATTCCTGTCGTTACATTTATGTAACTTATAGAGTTGCATATCTTTCTGTCCTTGACCATGAGGGGATCTGTGGTTTCACACAATTGTATCAATTATTCCAGCCCAAGCTGGAGTTTTCCCCTGCCTGACCTGTGTTCTGCTCCACAGTTGACACTCCAGATCCCTACGTGGAGCTGTTCATCCCCACCGCCCCCGACTGCAGGAAGAGAACCAAACATTTCAACAACGACATCAACCCCGTGTGGAACGAGACCTTCGAGTTCATCCTGGACCCCAACCTGGAGAATGTTCTGGAGGTAAATCCCGGGGCTGGGCTGGGGAGATGGAGGGCAAAATGACAGTGTCTTACACGTGTGTGGCATATGATGATGTCTCAAGATCACCCCTCGGTTTAAAATGTTAAACCTGGGTTTAGCTGTGGTGCTAAGCAAGAGGTGTTGGATGAGTTGAATTATTCAAGGAGTAGCCTGAACAGTCGTTACAGGATATGCCTGTGAGTCATCTTTTGGACAGCTCCTGAGGGACAGTAGCTTGTTATTCCTCACATCAGCTGTGGAGTACTCTCTGCTTCCTACCCTGATTCAGCTCTTACTGACAGGGAATAGGTGGGGCTTAAGTCAAGTGTCTGCCCGTGGAGACAAAGCAAAAGGCTGATTCTGCTGTGTCCTCCTTGCCTGGAGCCCACCCAGGGCTCTTCTGGGGACCACTCCCTGTGCAGCCTTGTTGGCCAAGCCTCTCCTCACTCTCACTGTGTTAAAACTTCTCCAGGCTGCACACAAGACCTGAATGTTGGGTGTAAGTGTTTTCTGAGTGGGCACAGCAAGGATTTAAGGTTAGCTCTGGTCCTTTGTGAGCTCTGTTCTTCATAGGGGATGGCCTTGCCACCTGCTCTCTTCTGACCCAAACTTACAGAGTTCAGTCTAAATTGGCCAACTGGGACAGAGACTGCAGCCTGTGAAGGTTTTCCTTGAGCTTGTGACCATCAGACCTTGGGTTTGAAAAGGGAACTGTGCTTCCTACAAGTTCCCTTTGTTCCTGGGGAAGGCTCTACAGTTTGAGCATTACACCCATGGATCATGAAGAACTATCCCATGCATCCTGCACTAGTGACAACAGGTATTAGGGAATTCACAGTGATTTCCTGGGCATCAGTTCCTGCCTGTTCCTCTGGTGCCACTGCTGGGCCTCCTGGAGCAGAGCCTGGACTCTGCTCTGAGCTCCCTTACATTTAGGCAGCTTCCCTAGGAATGTTTGAATTTGTTGAGGACAAAATTTGGTTCAAGGGTTTTGAAAAGGATAAAATGACTACAGTCGCAAACACAGCAAGATGGATTATAGGTAGAAATGTGTCTTCACAATAACTGAAGGCTGTTGCTGGTTCTGAGATAATGCAATAAAATTCCCTGAAAATTGCCTGCAAAGAGTAGATTATAACATTTAATAATGGTTAATTGTGGGCCTGGCAGTGTAGGCAACTGCCTTTGGATTCTGCAATGGAGTGCAGTGTCAGAAATATGTAAAATCACCTCCTCACCCAAACCCTCTGTGAATTCTGAAGCTCAGACTCCACAATCCTTGTGACTCCTTGGGTTGTTTTAATCTGCATCTTTACCTCTATCCCAAGTGCAGTTTTCCCTCTGAAGTGTAAGCAGCTCTTCAAAATCCCACTAAGAAGTTTTTGCTTTTTGTTTTAAGAGACAGCACTCAGAGATTGCAGGAATGGGCATAAAGTCCTGCAAGGAAACAGAGCAATGTAAATACTATTAAAATAATGAGCTCTGTCCTGAAATAAAGAGAATTCATAATTTCAAAGGGTTGCTTGTGGCACAGGATGAAGAAGATTCTTTATAGCTGAGAAGAGGCTGATCCCAGATGTAGCAACTAATTATTCAAGTGATTGTATCTTGATTCCTTTTGTTTTCTGCAAAAGATACAGTCCAAGCCACGAACATGTGATATTTTAGAAGATATAATGCCACAAAGTGGAAAAAAACCCGTAAGTCAAATGAGTTTGGAGATCTCATTTAATAAAAACCGTGTAAATGATAATTTGAAATTCTTTCTGAATATCTTACTTGAGGACTTGGAAAGCAGCCACTGAGGAAAAATGTCTGCTAAATGTAGATCCACATGGATTAGAGCAAAGGCGTGGAATGGTGTTCTGCCATATCCACATCCATCTTTGGATATTATCACGTTTTGGAAAGGTCTCTGTTCTGACATGGAGGGTGTGAGAAGAGACTTGAAGGTCTGGCTGGATACAGAGAGCAGCTTTGTGTAAATTGGAATGCTGCACGCTTTGCCAAATCACTGCTGTAGCAATCTTGATCTGTAGAGTCAAGGCTGGGGTATGTGGATTCCACCTTCTCTAAAAAGTTGCTGGATGTTTTTTTGGCCATATCACAGTTAGAACTATACAAGTTTCTCTATAGGGAAGTTTTACTGACTGGGAATTTGAAGGTACTGTGCCTTATATGTGAAAGCATTAGAAAGATGGTAAGATTTGCTGCCAGAGAGGTGCTGGGATTTCCATTTTCATGAATAATCCTAGTGTATTCCTGCAGTTCAGTTCCTTGAAGTGCCACCTCCACTGTCCATGTGCTTATCCTGGTTTAAAAGGAATGTCAGTTCACATTGGGCATTGACTGGGTTGGGTCAGGCCCATTCTTTTTCCATATGATTTTTTTTTTAAATTCAGGCATAGGCTTGATGAAATTAAAGAGGGACTTCTTGCAGTAGAATTGAATATCCAGATATCTCTTCCAGGTTACTCTCATGGATGCCAATTACGTTATGGACGAGACTCTTGGCACATCCACGTTTCCCATCTCTTCTTTGAAGCTGGGAGAGAAGAAGGAAGTCCAGTTAACTTTCAATGATGTAAGTTGAACATTCATGGCTTTGCCCTGGTCAGAAGTTTTCTGAGCATTCACTCTTGCCCATGGATAAACACAGAGCCTGAAGACACTTTTAAGCACACTTTTAAGCCTTAATTATTTATCTTCTTACACCCCTGCTGAGAGGAGAATTAAGCAGAACAGTGCTACTGAATGCCTTGGTGGCCCTGCTGGAAGAATCCTCTTTAGGAGTCGAGTTTGGAACTTTCTCTGTCTAAAGCAGTTTCTTCCACACTTGATGTAGTTTAGTTTCATGGCCTGAGTTAGTGTGAGGTTACTCAGAGTTTACTGGTCAGTGCATTGCCCCTCCTGCTGCTGCCTGTGGCTTCCAGAAAGCTGAAGGAATTCTTTCATTATTACATGTTTCACTTTCTGTAAGTGGCTTGTTGTAACACAGCCCTGGTTAGCATGCAATGATGCAGTAATTGGATTATTCCCTTTAAACAGGTCTGCAAATCAGATGGAGTCACTTGAACAGGGCTTGTCTGCCTGCACTGTAACTCCTGGAAACTGTTGTTAAATCTGAGTGGAATTGAGATTGTTCTGCACATATTAAAATCTATAAATACTATCTGCATTTCTGGTTTGGGCTGTCGTTTATTGTATAGTCAGAGATCTTGATTTGTCACCACTTTGCTATTTTCCATGTGGTACAACTTTAAGAGCATAGTTACAGCAAGTAACTGGTTAAAGGTCTATTTATTGGAAACCAGAGAGTTTCAGATGTGAAGTTTAGCTTTAATTTCACATAGCCTTAGGGCAGTTGGAATTTTGATACCCTCCATTATTTTTCCTTTTTAAAATAACAGCATTTTTTTGAAGTTTCTGCATATTTATTTCACTAAGTGTTTCAGTAACTCTTGGCCTTCCAGAGCATGGGCTGAGAGCAGGTCCTGATTCTGCCAGGCATGAGGTGAGGCAGTGAGAAAGAACTGATGAATACATTTTGCAAACACAGGTCACAAAGCTCATTCCATTAATACAGGGCCTTGCCTTGCCTGAACTTCTCATCAGTGTTCAGCAAAGCTTGGTAGGAAGTCAGAGTGGAAAAAAAACAATGCAAAAAAGGCAAATACTCTCTGAATTTATAGTTAAGGGGGGATGAAGTCAGGTTGAACCCAGTGTAGGCGTAGCATGTATTCCTGAAATGTCTGTGGCAGTCTGTATAAGGTACAGAAAATGCCATGATGTCTCCCTGTTGGAATGCTTCCCTCCAAGGGTTTATTTAATGTGCATACATTTTTATAAGCATTGGATCACTGCATGGTTTCAGGGTCTCTTTCTAAATTAGTAATACCAGGTGGGGAATAATGTAATTGCTTCCCTGCCTTTGAAGTGCTTCCTCAGTGACTCTTCACTCTGTTTGTTCATGTCCTCCCTTTGTTGTTTCTCTGTCTGTTCTTTTCTCCCCCCCAAAGTTGCCCTGCCTCATTTACAATTCCTGTTCCAGGAATTGGGTCTGCATGTGGGAGGCAGAGGCAGCTTTGCATCCCAGATCCTTCACTGCTGTCTGAGGGTCAAGCAGATGTTCACTCTGGGGTGTTGTGGCTCCATCCCTGGTGCTGACATGCCCCAAGTGAGGAGGTTTTGTGTAGAGGACAGTCTGAGTCTGTCATTCCTCCAAGGCTGCACCAACGAGGCCATTGCACAGAGAGAGGGTGAAAATACCTCTCCATTCTGTCTTAGTTCCACAGCCAGTACTCCTGGATTGTGCCTGACAGGGAATTGGTGCTTTAATTATTTTTTTTTTAACTTCTTGCCTGCAGGCAACCCTTTCAGTGCTCTGTGAAAGGCAGAGGAGGCCAACCCATAGCTCTTGACAGGAAGTTCAGTGTGGTTGGCAGGTGAAGCCATTGTGCAGTGACATTTATTGCATTTTCCAGCAAGCTGTAAGCAATCACCCTTCCTGATTGCTAGTTAAGGCATGTTGAGCTGTGCAGAGACACTTGGTGGCTCCTGTGGAACACAGAGCAGTGATTCCCTCACACAGGTGGCACTTAGATGTGATCCCCTGGTTCTCCTGCCTGCCATGAGTGGGTGAAGAGAATCAGATCCCCTCAGGACAGAGATGAGTTGCACTGTCAGAAAGGGATTAGCAGTGCAAGAAAGGCAAGACAGTGGGATCTGAGGAATGAAAGTCATTGCTTACCAACATTTTCCACTATATTCAGTGCTAGTTTTCTAATTTGGAATCACACTGTATGCTTTAAAAAAAAAAAATCCATAGAAAATAATCTCATTCATATGTGCCAAAAATACCCTCCTTTTTTAGAAAAAGGTGAAGAGGAAGGAAGGAAGGAAGGAAGGAAGGAAGGAAGGAAGGAAGGAAGGAAGGAAGGAAGGAAAGAAAGAGAAAGAAAGGAAAGAAAGGAAAGAAAGGAAAGAAAGAAAGAAAGAAAGAAAGAAAGAAAGAAAGAAAGAAAGAAAGAAAGAAAGAAAGAAAGAAAGAAAGAAAGAAAGAAAGAAAGAAAAGTTCTGACAGTAGTTGATGTTCCAGGTGTGTTTGTGGGTTTTGCCTCTCTAAGTGCTGTAACCATATTTAAATATTTCTTATTTAGGTCACAGAAATGACTTTGGAATTGTCTCTGGAAGTATGGTGAGTAGTACCTCACATTTTTTTTAAAAAAAGGGTGAAAATGTACCAGCCGCAAAAGACTTTATTTTAAAATGTTCATTAAAATTTTCATGGAATCACAGAGTATCCTGGATTGGAAGTGACCCAAAAGGATCATCAAAGTCCAACTCCTGGCCCTTCCCAGGACACCCCAAGAGTCCCACCCTGTTGGGATTTTCTTAAAAACATGCAAGGTAGAGCGCAAAAATTCCTTGTTGTAGCATAGAAATACCAGGTGCTGTAAAAGTGAGGAAATTTTACAATTTTGGTTTATTTTCATGTTGTAATTCTGTTATTGACGAAACACCCTTACTGGGACTAAGAGGTGTGACCCTTCCAAATGTTTGCAGGAATGAGGCCAACCCATGTAGATCTCTCAGCCTGGTTAATGTGAAGGCCTTTCAGTCTCAAGGGCTTTGTTTCTAAAAAACCCATGGACCTCATTCAGGTGCAGCTTCATCCTCATCCTGTTTTACCTACTCTGGGAGCTTGGCCCCTCACGTGAACTTTCAGCTGCTGTTACAGAGCTGCCTCTAAAATGTATTTAAATGTAAATACCACACAGTTAATATTTAGGTGAAGATTTAGGGCCAGGAGTTCTCCATGTAAAAGCTAAGTAGATGCCTACCTTTATTTGTCCCTTTTCTCCCTCTCTAGCTGTCTTTCTCCCTCATTCTTCACCTATCCTGGCAAAAGACCAAAAATCACATTGAGGCATAATCAGAACAATACATTTCACGTCTAAAAATGATTTTCTGAGAGCAAGGCATTTAAGGAGTCATTTTTTGTCTGTAACTATAAATAGGAGCACTGTAAAAGTAAAATTATTTCCTGATTACTCCGGAGACTGACAAACATCCCCCAGGGATAATTTCTGCTCATCATGTTGTACTAGGAAAATGCATTTGTGGGTGGTCCTTGAGACCACCCTGAACCAGTCAAGCTTTATACATTACAACCATTTCATATCTCTGACATTAAATAAACAGAAGATGCTTGGCTGTGTCTTCTTCGTAGGCTTTGAAATGGAAAGGATCTTATCAAGTTCTGCTGCTGTTCCCTGATATCCATGCAGATTGTGGATATCTTCATGGAACATTGCTTCTAGGGAGTCTTTTCCCCTCTTTTCTTAATCCTATTATTTTATTACATAATAGATTGTTTAAAAAATCTGGGGAATTATTATCTGAGCCTAAATGGATCCATTTTACCATTGTGTGCTTTTCAGTGGGTACCAGGGTGGATTTGTCCACTCCTCCTCTCTGTTCTCCATGGGAAGTGGCAGCTGAAGTTGTACCTTAATTTAAGTACAGCACTGAGACCTTATGCACAATGTGGAGAAAAATTCAGAGAAAAGGGTTTAGTTTTTCCTGTGGTGTGCCAGTATCATCTGTGCTGTAGATTTATAATTGTATGTGAGTGGAGAACTCGCTTGTTGTATTTAATTATTTACTTTTAATGACTTCTATATAAAATGCATGTCTTAAAGACATGTTGTACTTCACCTCCGTCACTCCAGAGCTGATGGATGGTGTCACATGAGAAATACAATTTCATTTCCTCTTACGTGAGTGGGTGAGGGTTTTCTGGGTGGGTGGGATTTTTCCCATGGTGATGTTTGTGCTCCTGTTGGGAGCTGAGCCTCCTGTGACAGCCTGTCCCTTTTCCCAACAGCTCCTCCACCGACCTGCGGTTCAGCATGGCCCTGTGCGATGAGGAGAAGAGGTTCCGGCAGCAGCGCAGGGACAACATCATGAACAGCATCAAATCATTTCTAGGAGAGAACAGCCAGAACCTGACCACTTCCCGTGATGTAAGTCTGGAGAGTTCCCATCAGGATTAGCATCCCCTTTGGAATCCTTCATTGGCCCATGAGAGGAAAGGATGAGGTGTGTGAGGTGGAAGGGTTTGATGTAGGACGATTATAGAATATAAAAATTCTTTTCCTCTATGAACATACAATATTTAGCCTGGAGAGTAATTTTTCTTGGCTCTAAATTTATAAATTAAAGTTTATGACCGAGGGAAGATATAAAAGGAGAGATTTAGATTAGATATTAGGAAGGAATTGTTCCCTGTGAGGGTGAGGAGGCCCTGGCACAGAGAAGCTGTGGCTGCCCCACCCCTGGAATTGTCCAAGGCCAGTTTGGATTGGGCTTAGAGCAGCCTGGGATAGTGGAAGGTTTCCCTGGGGTGAAAATGGATGAGCTTTAATGTTCCTTCTAACCAAATAATTCTGGGGTTCTGTGGTTCATTGGCCCCCTAAACAAGCTGCTCCAATTTTTTCCCATTTTAATCTCAATCTTTGTTAAGGTGTTGGCTCTGAGGGGAGATTGCCATCTGAAAAGTGCCTCAGGGTGTGTGAAATACCTGCTGAATCCTGCAGTGGCTCTGGGCACTCACCCAGCACAGAATGTGCCCCTGCATGCCCAGTACCCATCCCGTGCTCTGTGACCTTCATCTCTGAAAGACTAGGCAGGAAATGAGCTGGTTTAAATTTAGAGTCAGCTTGGAAATTAGTTTATTTCTTTCCTTCCTTCCTTCTTTTCCTTGAGCCAGTTTTACTGGATTATGAAGTTTTATTTCTTTGAAACTTGAGGAACTGCAGCTTTCCTTGACTTGCTGGTGCTTTGGACCAAGCCAGGAGGAAGGGAAGCCAGCACATCTCAGTGGGCTGATGGAGATTTGGGTCACATCACAGAATCAGGGAATGATTTGGGTGGGAAGGGACTGTGAGGATCATCCAGTGCCACCCCCCTGCCATGGACAGGGACACCTTCCACTATCCCAGGCTGCTACAAGCCCTGTCCAGCCTGGCCTTGGACAATTCAGGGATCCAGGGGCAGCCATAGCTTCTCTGGGCACCCTGTGCCAGGGCCTCACACCACAGTGAGGAAGGGCCCCAGATCCTGCTGAGGTCTTCAGTGTTCATTATTATTAATAACTTCATTATTTAGAGTTAATTAAGAATCCACATGATACAGATCTACTTATTTTGTTGTAGCTTTTCCATTCTCTTCCTTCCTTGCCCATTCCCTCTCCTGTGCTGCTCCCAAAACTGTGACAGGAAAACTTTGTGCCTGTGGGGGTGTCAAGCAATGAACAGAGTCCATTAATTAGTCTGGGTCGATTCCTTCATTGGCATTGAATTCCTTTTGTGCATTTTTAATATAAGGAAGATGTGACAGTCTTTTGCAACCCACACTGAAGAATATCTTTTACATTTCCATGATGTTTTGAGCAGGTGGTAAATGTTTTATTGTGTACTTTTGAACCCTATCTTGCTTCGTGAATGTTCTTCTGTGAACTTTCTGAGGAACATGAAAGAATTTAACAAGTATTGAGCATATATTAATTGGACTGAGATAAATTGAGTGTATTGCGAAGGAACATTTTCAAGGTTTCTTAATTTTCAGTTCAGTTGTTTTAATCTTAACACACGCAGATCTTATCAGAGTAGGAATCTGTCAGTGTGACATTGGTGTGACCTACAGCAGAGTAGGATCCTCCTCAGAAAGGACGTGGATGTTCTGCCAGGCTCCAGTTGGAACTGGAGTGATACTCAGTGCCTCAGGTCTCAATTACATGCAGGTGGTATATGTGCACGAATTATTGTGCAAAGGATAGCTAAGATCTCTTATTCTTTGTGTCATCATCTTCCCTTGGTGTCCCTCACTGACTCCAATACTGAAATTTTATCAGTTAAATTGCATCTTCCCAGACAGTAACTGTAGGTATCCTCCCATTTTTCATGTGCCAAATGTGTATTTCTAAGCTGACTTGTCAGAATTTTTTATCTGTTTCTAGCAATGAAAAAAAAACCCTTGTTGTTCAAATTAAACTGTAGTTTTACTTTTATTGCTACAGATGGAAGATAGCAGGAGGATTTATGGACTGTTTGAAGTCTTAACATGAAGTTGGGAGACTTTGAGTAGTCTTAGCTGTCTGTGGGCCTTGTTTAATCTTGGACAAATCACATACTCAAAGTTCACCCAAATTGCTTCATCTGTGAGTGGCTTGTGCTTTGCAGGAGGCTAAGAGATGTTAATACCTGAATTCATTATACATGTCTGGATGGGGAAGTGAGTAGCTCCAAATTTCCTAACTTAATCCTGAGGCACATTCTGGAAACACAGAGGTAGAGACTTCTCATACTTCTGTTCTTGCTCTGTTTATTTTTTTAATTTTTGCTGCTTCAAGCAATTTTCTAAAAATACCATAATCTTCTAAAGAAATCATACAGTTCTCTACAACTGGATTAGCAGAACAATTTTTTAATAATCATTTGTGTGCCCCATGGCATTCTTTTTCCACCACAGGTATTCAGATTTTGTGCACTGTGTTTTCAGGGCATTTGGATGAAGACATCTGCACTACTCATTCCCAAAACAAGATTTAGTATGGTTTAGCTTTTCTTGCCTGATTACTGGAAGATATGATTAGGGGCCTTTTGGTTTGAGTAAACTCATGTGCTGGTGGTCCTGTACAAAGGATTTGGCGTTCAGTTGAAGAGTGCGCAGCCCTTGGTATCCTCTTTTCTCTGTTCTTCATCAGGACGTGGTTTCTTGGTTCTTGGCTCTGGCTGCTCTGGCTGCAGCTCCTTCCCCCCCTCCCTGCCTCTGCCCTATTTATCCCATAGGGCAACTTGCAGGATGAGTGTATTTCATTTCAAAGTTTACTGTTTTGTGCCTTTAAACATGTCAGAAACTGAATTGGAGCTAAAAAGCTGGTTTAACAAACCTGCCTGCTTCCTCTGCAGAGCAGGAGAGGACTCTGAATGTGCCTCACTTGATTTATGCTGCAGCTCAACTTCTATTGAAATAAGTGAGCAGAAATGTGCAGTAGGTGCTTCTCTTCAGTTTATTTTTTGCCATAATTTTAAAGCTTTTTTTATTTACTGTGCAATGCCCATGGGGTTCTGGGGAGGCTCAGGGGAGACCTTGTGGCTCTGCACAACTCCCTGACAGGAGGGGACAGCCAGGTGCTTCAGGCTCTGCTCCCAGGGAACAGGGACAGGACAAGAGGAAATGGCCTCAGGCTGGGTCAGAGGAGGTTTAGATTGGATTTTGGAGAAAATTTCTTCATGGAAAGGGCTGTAAAGCATTTTCAGGGGCTGCCCAGGGCAGTGGTGGAATCATCATTCCTGGAGATGTTCAAAAAATGTGCGGGTGTGCCACCTGGGGACAAGGTTTAGCGGTGAACACGGTGGTGGTGCTCGGCTGATGGTTGAACTTGATGATCTTGGAGGTCTTTTCCAACCTGAACGATTTTGTGATTCCATAATCCACCTTCCCCTCGCTGTATCCACCCTTCCCAGTGCAGGAATCTGGCATGCCCAGAGTCCCTGTGGATCCAGGAAGCATTTGCAGTCAGGATGTTGGTGACTCTCCTGGACATTCCCATTGCGGATTCCTCTGCCTCCTGAGGAACACTCCCATTTTCCTGGTGCCAGTGCACTGATGAGTGGAGCAGTGGTGCTCTGGAATTGTTCTCACATACCTTCTCCAGGCTTGTATCTGCAGGTGACATCTCCATCCTGTTGGGATGTGTCTGCTCAGGCTGAGTGGGCAGTGCTCTTGAGGAGCTTTCAAAGCCTCCCCACGTTATTAAAGGAGTGATTACTGACATGGCTCTTCCTTCAAAGCAGCTGCTCCATTATTGGGGTGTTGGCTTAACAAAACATATCCCAAATCCTTCCCTGGGCTGTGTCATTTTTGGGATAGATCCCTATCTCTGGAGCTGCACAATGAATGCAGGGCCAGGGAATACTTGTGGTTTCTATTACTAAAGCTGAACACTTATGAAGGAGGTAACAAAATAATGTCACTGAGTCAAGAATAAGCACTTTTGGGGAGTGGAAGCCTCAAGAAACATCTCGAGTGCTTTGGTCATTGTTCACGGGCATTTCCTTGTGACTCTCAGTCCCCAGGGGAGTTTCATGGCTTGGAGCATGGAGTCTGCAGAGAGTCACATGGATCATTTTCTTGTCACTAATCCCATCTATTGGCACCTGAAATTGCCTTTCAGGTAGATTTTTGACAGATTAGCAGGTTGATCAGATAGGGCTTTCTGCACAGCTGTGTAATTCTTTTTGTGCTCAGTAACAACCAAGAGGTGATTCCTTTGTCACCACCGAACAGTGAAAAATCCTCCTGGGTTTTGGAAACTGGGAACCAGATGAGCCCTCTACTTAGGCTAAAACCTATGATGGTGGGAGCAGATGAATTTTTATTTTATTTTGTCTTCTTCTCAGATTCCTGGAGAAGCCGTGCATCTGGGGGAACAGCCTGGATGTCAAGGCTGGGCAGTGAGAAGGAGAAATGTGTAAAATAAAACCCCTGTGGACACCATTTTAACCTCATGCTACAATAAACATGTCTGGTTGTGCTCACTCCTCTCTTGGTGGCTTAGTAGTTGTCCAGATCCCCGTGAATTCTTATTACCTCTCTGGTATTTTTTGCAAAGTAGAGGTAAAATTGAGACTATGCTGATGTAGTAATTCATTCATGCTATGTAGTAATACTGGTTGTTTTTGTTATAAAACTTGTTTTTAAGCTCCCAGTCAAAATATTATTTGTCTCTGTTCTGTTTCTCATTAGTAAATTTTACTGCCTTTGGCTCTGTCACAATGATATGAATTGGATTAGAGCTGGTGTTTACGTTGCTTTAAAAATCTCTGTGGTCTTGTAACTGAACAGTTCATTTAATAACTGAATTTAATATCTCCTCTCATTCGGATTGTGGATAAGAAGGACAGACATTCTAAAGAAATTCTGAGCATATTTTTGTTTAGAAACCTTGCTACAAGTGGTGACTTCTTCAAATGAATTCTGATTCTCCTTGGGGTGCTCCCAGGGTGTGTCCTTTGTCACTGATGTGGTGGCTTGTTGCTCTCACCCCTGCAGGTGCCGGTGATCGCCGTGCTGGGCTCAGGAGGGGGTTTCCGGGCCATGGTGGGCTTTGCTGGAGTCATGAAAGCACTTTATGAGTCAGGAGTCCTGGACTGTGCCACCTACATTGCTGGGCTCTCGGGATCCACATGGTAAGGCCTTCCTCTTGGTCATCCTCAGCTTCCCTGCAGCAAGTTCTGAAGGAGTTGTCACGAGAGATGACTTATTTCTGTGGTTGTAATTCACAGCACGTTTTATGTATCCAAGTCTGCTGGGGGAGGTGTTTTGGATGCCCTGAAGGGCAAGGACAGCTCAGGCTCCAGATGCTCTTCCAGGAGCTTTGAGAGCAGGAATGGATGGAAGGAGGTGCCAACATATGCACCCATATTTCTGTATCAACACCTAATGTGTGTTGTTTCAGTTTCCCGATGAAATGTGAGAAACCAAAAAAAATCCCTTGTGATTTGAAGCTGATGACTCAATCAACCCAAAATGTGTTTAATGCTTTGGGAGGGCCTTTAGAGCTCCTCAAAATCACTGAAAGATCTTTTTGCTCCATTTTATACCCAGTATAAAATCCTGGTGGATTTACTGGGAATGTCTGGGGCCTGGCTGCCGCCCTGCAGGGCATACCACTGTGGGTTACCCACTGCCTCAATCCCACTGGCACTGTTTGATTTAGACAATACATCAGGTTTTAAAATAGTTCATTTAGCCTTGAGGAGCTGGCACAGGTGTTGATGGGGGAGATCTTATTATTGTCTTCAGTTCCTGATAATTAGCTGTAAAGAAAACAGATTCTTTTTGGAGATGCCCAGGGAAAGGACAAGGAGTAATTGGATTAACTCTTAGAGAAACTAGGTTGCAGTGAGAGTGGCCAAGCACTGGAATGTGTTGAGCCATCCTCACCTGAGCAGGCTGGGGAAGGTGTCATCCTCTCAGTCTGACTCAGGCAGTGCTCATGTGAAAGCTGAACTTGACTGAGCACAGCCCTGAGCAGCCTCACCTGACTTAGGCTGGATCTGCATTGAGCAGAGGACCTCGAGGGTCCTTTCAGACTCAGGGAGGAGATTATAAAAATGTCTCAATTCTCTGAGAGAAGGAGACTTGTTGTAATATAAATAAGCAGGGCATCTGCCTGGGATGAGTTTTATCACCTGGTTTAGCTCTAAGGAAGCACATGAATTTTAATTCCACACTCTAACCCCAAAGTTGACACACTCTTGAAGGAGATAATGATCAGTTCTATTCCTTGTATGGGTTTTTTTGTCAATTATTTTGCATTGTGTGAAACTTTCTCCTCCCCTCCCAGACCGGAGGAAGCTTTCAGAATGCCAGGAGGTTTTGAAATGCCAGAAGTGTCTGTGAACTAGAGTAAATTTCTCCTTTAGATTGGACTACAAAAGGTTGGAACACATGTTTCCTGTCACTGGTGGTGGGGGCAGGTTCATCACTGTCCATTGAGAGAGATGAATGGACTTCTGTCACATTTGTGAAAGGCAGAAGGTGGATGAAGAGCAGTGGAGTAGTGCAGTGTGGTGTTGAAACATTCCCTGTGTTTCTAGGGAAGGGTTTGCAATCCCTGCTCAGGACAGACGTCACTCTGCTGGCTATGAGGTCTATTTTGGGGAAAACCCAGAGGTGAATACATAGTTGATCTAATGTAAACCTATAAAATCTGAGTTAAAATAGCAGGATTATCTGAACTGCTCCAGTCGGAAACAGATTGGAGACAGTTGTGTTTGAACAAATTTGCTTTTGCTCTCTGATGTCACCCTTCAGTCTTTCCTTGCTTGATGAATAAATAAATTGACACTTTGGCACTCCCTTTCTTTTCTTCCTTTTCCATGCAGTCTGTCACTTGGGAATAATTCTCTTTTCTTTTTTTCCTGAAGGGTGGAGAATTCCTTTCCTGGCGGGAGAGGCAGGTTTTTGCTTGTCCCCTCAGCTGCATGCCTAACCTTGGAGCAGTGCTTTTCTGCCATCTTGCTTCAACTTTGTGCTGACTTCTCCAGCTGAATTCCCCTTTCCCTGCACCCAGGAGCTGATGTGGAGCCCGTGGATGGAGTCCTGGCAGCTCACGTGGGACAGGGTTGGTTGTGCTGTCCCAGAAATGGCTGGGCATGACCTCAGGGCCAGGCTGACCCCACGTGTGTCTGAGAGCTGTGCCTGGAATAAGGGATGTGTACCTGAGCCAGGTCACTGGGTAAATAATAGTAAATGAGCCTCTCATAGATTAGAAGGGCCTGTCTTGAGTCTTGGTGTGGCCTAACCCAACCAAGTGGAAGCCAGGGCTGCCTGCACGTGTGTCTGAGCTTTGTTTGCAGTAAAACTAAACTTGTTTCTCAGTAACAAACTCATGATTTGCCTCTTCCACATCCTCACAGTTAGCTAACTCTTTGCACAGGTTGCAGTTACTGTGCTTCAATTTATTATGGAATTAATAAATATTCTGGAAAGTGGGGCCATATCCAGGCCAGAACCCCCCATGCCCAGGGCTGAGCCCCCAGCTTGGGCAGCAGGAAAGGGATTGGGGTTCTGCCCCTGTGCCCCTGTGCTCAGGGCAGACCCCACCTGCAGAGCTGCCCCAGCCCTGGGGACCAGCACAGGGGGGACCTGGAGCTGCTGGGGAGAGTCCAGGGGAGGCACCAGGGTGAGCAGAGGGATGGAGCAGCTCTGCTGGGAGGAAAGGCTGGGAGAGCTGGGATTGTCCACCTGGAGAGGAGGAACACTGTGACTTTGCAGTGCCTGAAGGAGCCAACAAAAAATGTGGAAGGAGACTGTTTCCAAGGGATGGAGTGACAGGACAAGGAGGAATGGCTTCCCACTGGCAGAGAGTAGGTTTAATCCTTTCCTGTGAGGGTGGGGAGGCCCTGGCACAGGGTGCCCAGAGAAGCTGTGGCTGCCCCTGGATCCCTGAAACTGTCCCAGGCCAGGCTGGATGGGGCTGGGAGGAACCTGGGCCAGTGCAAGGTGTCCCTGCCCGTGGCAGGGGGTGGCTCTAGAGAGGCTTTAAGGCCCCTTCCAGCCCAAACCTTTCTGGGATTCCCTGATACACTGAGATATTTTAGGAATTTTTCAGTAGTGATAATGAGCTGGAGGGCGGAGAGGTGCCTCTTACAGGGGGAGAACTGCATGTTTCCTTCTAGGACCTCCAGTCTGCCAAACAGCTCTGCTAACTGGAGGAGCTCCTTTCAGCTTAGGATGTTCTGTCTGGTATCCCTTAAAAGAGATAAATGAGGACTCTTTAATCACTTCATACACATTATGGAAAATGCATATTGAGTGCTTGATCCTATGCTTATATTTAGAACAAATTGCTCAGCTTTCTGTGCTTTGAGAAAAAGGAAATGACAATTTGCTGTATAAATGGAGAGTTACTTAACCTGATTTAATAATTTACTCACTGATGAGCTTTTTGTAGCTTTCAGGCAGCTGCCACTGTGGCAGGTTTGGTGCTCACAGAGCCTGTTTGCCATTGCAGGTACATGTCAACCCTGTATTCCCACCCGGATTTCCCAGCCAAGGGCCCAAAGGAGATCAATGAGGAGCTGATGCACTCTGTGAGCCACAACCCCCTGCTGCTGCTCACCCCCCAGAAGGTCAAACGCTACATTGATGCTCTGTGGAACAAGAAGAGCTCAGGGCAGCCTGTCACCTTCACTGACATCTTTGGGATGCTCATAGGGGAAACCCTGATCCATGATGTGAGCGCTGGCTTCTGATGCTGTTAAAGCTGTCAAACCTTTTTAAATAATTCCCACTGTTACTATCTTCTTGAAATTACCTTAGTGACATTTAATAAAGGGTGCACATTTTGCTGTAAGAAACAGCATTTGCTTAAAAAAGTACTAATTTCACCTTTTCAAACAGGGGGAAAGGTCCCCCTGTTTTTGTTTTTTTTTTTTAAGACAACATGAGAGCTTCATACTGTTGTATTCTATAATTGAAAATTTGTAATTGGCTGAATGAGGCACAAAGACTTCCAGTTCAAATGAGTCAGGTGAACAGCAGCTGGATTTGATCCTTGCAGCAAGACTGAAATGTGTCAGTAGATTTGCAGATGTCTTTTATACACTTCTATCCCTCATGAGTGGGAGGGATAGTGGGTTTTAACAATTTAAAACACTGAAAATGAGGAAACACAGCTTTCAGTGGCAGATGTATAGAATCCTGATGCTGAAAGGCTGTTAATGGTTGTGTGAAGTTGGTTAGAAGTCCCTGTTTACCAAAGGGTGAAAAAAATGCACAGGTGTTTAATTTAAATCAGAACCTGACACATCAGTGAAAAACTTTTCTTCTCAAATGTCATCGAGAGGAGGAGTCTCCCAGATCTTTATATAAAATAAAAATATGTGATGTTTATATATGTATGTATGTGTGTATATAAATATCAGCAGGCCTTTACAGGTTGTCTTTCTTTCCCTGCAGAGGATGGACACCACTCTGAGCAATATGAAAGAAAAGGTCAGTAATGCCCAGTGTCCTCTGCCACTCTTCACCTGTCTACACGTCAAACCAGATGTCTCAGAGCTGATGTTTGCAGGTGTGTTCCTAATCTGTGTTGAGTCACTTGTGGCAAGGAGTGAGGTGTGTGGCTGGTTAAAAAGACATTTTTTTTTTTTAATGCACCTGAGAATACTTGCATCAGACTTCTGGGAATCTGACAGAGTGTTAAGAGGTTACTCAGGGATAGGTGATCACATATGCAGGTAGGAGTGCCAAGCCAAAGAGAAACCTGGTGACTCCAACAGGGAAAAGATGTTTGAATTAGTATATCAAACAGGGAAAGGAAAATCTCCTAAGTTACCTTCTCTTTCAGAGAAGGGTAAAATCAACAGTTAGACTCGATGATCTCAGAGGTCTTTACCAACTCATGATTAAAATTGGACAAACAAATTAGATATAATGCCTCTTTTTCACTTCTTGCCCAGTGTGAACTGCTGTTGGTAGCACAAAAAAACCCTTTTACTTGTATTTATTCCATGGGTTTTAATCCCCTTTGGTAACTTCAGTTGACAGTGGGTCCAAGTTGTGGAAGATGCTACACAAACATAAGGATATATATATATATATATATATATATATATATATATATATGTATATAGTTATGTACAAGACTGGACAGGGAAGTGCCAGGTGGTTTGCCTCGGTTTTATATGTCATTGTATTTCCTAAAATACTAAAATAGTAATTTGGAGAAGGTGCTGTCAAAGCTTTGGTTGGAACTGAAGATGAGAAATTGTAAATTAGGCTAAATATTTAATGGAAAAATGTGTCTTTTTACTTAGGAAACTGATACCTTTTTGTTTGAAAATAGGAGGTTTTTTTGGGTTTTAGATGAACTTCTGTTCTTCAGTAAACTTTATTTGGGTTACTGTTTTAAACCCAAAATAATCTGTTAATAATGTCTTTCTCTAAGCAAGATCAGAAGCACTTGGAGGCTTTACTTTGTTCTAAAAGAAAGCTATTCCCTGTGCCAGTGCATCTTGGGTTTGCCTTTTGAGGCTGACATCTCTGTCATTATAGAGGGTGCTAGATCTTGATTGCTTTTTATTTTAAGCTCTGTTCCTCCTTTTAGCTGATGTGAGAGCTATAGTAAATTCTGAACAGAAATATTTACATTTCCTAATTTACTTTGATTTTAAGGCAGAATTTTTATTTCCCTGAGTAGGCTCTGTGATTTGAGAAATCTCCTTCAGTGCAAATGCAAGCTGGAGGTGGACTAACACAAATTAATTCTAATTCTGAGTTCAGCTTTGCTGTCACTCTGGTTCTGAATACATATCTGCCAATTCATGTTTATACAGCTAAAAGGAAATATGAAATTCCTGGACTGGCTTTTTAAAGGAATTTCCTTCTGCTTCCCTGAACGTGAGGATTTGTGGGTGATTTATGTGGAAAATAGGATGTTGTATTTGACTTAGCTCAGATAAGCATTGCCCTGTGCAATGAAACTCCCAGCAGTCATGATTAAACCTTTCCTTTTCAGGACAGGTGTTCACCTTCTGCTCCACACGTCAGCAGGAATATCCTGAGGGTGGATGGCATTCCATGACATGTGGGGATATTTCAAAGCTGTCTCTTTTGCCTTTCTTATTCAGAATTACTTCTGATTTATTTCCAGTCAAATGAATTCCTGCTAAAAATATGGAAGGTGACATAGATGGATGGGTGAAAGCTAAAAAGAGAAGATACATTTTGTTTGTTATTTGCTCCCTTTTTGAATTGAGTCCTCTGATGGAAGCAACTCCAATGGTACAAAAAAAAAGTGTTTCCAAGTCAGCTAAGATCCAATTTCAAAGGCCTTCTATTACATTGATAGAATGCAAATCACTTCTGATATTTTCTGCTAAGATCAGAAAATGCATTTCAACATTTTATTCATTATTTTTTTCTTGAGCTCTCTGCTCAATAAAATGGGCTTTTAAAGGTATCTTTGGCAATGGTTGAATTGGTAAGTTTATCAGCTGCCTCTCAGCTTTGCCTTTTGATACTGGATTTCCCACAAAACTTTAGGTTTGGGTAGAATCCAAATGCCTCTGCTAGAATATTTCACAACCCTTGGGATATTCAATGATGGGTTTTGTGCCACCTCTGTCACTGTTCTCCATATTTTTGGTGGAATTCCAGTGAAAGAAAAGCAGCTTGGAGCAGAGACCCTTGTGTGGCAGGGAATGAAAACCAGATGTGACTGTGTGTTCCTCATTTGTGATCTCTCCTTTTATACCTCTGGCCTTCCAACCTCATTCTTTTCACCAGAGTTAATTGTGATAAGAGAGAATGAGGATTCTTTCCCTGCTGAGACATCACTGACCTTGATTTGATATTCCTAATGGTTATCTGGCTTCCCAATTCACTAAAATTTCTTTGCTTGGTTCATTTCTGTGTTTTCCTCCTCTGTTTCTATTCAGGCTGAGATTTCTGACTGAGCAGCTTTCTTTCTGACTTTGCAGACTGGGTGGAATTCAGTCCATATGAAATTGGAATGGCCAAGTATGGCACTTTCATGTCTCCTGATTTGTTTGGAAGCAAGTTTTTTATGGGCACAGTGGTGAAGAAATATACCGAAAATCCCTTGCATTTCCTGATGGGTGAGTATATGACAGAAAGAGGTTTATAAATAAAAGCAATTTCAGTAGTTAATGGACTTTTAAATGCAGTCACACAAAGTGTGAGACAGGAAGTGGAGCTCTCATTTTGTTGGAAGACATTTATTTGAAAGATTTCACAGGTATGGATTGGCATTGTTTATTTGTTTCTTGTTTCCATCGATTGGTTCTGATGTGGACATCTGAGCTTATGACTTGGCCTGCTCCAAACTCACAGGTGTGTTCAGAGGGCAACCAAGTGCTTATTAGGATATGTGGAGCTTATTTTCCTTCTGCCAAGCACCATTCATTGTTTATTTTTTCTCTTTCAGGTGTCTGGGGCAGTGCATTTTCAATATTATTTAACAGAGTCCTTGGTGTCTCCAATTCTCAGAATGAAGGGCCCACCATGGAAGAAGAATTAGGTACTATTAGTAAATAATTCCACTCTGGAGAGCAATTACTAGCAAGATTCTCCCTCTGGAAGGATGGCACTGCTGGTAGTCATTTAAAGATGTGGAATTAATTACCTTTAGTTGCTGGCACTGCTGGATGCTGCTGAGGTGGGGAAGGAGCGTTGGGAATGTTCTTTCCTTTCTTTCACTTTTGTTTCTAGTTAGTCAGAGCTGCTGAAAGTCACATGCATCTATCCAGCTCTCTTCTGTTAGTTAATAGAATCCTCTCTTTATGTTGTTGTGTGAGTTTTGGAGAGCAGAAGCTGACAAGTATTTAATAGTTACTTGTGTAGTCTATTGACACTGGGCTGTGTCATTAAAGGGATTAGCAAAATACACCTAAACTTTCTTATCTCTGCATTGTTAAATTGTTCCATTCTAACCACAGCCTGTTGGTATCTGGTCCTTTGTTTGCTAATTGAGTAGTTTTGGTTTCACTCCTGGCACACAAATGGCAAGATGACTGTAAACAAAGAGTTGTGGCTTGGTTTGGATGGACTTTATCAAGTTTTATCTGAGAATGTAGTCAATGATAAAAGGTTTTTTACACTTTCGTTTCCTATTGAGAAGGCAGCATTACAGGGGAAGATCTGACCAATAAATAAATTGTCCTAGGCAGCCAGATCTTTCTGAAGAGCAAGAAGAGAAAATGTAGATTGAGATAGTTTTTAAATAATAACCTCTGTCTGCCTCCTAATGGATGGAATTCAGCTGTTTGATAATCTCTTCTTTATGGATGAGAATGAGACCTCCAGGTTCCTATTTCTGATACAACTCTTGAGTGTTAACTCCTCATGGAGGTTCCCTGTCAATAAATGTGATCATGGAAAATTCTGCTTCTGAAAGATAGTGAGACACAGAATGTTATCTGTCATCTGTGACTCATTTCACATATCATTTAAAAAATACTCTTTGAAATGAGATCAGATGTAAAAATACACATGTGACTTGAACCACAGTCTGGACCAGAGCTGGAGATGTCCCAGTTGCACCTTGGCACCACAGTAACATTCTCCTAGTTCAGTAGGAGCTACTGAGAGGACAGAAGCTAAACATCTACATTTTAATGAAGGTGAATAAAGTGTGTCAGGTATGTGGTGCAGAGGGGAGTGGGAGATACTGCTTGAGGGTTACATTTTCTTTTCCAGCTCAAAAATTGCAGACTAAATCCAATACCTGCTGCTCATGTTCTAATGTCCACAGCAGACCCAGTCTCTTCAGCTGTATTTTCTATTACAATAACCATGAGAATTTTATGACTCATGATTGTTTTGAAATTCTTAACTTTTCTGCCCGTTAAACGCCAGCAGTTTAAAGGAATTTCTCTTTCTTGCAACAGAAAATATTAGGCTAAAGCACCTTGTGAGCAATGACAGCTCAGACAGTGAAGATGAATCACAGCATCCAAAAGGTAAGGAAATGCTCAGATTCCATTTCATCATTTCCTTTTTCCATCAACTTTTGTGTGGCTCAGCAAAATAGATAACGAGAGACCCTGGAAGGTTCTCGGCTTCACTTTATGCCTCCTGCTCCAGCTGATCATCAGGTGATTCTCTCATGTCTGGAAGTCTGGAATTCCACATGCACCCAAAAATGTGGTTTGCTGAGCCAGAGTTCTCCAGAAGTCTGTTTCCAGCAAGCTGCTGAGCTCAGAGGCATCTTGGAATTGCTGCCAGCCCCCTAAACCAACACTCTCCATTGTTTTCAAGGGTTTCTTGATCAAATATTTACCAGAGAATGGTTTAATGTGTGTTTCCAGCATTCACAGGTGTCTTCTAGCACCTTTACAAATGACATCTGATAAAGGAAATTCCTCCTGCATGGCACAGTGTTTGTAACAATGCCAGTAACAATGCCCAAACCCAGGTGCCCAAAAGAGGCACAACCACAAAGGGAATGTTGGGCAGTTGGAAGAAACAATTCTATTGACAATTATCTCTTAAGTACCTAAAGCACCTGGAGATTTCTGGTGTCTTAGTCATCTTTCTGTATTTGATGATATTTTTGGGGCGATTTTCACCTGCAAAAATCTGGTTTTATTTTTAACAAGTGGAACAAAGATGGGAATGCAGCTGTTTGTGATTTCAGGATCTACAGAAAAAAAAAGAAAGTCCTATATGGTGAGACAGGGAATTACCTTATTAGCTCAGCTCAGTGATTGCTTCTTCAATTCCCCTTATGTGTAAAACTGTAGGTGGTACCAGATTTTGTGTTTATTTGTGGATTTCCTGTTCAAACACTGCAGCCAACACCAAACACGTTTCTCTCCTAGTTTGTATCCATAGTGAATAACCAACAAATCTGGGATTGTAAACACTGGGAAATCATTCTCACTTCCATAGAACGTTATTGGACAGTAATTGGACTTCTCCTGATCTTGTTTTCTCTCTACTTATGTAAAACTCAGCTCCTTTAAAACCTGGGTTGAAGAGACAAAAAATTTAAAAGCTGGATTTAAAGTATCAAGCTTGAGCCTGAATTATCTTCTTATCCAAAACACCCCAAAAAGTCAAGTTTTGACAGGTGAATGAATGCAGGGTGGTGCCAGTCTAGGTTATTTTTAGTGTGAGCTCCAGCTGCAGACATCTAAGTCTGGATCTTTCATTGTACTCTTCAGTTAATTAAAACCAGATATTAATTGTAGTTTACAGTTTATTGTAATGATAATTTCAGGTATTTTAGAATTCTCATGCTATAGCATTATCCTTTATGCAGACTAACTCTGCTGTCCTGAGAAAAGCTGGATTTCTAACAGGCAGGAAAGGTGAAGAAGGTTGTCAATGCACATCCAGATGAATTTATGTCTACATCAGATATGGATCTTATCAGGTTAGGTGTATCCCTGAGCCCAGCAGAGCTTACAGACAAAGCCCTCAGACTAATTAATTCTTGCTCAGGTCATCTCACATTCCCGGTCTGTTTTCCTGATGGACACACCCACACTACTGTGGCACAAATGAAAGGTTTCACTGGGCTGTGAAGCTGCAAGGATGGATTCTCTTCACTCCTCTGACATCTGATGATGTGGCAAAGCTCCATCATCCAGCCCCCGGCTTGTCAGAAGAATTTTTTTATTTTCCTGGATCCTATATTTTATAGCCCTGAAATGCTGGTGTTACACTTGCTGTGTTTCAATAGCCCTGCTGGGTGTTTCCCTTGCTGTGTGCAGGCACGGAGGGCGCCGAGGCCAAGCGGGAGAGGCTGCAGGAGAGCCGGCAGGAGAGCTGGGTGCAGCGCATGCTGATGGCCCTGGTGGGGGACAGCGCCCTGTTCAACACGCGCGAGGGCCGCGCCGGCAAGGTGCACAACTTCATGCTGGGGCTGAACCTCAACAGCTGCTACCCCCTGTCCCCTCTGGCTGAGCTGCTCACCCAGGAGTCCCTGGAGGAGGAGGAGCCGGCAGCAGTCGCAGGTCAGTTCCCAGAGCGCTGGTGCTGGCTGTGGTTATTGATGGAGACAGAGGCAGCGAGTTCCCAGCGCGGTAAGGTCACAACAGCACGGTGGGGACTGACCAGCAGTAGAGCTTGTGAGGGCACTGGGAGGCTCAAAGAGCACCACACAGTGACCTCTGTCTGCTCCCTGCCCTGTCCTTTGCACAGCATGTGGAACAGCCACTGGAGGATCAGTGGCTCTTTGTTTGGCAGAAGGGGACCAAACTGCTTTGTTATATCCCCTTTCTCACTGTCTTGGCTTCTCCAAAGGGTATTTACATTGTTCCTTGGCTGTTATTGATGCTAAGCGTGCTGCTGTAAATGCAACCTTTCCTTGTTCTCCTGCAGAACTTCCCTGTTACAAAACCTTTGTAGCTCATCTGCTGTCTTTGTCTTTTGAAAAACCCCTGGAGGCAACACACTTCTTCACTTGTAGGATCACAGAACCAATGAATTTTGGAAGAGTCCAACTCCTTGCCCTGCCCAGACACCCCAGCAATCCCACCCTGTGCATCCCTGGGAGCATTGTCCAAACACTCTTGGAGCTCTGGCAGCCTTGGGGCCGTGCCCATTTCCTGGGGAGCCTGGGCAGTGCCCAGCACCCTCTGGGGGAAGAACCTTTTCCTGAGCTCCAACATGACCCTGCCCTGACACGGTTGATAGATTCTTACATTGCTGACACCATGTTCTTCCCAGTGTGAATCCACCTGACAAAACATTCCACAGCAGGGTCCCTGATGTGCAGGTGCATCCACATTTCATGTTGGCTTAAGCAGAAATGCGAGTAGAGGATAAGAATTTCACAAAATTATGAATTTGTAAAAGAAGTTCAAAGTCTTCCCCCACTCCATGAGGGATGTGGTGTGTGGGACAGTAGCTGTGAAGAATAATTGTGTTTGGCTAGGATTTTGGAGCCTTTTCCTTAGTGTTCATTGCAGTCTGCTCAGTGAAAGGCAGTTAATTTCTTGGTGTTCTTTTGGCACTGGAAGTGTCCACGCCCAGGCCGGACAGGGCTTGGAGCAACCTGGGCTAGTGGAAGGTGTCCCTGCCCATGGCAGGGGGTGGCACTGAGCAATCTTCAAGGTCCCTTCCAGCCCAACCCATGCCATGATTCTGTGATCCATCAAGCAAAGAACAACTACACCTCTCTGAAGGGCGTGTTCCTTCCAGGCTGTTCCTCCCAGCCCAGCCCTACCAACCATCCCTGGTGATAGAAACATTCTCCTCAGCCCTCATTTCCTATTCAGAGGAAGGAGATTGTCCCAACCACTCATTAAGCAATAGTAAATACCAGATGTCATTTAAAAGCTTAAGTAGCAGCCGTGCTCTAATGTGTATTTGTTGATGTAACAAATCCCTTGCAGGGCTTGAAGAGTAATTTCCATCTGGACTCTACTTTCTAAATATTTCTGTCATCTCAGAGGTGTTTACAACTGGGTAGTCTTAATATTTATAGTACTTGGAAAAGAGGCAGGAAAGTGGGTAGGAAATTTATGGTTGGAAAAAATGACAGTTGATGAGAATTTGGCATAATTAAGACACGTGGATATTCTTCAGAATCAACTATCAACTTCCTGGGATTTGATTTCAATGGAAATAAAATGCTGGTTTGACAGAACTCTGCACCTCTGACACAATTACTTTGGCTTGCCTGAAACTTCTCTGGGTTAAAATGGGAAAAGTTTGGCCTGACTGCAGTTTTTTGCTGTTAGCCAAAGCCCACATTCATAAACCTGCAGTAACAACAACTCAGATCTGACAGCTGCAAGTGGTTGCAATATTATAGTCAAGAATAGTTAAAAACCCCCTGAAATGTCAGTAGTTAATATAAAATGTAATCATTCAGTAGTGTGATGAGTGTATCCACATTTCAATGCTGTGAATTTTCCTAATATATGGCATAGCTGAGGAGCCCAGAGGCTCAGATAGAAAGGAGACTGTGGTGTAAAATTTAAATCCTTAGATTACTGTGGCACTGGATGCATTTCAGATGTGCATATTTATTCCTAGCACTGGCAGTTTACCTGTCAGCTTGAGTGCAGAGAGAAGTCTGTATTGCTTTAAGACTTACTCTCCTTTATTGCCAGACACTCCAAAGGAGAAGTAAGTGAATAAAAAAGGATATCAGTAATAGTCTCCATCTCCAGTTGTCCCAAACCCTCTGCAGAGGATGAACTGTGGCTGACCTAAGGCAATCTTACAGTCATTACTGAGGATTGAATTTAGGGTCTGCAGTGCCTGCAGCAGAGATCCCAACTGCTTGGTCTGGAAGTAAAACCCTTGGCTTTACTTTTCCACAGATTCTATTTGTGGAGATGATGCTAAGCATTTTTCTTATTTCATCAGGAGTGATTTCATTGTGAACTCAAGAGTTGTTCTGTGTCTTTGCTTGATGTTACAACACACCAGAACAACTTGAGAAAATGCCAAGTGCATAACAGTGGGGGAAAATAACCCCTAATCTCTGCTTCCTTATTTCAGTATGTGTGGAAACAGCTGTAGTAGATGGACGTCAGCAGCAAATGCCCTTCTCATCTCCCCTCCTTCCACTGGAGCTGCCATCTGTGGCAGATTTGATCTCTAGGATGTGCCCTCTTTGTGATTTCCTAACAAATATATGTCTGTGTATCCCATTGGTGGGAAATTAAGAGGACTGAGCTGGCTAAACATGGAGCTGGGCTGGTAAACACAGAGCCACAGAGTTGTTAAGGCTGGAAAGGACCTTTAATCATCAAGTCCAACCATCAACCCAGCACCTGTCCCCACGTGCCACATCCTCCCATTTTCTCCCAGTTTGCTGTTTGATGGACTGGAAGGTCCTGGTAATAGGAATGCATCTTTCCTAAAAGGCTGAAAATTCACGTCCCAGGCTCTGGGATTCTATGAAGACTGTGATTACTGAAACCCATTTATATGGCTGTTATAAATTTATTGACAACATTAGGCTGTTTTCTCCTTCAAAATATAGTAAGGTTATTTTGATAAATTTGATTTTAGGGTCATGAGGGCTGTAAGCAACTCGTTCTTCAGTGTTGGGAGGAAGTTTGTGTGGCAGTAAAAACACTCCCATCACAAACACTGTTATAGCTGGTGCTATTCTTGATTAAAGGACCCTTCAAATTCAATTTTTGTAGCATAAGAAAAGACGAAACTTGAACAGAAATAGTTTTGCAATTCCTTAGAAGTTCTAGTGAGAGCAAGGGTTAAATTATATTTGATGTGTTGTCTTTAAACAAGAAGAGGAAAACAAAATTGGTCTACTTGTGCTAAAGGGAACTGTAGTCAGTGTGGGTTTTTTACAGTTTTTTTTTAATTGTGGTGAATTTGATAAATACTGATATATTTTAATTCATTTATGCGCATTCATGATTATGCAATGTATCTGCTTCTAAAAAAGGTTTATAAACACACATAGCCCTTTAGCAGTAGGCAATGATTTAAGCGTGTTCTCTCCTTTAGAAATCAAGGCAAATAGTGGGAAAATGGTGCCTCATTACTTAGAAAAGGCTCCTCTTATAAATAACAACAGAAATAAGAAAAAGAAATCATCTGTTTTAAGATTTTGTTTGGTGCTCACAACATGCTGCTCCTGAAATGAGAGGGACAAGAGTTAGAATTATTTTTGATGGATTTTGTTTGCTTCAAAAATATCCTTTTTTTTCTTTTCAGATTACTATCATTGCCAATAAGTAGGTGCCAGGAAATTCATTTGCCAGGTGATGCCAGGTGATTTGCCAGGTGCCAGGAAAAATAATTATATTTTTCTATCCAGCATTCCTTACGTTACACTGCCCTCTAAAGATATGAGCATTATATTTTTATTAAAAAGCAAAGCCATGCACTGGAAATATTTGTAAGGTCTGGAACAAGAAAAGACTGTCAGGGAAAAGTTTTAAGTACAGCAGGGATAGTTTAGTAGTGTCCAGAGTGTTCAGAGAGTTTCATTTTCTGGTATCCAGAGACCTGGATGAGTGTGAAGACACCCAGGGAAAATGGATTGGATTTTCCTGAGCTGCACCTGAGGGAATGTTGGGGCTAGAGGGAAACATCATCAGGTTGGGCTTGGAGAGAAGAGTGGTGGATATCACACTGGGACAGCACCAGCAGCAAGTGGCTGACAGGGAATTCTGTCCAGTGCCTAAATTATGGATATGGATATGGATATGGATATGGATATGGATATGGATATGGATATGGGTCACTATTCCTTTTTGTTCCTGGTGAAGTGGTGAGTGTGCATTAGGTCTGGTGCAGGTTTGAAAACAAGGCCTGATAGTCCCAATTTAATGAGCAGATGCAGACACAGACAAGTGTCATAGGAGGGCAGAGCCACAGTGAGGATTTTGGGCAAATTTGGGAGAGCTGGGAAGGAGAGAGTGGGGTTGGGAGGAAACCTGGGGGAGTAGGTTTGGGCAGGGGTTGTAGGACACTGAGGGGATCACAGAATATTAGGGTTGGAAGATCTCTGGAGCTCCCCCAGTGCAGCTCCTGCCCAGGCAGGGTCACCCAGAGCAGGTGACAAAGGGGCACGTCCAGGGGGTTTGGGATGTCTCCAGACAAGGAAACTCTGTGCCCCCCCTGGGCAGCTGTTCAGGGCTCTGCACCCTCCAAGGAAAGAAGTTCTTCCTCATGTTGAGGTGGAACTTGTTGTGTTTTACTTCATGGCCATTACTCCTCATCCTGTCACTGGCACCACTGAACAGAGTCTGGGACCATCCTGTGACAGCCCCAGATGTCCCTTAACATCCCATAAACTTTTTCCTTTGTGAATGGATTGTTTGGGATGATAAATGATGTTTGGGAGGGCTGGGATCAAACCTGGGTGTTTGTCCCTTTTGGTTCGCCTCAAGCCACCTCTGGGTCTGCCTCTTGCACTTGGCCTCCTGAGGCCCTTCCAGTTCTGGCTTTTCACCTCATTCTCCAGTTTCTAAGAGTTTTAGTTACATCTGAATTCATGCTGTGTTTACCTGGGATCCACTGTGCAGTTCAAATTCTGTGCTCTCTCCAGAACAAAGGGAGACACTGGAAAGCCATCAGAACCTCAGATCTTAACTCAGGTGTCCCTGCCTGGTTTGGTTTTCTTGTGTTCCATGCAGATCCTGACGAGTTTGAGAGGATCTATGAGCCCCTGGATGTGAAGAGCAAGAAGATCCACATTGTGGACAGTGGACTGACCTTCAACCTGCCCTACCCACTCATCCTGAGGCCCCAACGAGGTGTGGATCTCATCATCTCCTTTGATTTCTCAGCCAGGCCAAGTGATTCCAGCCCTCCTTTCAAAGTAAGTGACACAGGCCCTTCTTTTCCTTGCTACAGGAGTTTAAGGTGACTCAGTTCTATTCCATATGGTCCCAGAAAAGCCTTGGTGCTGTTGTATCTACAGCTGTGGAATATTTCTTTCCACGTCAAGGCAGAATATTGCCCTGTGCCTCAGTTCCTGTTTACATGCCTTCCATGAGGCAACGGGCACAAAGAGGGATAATGAAATTTCTTTGAAGCAGAAGCTCGGTTGTTTTTATGGAAGTTTTGCTTTGGCACTGATTGCAGAGTTTTATTTTCTGTCAGAATTAAACAATTAAGTCATTTTCCCTGCTATACTCTCCCTCGGCCCAGCTGCTCTCCTCTGTGTGCTGTGATGTAAATGGATGGTTTCATGTCATCATCTTGCAGAAATGCATCATCTCATGATTGCTAAATAAATAACCTTTTGGGATCAGGGCTAACTGTTCATTTACATCTCACCAGGATAATCCCAGTGCTGGTTTAAGTGAGACTCTTAAATCCATCCAGACCAGAGCAAAATAGCAACGGGAAGACAGGGAGTAAGTGCCCATGGCTGTTTTCTGCAGCAGGTGTGGAAAGCACAGCTGTCAGTCTGTACAACCTGCACATCCACACAGCTCCAGCTGATCCCAAAGCCTTTTCATGGATCATTTTAGTAACTGCTACAGAAAAGCCAGCACTTCAGAGACTGCTGTGAGGCTCTCACTTTGTGCTGTGGTTTAGTGGGCATGGCAGGATTTGGTTCATCTGTGTGATCTTGGAGGTCTTTTCCAACATTTTCCATCCTCAAAAAGAAGGCGTTACTTATTTCAAACTCAAATGGATTTTTAAAATTATTTTTAAGGGAACTCAGAAAACATTCCTGTTTGAGAAACAACTGGCATTCCTTGTTGCTTTACAGACAAATTTCAGTTACAACAGAGAATTCTTTTCCTTCAGCTGCCATGGAGTGACAAAACCCCCAGAACAACATTAGAAAATAACAGCAGTAGCAAAATGAGCTTGAGATCAGTGCTGCCAACTGCAAAGCCAAATTACAGGAGAATAAAAAGGAGAAATTCCTGTAATCTTTGGGTCTCTTGGGGCTACTGGGGAGAATAGAGCACTGAGAAGACTTCCTAGTGCTTGAGATCCTTTGTTTTTCCTTAAATGACTGAATCTCAGAGTTTGTTTTTTCCTTTAATATTCTATTTGCATTAGAATGTATCTCCTTTTTTTGTCAAGTGTTTGCCCCAGCAACTGAATTTGCTGACACAGCACTGCCATTGCCTCTGAAACATTTTTCCTCCCTTTTTTAACATTCCACGGGTGGAGTCCATGCAAAAGGCTGTACGTGGTCACCCCTGCTACCCTTAGCATTCTGTCTTTGTCAGCTGCAATTTTCTGGGTTGTTTTGGGGAGCATGGAGATATTAATTGGCACTCAAGTGGCACCCTGAAGGTTTTTCTCTAAACTGTCATTTTCAAAAGGCAAAAAATGCTTTAACACGATAAAAAATGGTGGGAAGATTAGATGGTCCCTCAGATTTTCCAGGATCCTCTGTTGAAGGGACTGGTCCCTTGTGTCTGAAGCACAAGTGAGTGTGTGCTGAGGCAGACACAGGTGCACTCCTGAGGCAGGGGACAGGAACAGGAACCAGTTCTGTCCCACTGGTGCGTTGCAAAGAGCAAATGCCACTTCAGAGGTGGGCCTGTACCTATGGTATCACTCTAATATTTTACTCCAGTGGGGAAATCAGCCAGCTGAACTCAATGACTCGAGCCTTGGTTTACCATTTTACACCCACTATCTCCTCATCTCTTGCGTATCCAAAACAGTCCTCCAGAGAAGGGTCCTATTTCATTGAAAACCAAGATTAAAGATGTTTGACCTTCCCTCTCCTCCCTCTCACACACCCTCATTACATGCTTTTGAGTCATTATTTACAAATTATCTTGTTTACTGAGTTGTCATGAGGAAAAAGAAGCCTGTTTTCCAGAGCTCTTCACTCGGAGTGCTTTGAGAGGCCTCTGTGTGCAGGGATTGGCTCTGAGCACAACAATGCGTGGCCTGGTGTTTAGGAGCTCTCAGTGGTTGCCACAGCACTGGTACTGCTTTGCAAAATAAAATTATGGATGGCTTTTCCCTCACTGTCAGCTCTGTAAATTCACTCCCCCAGGTTTCTGGGGCAGACCACATTCCTTCCTGTGACTCATTACAGCAGGTGATGGAGCCTGGGCAGGGTGAGTGAGGTGCTCAGTTGGTCCTGCTGGATCATCTGTGCTGAGATGGACTTGATTAGTCCTGAGAACCACAGGGTGGTTTGGGCTGGAAGGGACATTAACCTCATCCCACTCCTGTCATGGGCAGGGACACCTTCCACCAGCCCAGGGTGCTCCAAGCCCTGTCCAGCCTGGCCTTGGACACTTCCAGGGATCCAGGGGCAGCCACAGCTTCTCTGGGCACCCTGTGCCAGGGCCTCACCTCCCTCACAGAAAGGATTTCTTCCCAATATCCCCTCTAAACCTACTCTCTGCCAGTGGGAAGCCATTCCCTCTTGTCCTGTCCCTCCATCCTTTGGAAATTGTCTCTCTCTGTGTTTCCTGTCAGCTCCTTCAGGCCCTGCAAGGCCACAGTGAGGTCACCCCAAAGCTTCTCCTCTCCAGGTGAACAATCCCAAGTCTCTCAGCCTTTCCTCCCAGCAGAGCTGCTCCATCCCTCTGATCATCCTGGTGCCTCCCCTGGACTCCTTGTCCTTCCTGTGTTGGAGACTTAATAATTTATGGATTACATTAACCACCCCACACGATCCCTGGCTCTGCAAACCTCCTGACTTTGCAGTGGAAGCTTTTATGCACCTGAGTCTTTCTCCTCTTTCCAGGAAATCCTGCTGGCTGAAAAATGGGCCAAAATGAACAAGCTTCCCTTCCCCAAGATAGACCCCAACGTGTTTGACCGGGAGGGCTTGAAAGAGTGCTATGTTTTCAAACCAAAGGACACCTCCTCAGAGAAGGACTGTCCAACCATCATCCACTTTGTGCTGGCCAACATCGACTTCAGGAAGTACAAAGCTCCAGGTGAGCTCACAATTCCTGATGCCGAATCCACCTGTTGCTCTGGAATCACTTGGTGGTTGTTTTGCAACATTTTTGTGCTAGAAATGTTTTGCCTCTGAAACAACTCAAGCTTTGTCTGCAGTCCTTAGGGAATTAATTCAAAGGAGTCGTTAAAAATAAGGTAATAAATCCTCAGCCCTAATATTTGGATGGAATTTTTGTATTTGTCCTGTGCAGGAGTTCCCAGAGAAACACAAGAAGAGAAGGATTTTGCAGACTTTGATATTTTTGATGATCCAGATACACCTTTCTCTACCTTCAACTTCCAGTATCCCAACGAGGCTTTCAAGAGGCTCCATGACCTCATGGAGTTCAACACCCTCAATAACATGAATGTAAGTATGGGGGGTTAAAGGGGCTGGATTGTTACAGGGGGAGGTGGATAATGTGAGTAAAGCCCTAAATCTGCCCTACAGAAGGTACAGGGTTTTGCCTCAGTGCTTGTATGACTTTCTCATTCAGTTCTTGCCTTGGTTTGCCATTTTACCATCCCAAGCCATTCAGGATAATTGAGCAAAGGGGACTGTTAAAGACATAAACGTGATTGTGCAGGATTTTATTCTCAGGTTTTTTTGTCTAATTGGACAAAGAGGACACTGGAAGTTTTCTCTGAAGGAAATTTCTTTTTTAGCTGACTCAGTAATAATTATTTGTAATTGATAGTTGGTGAAACATAACATCATGATCCCAATGTCTGTAGAGTGACAAGTGTAATGATCATCCCAGATAAAGATATGGGGGTTTTAATCAGTATAGTGAAGAAAACCTGTTACATCAGCACAAAAGAAACAAAAGTGAAGATCTAATCTTTCTCAACATAATAATTGCTTTCTACATCCTTGCAATATGGCTTTTCTCAATGTTTGGATTTACCCTTCTGAGTTTCACTGGGGCTTTTTAAATTCTGTGCATTTTTGTGTGACTTCTTTGGTGTTAGTGGCCTCCTTGATATTTTTACTAACCACATTAAAATCAGTGCTTTATGCATGTGAGAAATACTTGTTGCACTAAAACTCATCGATCCCTTTGCTCGGTGATGGAGCAGAGCTAAAAGTGGGAGCAGCAGCTGCTAACGGGGGCAGGGGCTGTTTCTGTCCATCCCAGAGTGGTTCAGATGTGAGTTTTCCTGTTCCCTGCAGGTGATCAAGGAGGCAGTGATGGAGAGCATCGAGTACAGGAAGCAGAACCCCTCTCGCTGCTCCGTGTCCCTCAGCAGTGTGGAGGCCAGGAGGTTCTTCAACAAGAGCAGCCTCAACAACAACAACCACACGTAGATGGAGGCTGTGCCTGGCCCTGCCCTGCCCCAGAAGCTGCTCCTGCCTTTGGAACTGGAGTCAAAAGGACTTGAGTGGAGCATCCCTGCTCCTCACAGGGCTGTGCAACACTCCTGAGCACATCTTCTGAATGTTCACGTTCCAATAGCATTTTGTACTGCTTTTTTAAGAATAAAAACATTTCAGTAGGCTGAGATCCTCGTTTTTATAATTGTGGACTTAGCTGGAGATCATTGGTGTCTTTTTTGTTTTCTTATAAAATTGTAAACACTGGTTTCTTTTGGGGGGGTAATTGATTTTTAATTGATGTAAACTGGGCACAGCTTGAAGGGTAAGATGGAATTAGAAAAAAAATTGAAATCCACTCTACTGCTATATGAGAATGTCTGTACCACTCAGCAAAAAACTAAACCTCTGATATTTTCTTATTTAATTCTCAAAATTACATTGCTTGAACTCTTGAGCTACTGGCAACCATGTGTTAAATTATTGTCATTTTGTGTAGTTCTGACCTGAATGTTTCTTCATAAATTGACACTGATTTTGCATTTGATTAAAACAACACATTTCTGCAAAGGGACAGTGGCAATGTTTACTGGAGGATTGGTAAAACTTGCCCAGGTAAGAATGTGAAGCCTTACTGGCTATTTTAAAAATAAATCCTTAGTGCTTTGAATAATGAAAGGCTGTGCACAGAGATTATTTTAGTACCATCTCAACCAGTATTGCTGTAACTCTGCAAATGCACAGAAAATGCAGCTGCGCCTCTGAAAACTTTAATTGCTAAAGTCAGTAAATCCCTGGGAAGGGAAATATAATTACAATGCATTTCTTTTAACAGCCACTGCACCAAAGAATTGGAATTGGAATGGTTGGAGGTGGAAGGGACCTTAAAGTTGATTTCATTCCACCCCCTGCTATGGGCAGGGATGCCTCCCACTAGCCCAGGTTGGTCTACATGCAAAGTTCTGTGGTTAAATAACATTTCCTGTATTGATCAATAGGTTTTATTTCTGTTTAAGTTAGAGCATGTTTAAAATCAAGAGGGAAAATAAAAGTAATTTATCTTAGTGCTGCATAATTTAAACATTTTCCATAAATTCTGGAATACAGAAAGGAACTGGTACCATTATATTATTGTAATAATTTCTCTTAAATGTTGTCTTTCCTTTTGGTAATGTCATATTTGTATTTTTTATTTTATAATATGTACCTACTCTGTTTCATGGAAGAGTCTTTATACAGTTTATATTATCACACTGTTACCAGATGATAAAAAATAAAACTATATTTGTCACCTGCTGTTTTCAGACAGTTTTATTTTGATAATTTGTGGGCTATTTTCAGTTTTTTTGTAAAGAGATGTGGAGCTGCTCAATGGTGTGAGGCAGCTCACAAGACTGACAGTGCACAGGATGAGTCTTAATCTTGGATTCCTTATAAAGCAGGGAAGTTCCTTGACATTATTAAAAATAATGTGCAAGGTGAATAATAATGCAGGAAAACCCCTCTCCTGACACACAATGTGACACCAACCTCAGAGTTTTCCCACACCTAGAAATGTGATCCTTCATTTCTCATTTTCCCTCCCTTTAATCCAGGTTCTTCTGCTTTGTGTGTACAGTATTTTCTTTTCAACCCAGTGTGTGATCACTTGGAGGCAGAAGAAGGTGGATTTAGAGAATTAATTATTTGGGGCTTCAAACATTACTGTAGGGGCAGCACATGGAAGATCTTTCATGCCTGAAGGACATGGAAGTGCCACCCTGCACCGGTGAAGGCGGTGAAGCTTTAAGAGAGGATTCCCGGAAATTCCTGGAAAACAGCTCTGCTATGGTCTGGAAACCAGCTCTGGTGGGCCCTGGAAAATGTCTGTTGTGGGTTCTGGAGAGGAGCTCTGGTGGGCTCTGGGACACCTGGCACTGAGCGTGGCCTTGAGCTTCTCTTCCTTGGGACCTTGGGGCAGGCTGCAGTGCCGGGATGGGCATTGCAAATCTCTGCCTGCCTTTTCCTTTACCAGCAGAAGGGAATGCTCAGAATAAATCCCACTGACCTGGGGAGCACTGGAGCTCCACGGCGTGTTTGTGTTGGTGAGAAGAAAATCCATTTTGGCAGGGAATGGGGCTGCAAGCCAATGCCCTTTTCCTGTTCCCCTGGGCATGTTTTGTCTGTGGCATGAAACCTGAGCACTGAGTGTGAGTGATCACCTGCAGAGCTGTTTCTACAGAGCACACAGAGCTGGTTTTCCAGGAGAGCTGCTTGTGCACAGGAGTGGATGTGGGATCCAACGCCAGGAGCCTGTTGTGCAACTACTTGTCTTGACATAACAGGTTGCTCTGGTGTGCACTGGAAGCAAAGCCGACCCAGCAGACGTTTCCTGAAGCTGTAAATTCACCCCTCACTGGCTGCTGGCACCTGGGATGGACAGCTGTGTGTAGGGATGACTCACCCAGGAGGTTACACAGGGCCCTTCTCAGGAGGGGTGGAAGGCAGGGGCTGTGAGGGTTCCCAGGAGTTCCCCATGGCAACACAAACACAGCACTGCTGTGCATGCGAGGGGCTGGGGCAAAGCCAGGACACCACAGCTCCTTAACCTTTAGACAAACCAAACCCCCCCGGGACTGGGTCCAACAGGAACAGGAATTCTGATGTAACCCTTGAGTGCCAAGCCCCAACGACCTGAAATTAGAGAACGAAGGCCAAGCCAAAAGACTCGTCTGGTTTTGTTAGGTTTTGTCAGGAGATGTTTGGGAACAGGCAGCCAAGCAGGCAGCCATGAGCTTGGAGAGACTCATCTGGATCTCAGGGGTGCCAGGAACACAGCCAGGCCTGAGAAGGATGTGGGGGAAATGGGGCACAGAAAGGGGAACCCCAGCTGTGATGCCGTCCTTGGTGCTGGGCTGGGAGCCAGGTCTGATGTCTGCAGAGGGAACTGTTCTGCAGCACCTGGGGTTTTCCTCCATCTTCACCTGCAGCCAGCAACCCATTCATGAAACTGTCCAGAGACCTGTCAGAAAAACCTCAGGGAATTTAACATCAAACCAACTTTATACTTAAATATTTTGTCTTTAATCAGTACAGTGCTCTTCCAGTGTGTCCTCCTCAAAGGCTATGACCAAACTGGCCACAGAAACCTGGGAACCTTGAGGTGGTTTTGGCCTTTGTGTTTCTCTCAAATTCTCACCCAGGTACATTGTTTTACGCAAGTCAAAACTGAGCAAGGAAAAATAGGCAGCTCTGGGCTTATTTGGGTGTGAAACTGTAACTTCTGCCACTGAAGGCAGGGGATGGCACAGGATGGGCTTTAAGGTTTCTCCCAACCCAAACTGTTCCATGATGTTATGATTCTGAAGTTATATCATTTGTTTGGAGCCATTTTGTAATTTGCATTTCTGCCCTTCACCCAGCTTTTTGGATGGATTGGGGGGATGGATGGCAGGGCCAGCAGTGACAGCACGGGACACAGGACTTGTGCCAGGCAGTCTGTGAATTCTGGGATGAGGAGGAGAACACAGGAGACACCCTCCACCTCCTGCTGGTGCTTAACTCCTTCCAGAGGTTTTCTCACAGCTCCTTCAGGGCGTGTGCTGGAAAACACAAACCAGAGTTAGCACCATGGCTTTAAAAGAGACTGAGGGAAGTGTTTCACCAGCGTGTTTGGGAAGCAGAGACTGATGCTTTGCAGCTGTGGATTCACTGCAAATCCTTCCCGTCCGGTTTTACCAAACCCCAGGGATTTGCCTGAGGGCGTTTTTGTGTGCCGGTCAGCCCCTGCTTCTGGCACCAATTAATCCCGGGATGCTGCCAGCGCAGGGAGAGCCGGGCTGGAGGGCTGCAGTGATGGGAAGGTCCCTCTGCTCTTCCGTGGGGCTCTGGCTGTTGGCTGTGGATTGTGGGCTGGGATGAGGGATGAGAGCAGAGGCTGAAAGGAGGGAAGTTTGCACCCAAACGTGTGCCGTGGGTGGTCCCAGAGTTTGTTTGGGATTTCCCTTTATAAGGCTGGGAGGAAGCTGTTTTGAAGTGATGCTTTTTTGACCTCACGGAAGTCCAGAAGTCAGTGATGCTGTTTAACTCTTATTTGCTCATTTCAGCTTCAAGCCTCTTTTAACATGTTGTTTAAAACACGTTTTAAAACCATTTTTAGGCAAAGAAATTTATTCTATGGTGATACAGAGCAGATTTCAATACCCCACCAGACCATAGGCCTTTTTCTGGTGTTGCCTCTGTGTCCTTTTTGTCTCTTTTTCCAAGGGCTGCCACAAAATAAATGAGAGAATAATTTGACATTTGAAATCCACTGTGTCTTTATTGCTCACTTCCTTTTCTTTTATTTTGGAATCTTGGGATCATGGAATCATTAAGGTTGGGAAAGACGTAACAGATCATCAAGTCCAACCATCAGTCCAGCACCACCATTGCTTCAGCACTAAACCTTGTTCCCAAGTGCCACATCCACATGGTTTTTGGACATCTCCGGGGATGGGGATTCCACCATGCTCCCTGACATGGCTGTGAGCTGGGATAGGTGGAAGATCCAGCAGCAGGTGTGGGGTGGTGTGAGGGAGCAGTGTTTCAGTGTAAATTGATTGAAATACAGGAAATACAATATTCTAGATGAAGAACACAGGTATTTATACAGTTAAATATATGGATTTAAAATTTATGTTCAACTTATGAACTGTCCTTGCTCAAGACCAATCCCACCCCACTTTTCTTCTCACCCCAGGCAGCCAGTGCACGTCTCCAGCTAAAAGAAGTATCTAAAGTTCCAAAGATCATTGTCCTGCTGTTTGGTCCCTGTGTCAGGAAAGGACATCAGTGTTGGGGTTTGGTCTTTGTGCTTGCAAAATGATTTAGTACCGGTGGTGAGGAGTTGTGCAAGCAGCAAAACGTGATGAGAGTGACCTAAATTTAATTAAATTTCTAAAAATGATGAGGATGTGAAAAGCAGGTGAACATTGAGGGACAATAGGTTGCCTGCTGTGGGTTTTGCACATTCCCAGAGTCAGAAAGCCTCTCTCTGTCTTGGGGGCTGCAGCCTCAGGTGTTTTGTACACCATACACTTCAATGTAGATGTTTTTCTTCCAGGCAGTGATAACTGCTCACAATATCAGTCAAATTCCCATCAACCTGAGTGAAAATCTGAAGGCACACTTTAGTCTAACACTGAGTTTTGCACTAAACCCAACCATCCTTCTGCTGTGAGTTCTCCCTCTCCCCAACCAAGGCAGTTCTGACCTCTTGTAACCTGGGACATGAGTGGTCTTTAATCAGTGTCTTATCATTTTCCCTTTTCATTTAATGTTTTGTTTTAGCACATGTTTTTGGTGCACTGATTTAAAACTATTTAGCAGGAGAGGTCTGGACTGGACCAATGGTATGGCTGAGACACAGAATAGAAAACAGATCAGCAAATGTTACAGAATCACAGGTGGGTCTGGGTTGGAAGGGACCTTAAATTTCATCCAGTTCCATAGAGACCTTCCACTATCCCAGGGTGCTCCAACCCACATTCAAGCCGGCCTTGGACACTGCCAGGGATCCAGGGGCAGCCACAGCTTCTCTGGGAACCCTGTGCCAGGGCCTCCCCATCCTCACAGGGAAGGATTTCTTCCCAGTATCTAATCTAGTGTTGGTGGAGCTGATTGAAATTAAATAAACCCACCAGACTCTCTTTTATTCCTTAAACAGATGTTAACAGGGTGCCCAAAAGGGCAAGGTCTAAACCCAGCAGCCCCTTCTGTGTGTGTGGCTGGAAGGGTGAGGCCAGAGCTCCTCTTGTGAAAAATACATCAGGGGCCAAGCTGGACAAACGGGCCCTGGGAGCTGTGCACAGGAAATTTGCTCCCTTGAGCCTGGCATATGGATCTGAAGGGAATTTGCTGTTTGAAATTTGGGTTCCTTTCAAAGCAGAGTGAGGAGCTGGAGCCCTGCAGCTGCCCCACGTCTGAACAGCTCAGTTTGGTAAAGTTTGAATGTTTCACTCCAATGTAAAATTCCAACATTTGTGTTCTGCAGTGTGACCAAAGCCAACTCTTCTGCTCTGTTGTGTAATGTAATAAATGTCAGATTGACAAATTCAGCTCCATTGAAATGGTTTTTTATAATTGCCTGTGGTGATGTAAGATGCACTTAACAAATATTTGTTGGCTTGAAGGATGTCACTGAATCACTGTTCTCTGATGGCAAATCCTTGTAGTGGAAAATAGCCCTTGCTCATACTTTCCCAGCTCCCTGTGTGGTGAAGAAAGCTCTTACAAAACAGGGAGCTTGGTGTGTTATGAATCCACAGGTAATAGCCAAGCAACGGTGCTTCGCCATCGAAATAAACACAGGCTGTTTAGGAAAAATAAAAACCATGGAAAGATCCAGCCTTTGCCTCCCAGCAGGAGGAGGACACAGTGCTTGGGTGGCTCCCAGATGGTTTGGTGTCCCCATGTCCCCAGCCCCCCTCCCTGCTGTGGGCTGGAGGTCTTTGGCAGAGCGATGTAACCCGGAGAGGGAAGGGCAGTCCCGGGACCAGGGGCTGCTCCTGCAAAACCCGGGCACTTCCAGCCTCCCTCAGCCCGCAGAGGTGAGAAAGGTGAGAAATCCCTTTGCCAGGCCGCAGCAGGTGCTAAATGCTGTGATGTACGAGGCCGGTAAAGGGGAATTTAATGATTCCTGACATTCCTCCTGGATGCACAAACAGCTTTTTGCAGGACATTAACGCCAGGTGCCTCTGAGCAACTCGGAGCTGTCCCTCAGGGAACCTCTGTCACTGAGTGAGTGGCTCAGGGACATCACAGTCAATACTTCAAGCTGCAAAAAAAGGTGATTAACCTTGGAACAGAAATCATTTCAGTGGAAAACTGGACAGGTCTCGGTCGTCCCTCACAGGAAGGTTTGGCTGCCCATTTCCTCAGCAATCTTACCCCGAAACTTGATTTTCTCTACTTCTCAGTGTTAATGCAAGAAAAATAACTGGAACTGTTTTCTTTTTGCCTCAGAATTCTGTACGTGGACACAAGACATTCATGACTGAATAGTTGAGCAGCTTTATGTTTTTGGGATTCTCTAGGTAAGGGTAAGGAAAACGTGGAGAAGGCACTGTCAGTGCCTCTGTGCACTGAGCCCCAAGTTTAACCCAGCCCCCTCCACCTGTGAGTGCTGTTCAAGACTCTAAGTTTAGTTAGTTAATGCACGATTAATTGCCAAGTGATTTACATATCAATCCATCCACTTCGTAGGGGCTGTGGGTATCTAAACCTTTGCCAGCCCATAGCTCACGTTATGAACAGGAACAACTGTGTGTAAAAATAAAAAGAAAACAAACCTCTGCATTTAAAAGTAGGAAAGTTGAGATTTCTGATGATTTTGGGGTGCTGACAAACCAGGGGAGATCTGCTGGCCCTTTCTCTTATCCAGCAGGAATTGCAGGAGTCAGGGAGAGCCCGGGAGAGACCTTGGCATTGTGTCTGGGAATTGCAGTGTGGGATCCTCACGTGTCTCCCATATTTTGCTCTGTGCCTTATTGGTTTTCTTGCCTTGAAGTATTTTCAGCTGTGAAGATCTAAAGATAAGTAGCTCATAAATTATTATGTATCATTCTGAGAAGGCAAGAAAGAAAATGAGACTCTTTACCTGGGCTTAATTTTAAACTATGAGACTTTTAGATGCAGACAAACACACATTTATTTATAGCAGTTGTTTAGAAATGACAGAGCCAACATAATGTTCAAGATGTGTCAGATTTAACAGCAAATTCTGGAGGAATCCCTGGCTTTTTGAGAGCTTTAGGTTGTGTCTTGGGTAATGTTTTCTGGGTATGCTCCACTGCAGTACTTCAGCTGCTGTGGTTGACATTCCATATTTTCATCCATAAAAATCTCAGAATGGTTTGGATGGGAGGGACATTTAAGCTCACCTTGTTCCAGCCCTGTGCCATGGGCAGGGACACCTTCCAGTGGATAAGATCTGTTGGTTTGCTGTTTGAAGGGGAGGACTCAGATGTGGTATAGCTCATTTACCTGTGCTGATAGTATGATGGGAGGTTTGATCTCAACCCTTTTTTATTTTTTTACCAGGAGCAAAAATTTCTGCCACTATTTCCTAAACTTGTTTACTCTTCTCTCCCATTTTTATTTCCCTGCTTCAGGTCCTGTGAATGTCCTGAGGGTCACACATTCCACCACAGAGTAGCCTCTGGCACTTCTTGCCTTTTGTAAGCAGCAAGGGGAAATCTCAGATTAAACATTTTCTGTGTCAGAATTCCATAGTGAGGGGACTCACACAGAGGCAGAGCTGGGGGAAAGGCTCTGGCACAGGGTGCCCAGAGAAGCTGTGGCTGCCCCTGGATCCCTGGAAGTGTCCAAGGCCAGGCTGGACAGGGCTTGGAGCACCCTGGGACAGTGGAAGGTGTCCCTGCCCATGGCAGGGGGTGGGATGGGATGAGTTCTAGGATCCCTTCCAACCCAAACCAGTCTGGGATTTCTATGAAGAACAGGAGGAATGGAGGCACCAAGAAAAAAAAAAGAAATTTCAGCCTCTCTTCCCCACATTGCCATGGCCATCCCTAACAGCCTGACATCCATCAAAACACCAGTGGAAGTCATCCAGCTTTTTTCTGTAGTCTCTGGCTACACTTCCAAACTCCCCAACCCTTCAGCCAAACAGGAGCACTAATGAGCCATCAGGTTTTTCCCAGGCGTGCACAGCATTGTTTAAAGTCTCCAACACTGAACTAAACAAACTTTTCATCCCTTCTCAGTTAATATTTACCTGCACAAATGAGGCTGGATTATTTCACAGGTTAGTTTGTAATCGTTATCTGCTTTATTTTGTCTTCCTGACAACGAACCACAGGATCCTGAGGCTGGAAGACACTCAAATATTGGATCAAACTGTGGCTCAGATCCATCTGATTCTGATTAAGGAAGTTGTGTAGGATCTGTTTTTTTTAATTTTTAACCTCTCTCCAATTAGTGGCTAAATTTGTTTGGAATTCAGCAAATAACTCCACAATGAGAATTGTTTTTAGGAACTCAAGGAACTTTTCAGAATTGTGTAAAAGCTGCTACAAATATCTCTTTGGAAATCAAGGAAACTTTCTGAATTGTGTAAAAACGACAAGAAATATCTCCAAAGGTCATGAATTTATAGCAGTGAGAAATGTTAACAATTAATTTAACACTTCCTTGGTTTAGAATTAGTACAGGATATGTTTCTTTGATGTGAGAAGAAAAAGAAGATCCTGGAGAATATTTTGAATGGAAATGAAATGGAAATGGAAATGAATGCAAATTTTTCAATGACAGTTCTTTTCAGGACTAAGACAACCCTGGTTAGTGGCACTGTGGAAATAGGGTGGTTTCAGTGGGCACAAAATCGATGGAGTGGCCCAGAAATCCAACATTTTTTCCCTGTTTCCCCCTTAAAAGTTCAGTTAGATCCTGTGATTGCAGCACTGCTCCTGTTTTGTTCCTTGTCTCCTAAACAAAATGTTTACTTGAAGCTCTTTCCTGGTCACCTCCCAGAAGTGTTCAGCTGTCCCGTGTACATCGTCACTACATTAGAATGACAATATTAATTAGGCAGATCCAGCAGCACAGTGGGTGAAATATGTCATTCCAAGCACTGTAGAAATTTTTCCTTCAAGCAGGTGAAGTGTTACATATAAATGCCATTTTTAGGAGACTAATTTGAAGAAATTTGCTGTTGCTCTGCTTGGGACTAACTAGAAATGGTGTAAATAAAGAGAGAGCATGCAGTAGGCTGCATAAGAGGTTCATTTTCCATAAAAATCTGAGGGAAGAGACAGGGAGTGCACTGATGCAGGAATTTTTGATATGGATTGAAATGTGAAAGACACAAAAAAAAGCATCTCCTACTGGGAAACCCTAAACCTATCCCAAACATCTAAACCTAACCCTAATATCAACCTTAAACATAACCCTAAATCCAATCCCAACCCATTTCTTACTGGAAAACCCTAACCCTAACTCAAGTCCTAACCCTAAACCCAATCCAAAATCTAACCCAAACCCTAAACCTAACCACAACCCAAAACTCTAACACTAAAACTAACCATAACCCTAATGGTAACCCTAAAGCAAACTTTCCACTGGACCAGGTTGCTCAGGGTGCAAATCCAAACCAAATACATTTTACGAAAGTGGCTGGAAGGTTGCTTAACTTTGGCTTCTTTCCCTTGATAAAAACATGGGGTGGGTTTACAGTATGTTTTCCTTGCTGATAATTATTATGTCCTTCATCAGTCTTCAGAAAGGCTTGAATATATCAGCCACAGAAAACTCAGCCCATAAGTTACAGCACTCAGTCAGTGACTGGGTACTCTGAGGTACTGCCTTATCAGCTTCTCAAAGGGTAAATATTTTCCTTCTTTTTGTTGGTAAAAAAATCTATTTTTAAAACACTTGTAATGTCTTGCCTCAGTAAAATCTCTTTGCAATGGGTTTAAGTGACAAACTTTAACTAGGTTTCCCCCCTTTCTCTTTTCTTTTCTCTTCCAATGTGTTGCTGATCATCAGCTCGTGTTTGTAACATGAAAGATCAAGATATGATAGACTTGTAGTTTGATTTTTTTTCCTAGTTGGATTAATTTCTACAGTAAAAGGTTTGGTTTTCTTCATTCAGTAGTTTGTGCTCAAATTGTGGATATTGAATATATGGATATATGGACATTGAATATATCCATATATGAATATATGGATATTTAATATTCAATTCTCACTTTAAACCCAAGACATTTTAGCTTAAGGAAATTGGAAAACAATAGGGAATTTTACTAAGGAATTTTGCAATTCACTCTGTTACAGAATTCCTGTAAAGGGTGTCTAAAACTGAAGCTGAGGGCAGGAGAAGGAGCCAAGGGTCTGCCTGGAATAAATTGATAGCAAAGATGTGGAGAGAAAACCAGCTGCTGGTTTGGTGTGTGCACAGCTGCAGCAACCTGGGCTTGGTGCTTGGAGCATGAGGAACCCTGAGAGCTGGAATTGGAGGCTGGGAAGGGCTGATCCTCATTTTGTACGGTTTCTGTGTCTGTCCTGATGTGTTTTCCCTCCTCACCCGCGTGCTGGGAACAGCCCCAGCACAAACCAGTCCCACGGGCAGCATCTCCTGGGTTCTGGGCGCCACCTCTTGGTGCTGGGACGGCTCCTCCGAGGGATGGGACTGCTGTCCTTCAGCCGGGAAAACCACGGATGTGAGGGCAGCAGCTCATCGCAAACCTCCCTGCAGCAGCAGCTGGAGGTTTAGCACCACCACCCGAGGGAATGAGCAGTACCCGCATCTCTGAAACCAATTCCAAACCTGCCCTTGTGAACGCCACAGGTGCGAGCTGAGGGTTTATTTTATTTTATTTTATTTTATTTTATTTTATTTTATATTTTACTTTATATTTTTTATTTTATTTTATTTTATTTTATTTTATTTTATTTTATTTTATTTTATTTTATTTTATTTTATTTTATTTTATTTTATTTCTTAAATGAAAATCTGGTGATCTGTGTCCCCCCCATTTCTTTCCCAGCCAAACACAGGATTTTGACTCCATGCTCTTACAGGTCCTTTCCAACCTTAATGATTCTATGATTATAAGTGCATAATGATGACTGTCAGCACTATAATTTTTTTTTTTAAATTACTTTCTGCTGTCCCAGCCATAATTCAAGGGCCCAGCTTCATTGCATGGATCTGAAATCGTTGCAAATAGGTTTGCTTGGAGCTGAATACTGAGGTGGGAATTGCAGACTCATTTCCAGCAGCAGAAAGGAGCTCACAGGGATCGTTTCTCACCTTGTTTACCCCACAGGCCACCCTTAGGATGTGTGTCATTGCCCATTTTCCATATGACATCCCAGGGACTGGTGCTCTCCTTGGCTGGGTGCCCCAGGCAAAGCTGGGAGCCTCGGGGACATCGATCAGGCCACCCAGATACTCGTAAGGCTTCTAACACTGCACTATATTTCTGAGTATTTGAGTTTATCCTCCTTTGGCTCCTGTGTGCTAAGCAGTAAAACTGGAATTATTCCATCAAATCTCCTTGGTTTTTTTTTTTTTTTTCTTTGCCTAGAATATGGGCAGGTTTTCCTGTGTCTGGAGCAACAGGCAGGGGAAAGAAAAGGAAAACATGTAGAAACTGAGTTTGCTAAAAATAAAAGGTTCCTATTTTCTCTCTCCTTTGGTAGGACCCTGGAAACGAGCTGAAGTAAGATCTCTAATTATAACAGTTTTATCTGGAGAGGAACAAAAGAATGAAAAATATTTCATTTGAAATAGAAATTTCAGGTCAGTTTGACAAATATGGGATATGGAAGTGTCCAAGGCCAGCTTGGATGGGGCTTGGAACAACCTGGGCTAGTGGAAGGTGTCCCAGCCCATGGCAGGGGGTGGCACTGGATGAACTCTGAAGTCCCTTCCAAACCAAAATATTCCAGGATTCTGTGTCATGTCTGTTGAGTAAATGGGAGTCAAGGCACAGACTGAGGAAATAATTTTGGAAAGTTGGGATTTTGGGAAGGGTGGGTGCATGTTCGGGGCTGAAAAATGACTGAAATCTTCTTCTACTCTTTTATTCCTATGAGGGGCCAGGAAATCTGCAAACAGCTCAAGGGAAAATTGGAGTGACTGGTGCTTTCATCGGACCTTGCAAAGCTGGATTTTGGAGGGAGTACCCCAAGAGGTCAGTGTGCGTTTGTATGTCCAAAACGCTCTGAAAATACAATGAATTCTCCTTTGTAATCTCATCTTTGACCTCGGGTTATTGTTTCATACAAACACTAAATGAGAGAAGATGAATTAGCATTGAAACAGACTAAGTAGTCCAAGAGAGCAGTAAACCTTAGAAACCAATTTAAGAATTAGTCTTAAATTTGTCTTTTGTGCCTAGTGTCGGCTTTTAACACCTTGTTCACGTTTTTGTTTCTTTGAGGGGAGGGAGTCAGGGAGGTGGAGGTGGGAACGATGCTGATGTGTCACTTGGGTCCAACTTCCCTGGATGCTGGGACAGAAAGGCTGTCGGATAAATTCTCATTGCACGTTTATGGTGCTAAATTGGTCTCGTAGCTGAAGAGAATTTAGCCCCTTCTCGAGATCAGATCTGTCTCTAAAGGTAGAGGAGTAAAATGTGACTCTGCTGTCCCTCAGGGCTGTGAGCATCTCATCTGGAGAGCCCTGGAAATGAAGTCAGAGGGCCCTGAAATGAAGTGCTGGGGAATTTTTCTTTCGAGGCTGCATTATCCCGGCCTGCATGAGCTCCCCGAGGTGAGGATTTAAATGTTTCCTGCTTTCCCAGGGGATGGGGGGTTGGAGGAGCTCCACGGAATAGATTTACTTGCAATTTGCTTGCTTAGCACACTGTAGCACACAATTTATATTTTCCCAGGGAACGGGGAGCATGAGCAGCCTCTTCCCAGGGCCTCTTTCTCTCCAGGTGGTTTTTAACCTCTGTGCTGTTACTGACCCCTTTTTTGGGGCTCCTCAGGAGTTCCCCAGACCCCCCACATTTGTACATCACACCCAGGTGACAACTCTCGGTCCCACAGTGTCCCTGGCATCACTGATTGCTATTTCTGAATGCCACTTCAAGCTCATTCTTCCCTGCAGTAAAATTTTAATGGGAAACTTAATGAGGTGTTTTGGGGTTTTTTTACCTCAGTGAATTCTTTTTTTGAAAAGCAATCACTTATTCACAGCTACCCCAATGTGTTTTCAGGGGTGGCAGGAGGAGAGTAGAGGCAAGGGAAAGGCACCCAATGTGTTTTGAGCTGGTGGGAAAACCAAACCACGCTGGTTTGACCTCTCCAAAAATGAGAAACTATCAAGAAATAAATCCCACCATCAGTTTGACCCCTGGCAAACCTAGCTCCCAATTCCTGATGTATTTAAGAGTTAGGCTAAGACACCAGAGGTGGGATCCAGTTTTCAGGAGAAGCTGCTGGAAGCTGTAAATCTCACAAAAACACCTGTGGAGAAGATACCAGCCCTCCTGGACCTGATATTCCTTTGTCACAGCTGGAAACTTCCCAGCAGGAGCAGGGGCAAACCCTGAAGGGGGCAATAACAAACATTCAGGAAGAAGAATAAATGAGCCCAAATCTGACAGCCCTGCAGAATTTGTCCCAGAGAGTGTAAGCTATTTAGTTTTTTAGCTCTTTAAACAATATTTAAAATAGCCATTAATTCCAGTTGGTTAGGAGTTTCAGAGGGTGACTGGGAGTGAGAAGAAAGAATATCTTAAAAAAAAACGAACTGAAGGAAAATCAAGAGCTGCTGATCCTGTTGTCTTATTTGCACATGAATCCATGTGAATTACTCTGCCTCCTGATCTCTGCTCTGCTGGAGTGGATCATTCAGCAGAACTCTGGAGAAGGGATCTTTGTGGAAATAACTTGTGCTGGTGACTTATTTGCCCTCAAAAATAGGAGAACACAGCAGAGAGACCCCAAAATGCTACCACGGGGAGCTACAGAGGGTGTGGGGTTTGTAAACACCTTCAAGGAGTGGACACGAAGGATTCTTCAGGAATGCGACAAGCTGGTTTGGGGAATAACAAAGGGAACAAAGAAACAGGAATCCAACTTGCAGTGGCTACCCATAAAAAAGGAAAACTGGATGTTTTAGCCTGTGATTTATGCACTAATGAGGAAGAAGCAAGTAAGCAAACCGTTCAGAAAGCCACAGACTGGAGAAGAAGAAATTACATTTACAGTGTCAGAACCCTCCTGGTGAGGAAGGTGGGATGTTGAGGACAATGAAGAGACATCCAGGGATGGGTGGGTCAAGAAGCAGAAAGGGAAAGCTCCCGAAAAAGGGGGAGGTAAGAGAAAGTTCTGCGTGTCCAGGTTGTAACCCATCACTGTAAAAGGGCTGAGACAATTGGATGCTTTGCACCCCAAATGTTTGTACCCTTGCGTTTGGACTAATAATAATTCTTGGATTGGACTGTCAAGGCTTTAATTAACCTGTCAATAAATTCTTGGCCCTGCATGTAAATTGTGTTCCTTTGGCTCAGGTGGCTTGGCAGGGTGAAGTCATCTGCCCTCTAAAATCTGGGTGCAACAGTAATATAGGATGGCTAAAGGGCTTTTTTGTGCCCTTCCAGAATGAACAGAAGAATCCTTGGGCATAAGTTGTGGTAACAGCTGCAGCTTGAGGTGGACTTCCAGTAAAGGAACAGAGAGAGAGGTGAAATCTGTCTGGATTTTTGCTGCTGCTTTTTCTGCAGCCTTGGGGGTGTGTGAGTGAGTGTGTGTGTGTGTGAAATGAGCTTTGATTTTAGTAAATGTGCAATGAAATAGGAAATGAGGAGACTGTGCCCTTCTAAAGCTTAAGCTGGATGTCTTCTGGCACAGGGACACTCAGATGAGGTTGCAAACCCAGCCAAGGCTATTTGCTTTGAGGCAGTAGGAAATTATCCTTCCTGCTCAGAAAAGCACAGGGTGGACTGTACAGCCAAGCTCATTGGTGAGTTTTAGTGAAAACTGTCTGTGTTATAAAAGCTACTTCTGAAGGGACCAAAAAAACCCCACCAAAATCCAAAAGATTTCCTAATATTTAGCTCTTAATTTAGTCTCCTAGTATGGATTGTAGTTTTCAGATGTTTTGTTACAAGAGCTGATATTTTTGCATCCCTTCTCATCACAGATGAGGCTTCAGGTGCCTGAGCCACGTGCCCTCTGGCACTGCTGGCTGTTAATTCCAACAGCAGGGAGAAATAAAATTCACCCTCTAATCACAGAATTCCAGACTGGTTTGGGTTGGGAGGGATCTTAAAACTCACCTTGTTCCACCCCTGCCATTGTGGGGACACCTTCCACTGGAGGATCTCTTCCTTCCTGCAGTCTGTCATCTTTCCCCACCTGCTGTGGGATTTGTGGGATATTTTTGTGTGTATGTTATTCATTTACCTCTTTTGCCAGCAGAGATGCCATAAAATGTATTAAATGCCATAATAGTATATTAAATTTGGCAAAGGGGGGATTTGACTGGGGCTGTTTAAGCAGCTCTAAGAGCAACGGGGAGGGGGTGAGGGCATGCCCTTATTTTCCCCCTTAATCCGTTCCCATTCCCGAGGATGAGCTTTCCCTGCTCTGGAAATTCTCCCCACATCCTCTAGATGCTACTCGTGCTCTGCAGGAGCCGGGATTCCTGAGCAGAGCCCGATCCGGGCGTGCGGAGCTCCTTCTGTGCCAAACCCAGCACCAGCAACCTCCCTCCCCTCCCCTAATTCGCTTCCTCGATTGTTCCTGTCACATCGAGAGTTTACAAAATTGCCACTTAAGAGGAGAAAGTGACAATTTCCTTCGGAATCTTCTGGTTGCAGGGACCTCTCTCGCCCTTTTCCTCAGCACATTAAACGCACCCAGTGCGAGGCAGCACTTTGGACAGCAAAACAGCAAAATTGGCTGCCCATTTTAACTCTTCCCCGAGTCTGAGTTCGGTCCTGTGAGAAATTTCTAATGAGCTTTGCACTCTCTGTTATTAGTTCAGGGATTAAAGGAATGCGTTGTGGAGTTTGCCATTAATTTTAATTTTGAGTTCTCATGTTTTCACCTGTTAGGACAATATCTTTTTAAAGAAAATTTGTATGTCTTTGTGTCTCTTCTGTTGTGTTTTTGCACGGCCACTCCCTGGGGGAAGAACCTTTTTCTGATATCCAGCCTAACCCTCCTCTGACATAGCTCCAGCCATCACCATGCTCAGATTAATTGTAAACTTGGGTTTTATCTCACAGGCTTGACTTCTACTCTTTTTCCTTCCACTTCACTGGGACACCTCCAGCAAAACATCCCAGTGCAGAAAGGCAGGAGGAGGTTTTCAATCTGCTATCACACTGAGGGGTATAGGGAAGGTAAAACCATCCATGTATTCTGCTGAATGGCCCCCAAATCACCTCAAGCTGCCTGGAGGTTCATCAAGGTGATGCTGCATGGGTTACCCATAAATCACAAATCAATGGCAAACTGGAACTGAAGCATGAGGGAGCAGCAACAGCTTCTGGGGCTTTACAGAGAGATCCTGGCCTTCACAGGGTTCAGATGTTTAAATGCCATGTTGCATTCCTGTGCCAGGGCTCTGCTGGGTGGTCTCAGCCTCTCCTTGCCTCTCCAGTCTGACTTTGACTTCCCTCCCTTGTCTGTGCCTGCAGTCAGCAGGGAGAAGGGCTCGTGGGCCCAGCTGAGTGTGGGCACCAGTATTAGTTAATAATAGACCACTTTATGCTGAGGAAGAGCTGCTTGTGTGCAGTTTTGGGTGTACTTTTCAAAGGTCAGAAAAGGCATGAGCAGTAAACCCTCCATCCATCCTCTCAGAGGGGATGCTGTTTGGATAAAAGCCACAAAATTTCCCCTCGGTAGCCACAACTACATAGGTGTGGTGTAAAACCTCTGGCCATATGTAAATGTTTTCAGAGGAAAAATGCAACTTTTTCAAAGCAACTCCCCGTGGCTTCAGCTTTGAGTTATTCCAGTTACTTCTGCATGAAGCATTTTAAAATGTTTACATACAATCTAGTCAATATGAAGCCCTTCCTAAATTTTAACTGTCTGTGGCAACAGCTCAATAAATTTTCTTGACCCAGCCAACTGTGTCTCTTGTAGGAAGTGTTTAATGTCTGTAGAGAGCCTCAGGCAGGTGGGATTTGGCAGATTCATGGTTGGCTGAGGACAAGTAAAGGGAGAAGCCTAGGAGTGCTTGTCCTGCCCCAGACAGGTTGTGCTGGATCTGCCTCAGGTTCCTGGGGCTGGCAGAGAAAGGGGACAGCAGGATCATGATGAACTGGTGTTAAAATATGGGATCTCTTTCCTAGGAAAGTCATCCAGGGCTCATGGACATCAAGGCTTGGACCTTCCTGGTCTGGTAGAAGGTGTCCCTGCCCATGGTGGAACTGGATGAACTTTAAGGTCCCTTCCAACCCAAACCACTCTGGCATTCTGTGGTGACCCACGTTACAGCTGTCTCTTCTCCCTGAAAGGTTTTAACTCACCCCTCCAAGGACAGGAGGTTCCCCAGCAGGTTGGTTCCTTCTTGCTGCCTGGAAGCTCAGCTTCCCTTGGGGGTGACCTCAGGATGGATATCAGCTGATGATCCCCACCCCAGTGGTGTCAAAGGCATTCCATTTCCTAAATTCCTTTCAAAAGCACAGAGAAATTCTCATGCCAAACAATTCTGCTGGGTCACCTGCCCAGATAATTAATGCTTGCTGAGGTGAGGGAGGTGCTGAGCATGACCCCACTGCTCAGAGCTCCTCCTGGTCCCACCCTGAAATGTTCCAAGACCTTCCTGTCCTCTCTCACAACTCAGCAAAACAGGAATGTGGACAAATTCCTCTTCTTACATGTTGTGTTTGCACAACACTTGGCTGTGTGCCCTGTCCCAGCTTAAAATGTGCAAAGTGTTGAAAACCCTTCATTTTTATTTCCTTGTAAGATACTAGTTTCTATTTTTGCTACCTGGCTGAGAATCCAATGCTCTTCCAAGTGCTCCTGGGAAAAAAAAAAACAACAACCCAAAAAAAAACCCCTATGCAAACGTGCTGGATCTCGTCCCATCCCCAGTCATTTACTTCCTTCAGCAGATCATGAAAGAAAACAGAGCAGTTCAGAGATGGTTTTTAATCAGTAACAATTCTCTTTTCTGCTCCAAAGTGCTGATTGTACCGTACACGTGGTCCCTGCACACCCTGGGACCAGCACCTGCAGCTGCTGGGCTGCCCCAAACACCCCAACTGCTCCCAGAGGAATAAAATGAACAATTTTGGAGAGAGCCTTGGGGATGCAGGCTGTCAGCCTTTTTCAGATTGTTGTGCTTTTTGCTTTTACTGAGGATTTTCCTGGCAGTGGCTGCTCCAAATGATCCCAGAAGGGATTTTACACAGGGTGTAAATACAATCTGATGGGTGAGGACTTTGATAGTTTGGAAGGATATGCTGTCATGTAGGTGTTTTGCAGGTTTAATTTCCATTTGGTTCAGTTTGGTTTGTGTCAGGAACTGGAATTGGATGGGGATTTCATTGCTACAGATGGTGCCTTGACAGAAATCTTTGGTCTGGTACAAATGGAACAGAAATTTCAAATTATGCCCACAGGCTCAGAAGAAGAGAATCCAGATCAGTAATGCAGCAGGTGTTGGCCATTTGTAATTCCTGCTTCCCCATTTGGGTGATATCAAGCAGCCCTTCAGTTCTGGGACTTGTGCAGCTTTGGCTCTGATGCATTGATGTCAGCAGTACCTTTTATTTTCCCTGAAACACAATGTCTGTACAAGTGATTCAACCAGGGTTCAAGCTGAGTGCCAGCCAAGGCTTTGTTAACTTCTTTTTGCCCATCCTTTGGGAACAGCTCAATTTGCACCTGAAATGAGCTGAGCTTTCCTGGTGCCTCTGCCTAGGATAATCCTGATTCAAAAGCCTTGACTGGAAACTTCAGCAGCCCTTGGCTTTGGTATTTAGAAATACGAAGTCTTTTGATGGTCTTGGTCAGCTTGTTGTTTCCTCCTCAAAAATTAAAGGGGAAGTTTGAGGATAATGATTAGTCTTGTGTTTTTCTAGTGTTGTACAATTTACAATGGTAAAATTTCCAAAGCAAAGGAAACACCAGTCTTGGTGCCTTGCTGGAATTTATTTTAGATGGCGCTGGTTGTACATCTGCAAACATCAGGTTTTAGCTATGCCACATTTTTGTTATGGAAGAATGGAATTTCTTAAAGCAAGGTTCACCCCATGGCAGAAAACATTTACTCAAAGTTGGCCATAATGGGATAACAATGGAAAGTTTCTGAACCTTGTGGGTTTTTTAAAAGTCTCTCTATGCCAACAATTCTTCCTAAGCTAATGTATAACATCACATGTTCCATTTAAAAATAAAAAGTGCATGAGGAAATATTCTTACCACTTAGTTTAACTTAGAAAAAGGGGTAGAACATATCTATTAGAAAAAGAAAAAAAAAAAAAGGGAAAAGGGGGTTTAGAAGCTATTTAGGTATAAAACATTCTTATAAACATCTATAGGTATAAAACAAAGGATCATTTGAAAGGGCCAGCACCAAAACTGTTAAAATACATGAATCTCATCTCCTACCTTGGTTTGTCTGATGACTGTTCCTGTATCTTGGAACCTTCCTATAGGTTTATTGGCTAACATTGAATAGTCCAGTGCCACATTCCTCATACTGGTGCTCTTGATACAGAACTCCAGGATTCAGGACAAGGTCCTGGCATGCTCACACGTGATATGTGTGCTTTGGCTTCATGGCCAGGTTTCAGCCTTTTCCCAAAGCTTTTCCCTGGAGGGGGGTGTTTGTGTGTCACAGTTGTCTGAGGGGTTTCCATCTGAACTGCTTCATTAGCTGAAATTAGCTCAATTTAATTGACTTTGGCTTGTGCTGCCTGGCTGCAGCTGGGAGGTCCTTCCTGGCCAGACCCCAACCTGTGTCTCTTTGAGGGATAATCCTCTAACATTTACCTGGAATATGCCCATGAATTCTGGTTGTTCTCTGTCCTGCCAAACTGCCTGTCCCCCCATTTGTCACCTGGGCATGGATGCAGTCCTGTGAGACACAAGGAATTTCTTCCCTCTCTGCCTTCCAGCCATCACTTGCCACATGGATGGAATTTTTTCTTTGGACAGTAACTGTGACTTGGAAATTGGAATTTTATTGCAGATATCACAGAATCACTGTGACTGGCTTGGGCTGGAAGGACTTTCAAGATTATCTTGTTGCACCCCTGCCATGGGCAGGTGAGAGGTCCCTCTCAGTAAGGAACCTTCCACTGCCCCCAGGTTGCTCCAAGCCCCATCCAGGCTGGCCTGGAACTGTCTAAACCACCATGAAAACCAAATCATGGAGGGTGGAGAGATGTTTTCTGAGCTCTGAGGGGAGCAGCACCCACAGAGGAGCTCAGATAAAAGAAGGATCAATCATAGGAAGGTAAACTTTGAAATAAAAGCAGAATAATGCTTTAGGTCTCACAGGAAAGTGAAACAGGAATACCCCGAGAGAGGCAAATGAGAGTGTGAGGTTGATACCAGCTCCTGTTGGTGTAGACACATAATTCACTCTGTGATTCTTGCTGGTTTTTTATTGTTCTTGTTATTTATTATTCAGAGGGGATTATGCAAATGGGTTCATTAGCATTTTAGCACAGATCCAGCTGAACTGCTGGAAAAGAATACCCTCAGACTTTTGAAGGAAGGAAGGAGTTAATCCTCACCACTCACCTCATCTCGTGGCATCTGCTCTTTCCAAATTATTTTGCACAAAGGTGGACAGGAGGAGACAGTGTCTGATATTGGAAGTTGGAATGGAGCTCTTTTTCCCAAGTTGTGTTACCAAAGCTCCTTGTCCACCAGCTGGATACTTATCCTTAAATATTTGATACACAGCTGAAAGATGAATTGAAAGCCTCAGTGGATTTCTTGGTTCCTCTCCTGGTTGATGTGAAAAAAATCCTGCCAGGGGTGACAGGGAGTGGCCAAGGGACTTGTCTGAGAATAACAAAGCTGCAGACAAAAATATCCTTCTGTCTGTTGAAGTTTACCCTCACCTCCCAGGGTGGGGAGGAGGACTGGGAAGAAAGCAGTTTCATAACTGAAACAAAATAAACTATAATAATTGTAGTGAAAGGGAGAGAGACAAAGGAAAACAACTGGAAAGATGAGTGATGCCCAATATCTAAGTCCCCCAGCAGTGATTGTTCCCTCCCAGTCAGCTCCCCCAGTCCATGCACTGGGCATGGCATTCCATGGTATGGAATATCCCCCTGGCCAGGGGTGGATCAGCTGTCTGGGCTGTGCTCCTGGCTCCCTGTGCACTCCTCAAGGAAAACTGCACAGTCTACCCCAGTTTTGGGAAGGAAAATAAATAATACATCAGCAGATACACAACACAGGTACCTCTATGTAACTTTAATGAGCATGGAGCTGGAATTTAAGTGCTGTTTTTCCATCACACCTCTGCACACACTGTGAAAGAGGTGAGGGATTGTGCAGAGAGTGGGTCACTAAAGGAATGCAGTTATGTGATCTTGGAGGTCTTTTCTTACTCTGATGATTCTGAGCTGCTGTCTTGCAAATCAGAGTGAAATTGCTTTCTACAGTCTGAAAAAGTTGTGTCTATGAATTCCTAACTCTGTGTCAATTGACTCAACCCAAAGCATTGAGCTGGCCTTTATTTGCATAACCAGTGAGCATTTTTTTGTGGAGAGACACAGACTTCAGAAATGCCACCATTATCACTGTAGCAAGGAAAAAAAAATGCACTTTTAAAACACAGTCTCAGAGGATGAAAGTCAACATTCCTGAGGGAAGGGGTGGGATTGGCAGCACACACAGAGCTGACGCTGTTCAAAGTGGTTAAACCCTGTCACAATTTCAGATGTGACTCCAGAAAGGACAGCAGAGCTGACCTACATCCCTTTGAGTTTAAGGATGTTGACGAGGAGTTTAGATAAACGAGGATAAAACTCCTTTAATCTGCCAGCAGGTTATTTGATTTTTTTTGATGCTTTAAGAAGAATTCCTTCTCTCTCTTTGCTCTGACTGTTAAAACTAAGTTGCCTGGGAAACACAGAAACCAAAACTGTTCTGTGCATCCCTGGTGCTCACTTGGTGATCCAACAAAAAAACGTGCTCCCAGGAAAAGCAGCCATTCACTGTGTGGTTGGATTTATTTTGCTGGGTGTTAAAATCTGCAGAGCTGCAAAATAAAAAAAAAACAAAAAAAACCAACTTTGAGAAATCAACCTTCAGTCCAGCATGGTTTTTATCTCACCCTAAGTATGAGGGTCTTAACAGCCCCATTTTCCTTTGTATTACAAGTTCTTTCCTATGGTTAATCTCCTTCCAATTCCTCAGCAGTTGATTAACCTTCTTTCTTTTTTTTATGAGAGAGAGGAAAATCAATATAAAAACTTGATAGCTCAAATTCATTTTTATTTTTGGGAAAGCCTTAAAACCCTCAGTAAGTGAGGCTGTAGGTTGAGGCTGAGCACCAGCCTTGTCCTTGCCATGCTTTATTTTTAGAAGCTCCTGTTCTGGGCTTTGCCATTTGTGCCTCAGATCTGATCTAATTGTTGAAGACAAAGAACTGCTCCAGCGGCCTCTCCCAGGGATAATCTCCTATGCTGAGAAAATCTTTAGACTTAATTAAGACAGTTTTATCATTCCTGTGAACTTGCAGAGTGGCACAAAAAGGCCCCATTAATGCTCAGGAAGTCTCTCTATTCTAATCCAGTGATACTAAGCAGAGGTTTATTTCAATGAAGGTAACAACCCTCTCCGAGTGGGACTTGTTTTGCACAGAGCTATGGATCATTCCTTTATCTCCTCTAGAGATGTAACTTGAAAACTTACTCTACAAATGATTATTTTTACATCTTGAAAGTGGTGCTAAACTCAAGACCCCGATTGAGCTGTCATCGGGAAAGTATAAATATCCTCTGAGTTTACCTCTTATAAGGCCTTTTTATTTTTATAACTGTTTAACAAGAAACGTAAAGTTATGCATCTGATCAAAGGAAGCCCCCTGATGTTTTATGCAATGCATCTGCCTTTGACTAGAACAAAAAATAGATCTGAGAGCACTTCAATCTGTTGAAAGCAGAACTGTACTTACCGTGAGTGTCAGATCTCGATTGTTTGAAGTGACTCAGGGCTCTCTCATCTGACTTGACATTGTTTTACTTCATTGTTCGTGCATTTAAGATAAAAGAAAATCATTACTATTTTAAAGTTAACACAAAGAAAGCAGTCATGATCAACAGCAAAGGTTCCCAGCTCCTTGTCTGTGGGTTTTGGGGATGCTGTTTGTGAGTGACTCCGTGTACGCTCCTTTATGTACAGTTATGTATTTATGTTGAATTACTAGTGCTCTACATTGTGGTACTAAAGAGCTGGAGGACAGTGCTATACAAACAACAAGCAACTCTTTCAGGTCTTCACTTTGGTTTGCAAATTTGGGCTTGGATTCTCACAGAAAGATTAGTGCTGTTTTCTGGTGGAGTTTACACACTGGCTGAACATGAAGCTTTCAGTAAAAGGGAAAATGCGTGAACTTTAGAAACTTGCTTTTGGCTTGAGACTGCTCATCATTTCCTCTCCACTTATCAGAGTCTGTTTTATTGACTCTCAAACAGAGAAATCTGGAGGATTTGCTCCTGGGTAGCCAGCAGCTCACTGGCACAGGGTGCCCAGAGAAGCTGTGGCTGTTCCTGGATCCTTGGAAGTGTCCAAGGCCAGGCTGGATGGGGCTTGGAGCAAGCTGGGATAGTGGAAGGTGTCCCTGCACATGGCAGGGAGTGTAACAAGAGATTTAAGGTCCTTCCAACCCAAACCTTTCTGGGATTCCAGTACAACTCCCATCCTGGACAGCATCAGGCTGCAGCAGAGGGGTTTGCTGGGAGGGGAGCAATGGAAATGCCACAGAGGTGTTGCCCTCCTGAGGGGAGGCTGAGTGTGCCGGGGGCTTGGCTCCATCCCATCAATGTCCCCCTGCTATGGGCCCTGGGGAATGGCTGTGTGCTGCCTCTAAGGCACCTTTGCTGCACCTCCTGCTTTTCAGATTACAGATTCCTTACAGTTTTGGGTCATGGTTGAACCAGATATGCCATCCATAATGTTGGGAAGTTCAACTCCTGCTTCTTGAGGCTCTCCCCTTCCTACTGCCTCATTTTCTCCCTCAGCCCTCCATTCCAACCAGTCATTTCACCCTGATGAAAGACTTCTGGACAAACCATTCCTTGAAACTCATCCCCCCTCCAGTGAAAAGCTCTGACCTCAAATGATCTGCTGGGAAGGAAGATGCTTTGCCAAACCCCTCCCCATTTGCTCTGCTCTGTGTTCACTCCTTAGTCTGTCTTAGGTGCCCTTCAGCACAGACCATAACACTCTGTGGGGTCTGTGCCTGCCCATACAGGGACCCTGCCTCCTGCTCTGTGACAGTGGCTTCCTTTGAGGAAAAGGACTCGTTCATATTCAGTCTTTGGGCCATCCCACTCTGGCTGCTGCAGTTATCAAAGTGAAAGGTAAGGACCTGCCACAACCAAAATCTGCTTTAGCTTTAGGTATTCATTAGTTTTGTTCCAGAGCTCTGCTAAATTACAGGTGTTGGACAGGTAACAGGGTGAAATGTTCTTCAGCTGCACAATTAGAATGAAACCAGAACAAATGAAGACCAGTAAAGTTTCTGTCCCTGCACCTTGTACCTGGCTCATCCTGTGAATTCTGCCATGGCTTTTTTGTTCCACTTGAGCTGTCATTGCATGGGGCTTTTAACATGAGAATTCTTTCCCAGTCAGGAAGTAATTATAATCACAGACTGAAATATTTAATGGAACAACAATCACAGTTTTATTTATTTTTTTATTGCAGCATATGTTTGTCTCCTGAGTTTTGGAAGATGTTTCTGCTTCCTCTTCAATCACAGAAAGGAATGAGCCATGACATTTCTTTTTAATGAAAATGCTGATCTAGTGTTATCTTTGTAGAGCTAAATGAAAAGTTTCTAAGGCTGACTTGGTTGAATACATTTATGGTTTAGCCTGTGGAGTGCTGATTTAGTGTTGGTGAGAAGTTTGGTATCTTTTTTCACGATGAGGCTGATTTTTAAGAGCCAGGGAAAACTTGGCCTGCTTGGTTGGATGGTTTTATAGGGTAAGAAAATCCAGCTGTTGAGCAGTGACACATGTCTGTTAGGGCTATTTAAAAGTGTCCTTTTCTGCCAAAAGAGAAGCAATTCTCAGGTTTATCTTTGTGGAAGGGAAAGGATCATCCAAGACGATGTGCGGATTGCTGTCTGGGATTTTTTTTAAGGTACTGTAGTGTGGTTCCTGTTTGTTTTTTTCTTTAGTTGTTATTTTTTATTTTTAGGGAGGACAATATAGTGGAGAGATATAACCAGTTGTCCTGTTTTTCCCAGCTCTCCCTCAATCCACAGAAAAGTCTGGTTGGTCTCTCCCACTTCTTCAGAAAGATCATATCCCTGACAGCTCCCTTTCCCATCCTTCTGCCCTGCTGATGCTTGTGGGGAGGATGGTGGGGCTCAGAAGGATGGCAGGATATGTGTCCCTCTCAGCTGGACCAGCTCTGGATCCTTGGGAAGCTGGGACATCCCAGAACAGGTTCTTTGCTCTGTATCTTCCTTGCTGTGCCCTCAGCACAGGGTCCCTGGGCTTGGAAAAGCCTCCCCAGGCCATCGAGCCCAGAGCACTGAGTGCCACCTCCAGCACTTCCTGGGACACCTCCAGGGATGGGCACTCCAACACCTCCCTGGGCAGTCCCTGCCAAGGCCTGACCACCCTTTCCATGGAGAAATTCCTCCTGATGTCCACCCTGAGCCTCCCCTGGCCCAGCCTGAGGCCGTTCCCTCTCCTCCTGTCCCTGGTCCCTGGGAGCAGAGCCTGAACCCCCTGGCTGTCCCCTCCTGTCAGGGAGCTGTGCAGAGCCAGAGGTGGCTCTAACAGTGGCACCAACTCTCCAAACAAGCCAGTCTCCACAAGATGTTCTTAGGTGATTTGAAAAGAGAATATTTAGTGTCTGGCAGGAGCTGATTTTCTACTGTTTGCAATACAGTCCTTGAATACGTGACTGCAGCAGTCCCTTCTCAGGGCCCAACGTGCAGAGTGCTGTTAAATACTGAATTTTACTTGGCTTGGTGGCTCACAGAGAGAGGGTTTTCAATAAACAAAGCACTTCCCATGATGATGGTACAGCACACACACAGTGTGCCAAAGGACTCCAAATAATATTGTTCCACATGGCCTTAAAAACACTCCTGTTCACACACGTGTTCTTTTAGAATCACAGAATAATCAAATCATTAAGGTGAGAAACCTCTCAGACCATCCAGTCCAAGCAATCTTTCTAGACTTCTCAGTCCTGAGGAAATTACATGAGCAGGGATAAAAGAATATGTTTTGGTGCGGGTATGTGTGTTATACAGGTAAAAATTATATAGATAAACATTATATTACACAGGGGATTTCTGAACTGCATGGCTTTAGCCATAGGTCATAATGTAGCCAATTATGAGTCATAATGTAGCAAATTATTAGCAGTTTTTCTCATTAATTATTACAAGTTTCTTGTTAATTATTACCAGTTTTTCTCGCAGCTAAACAAATCCAAAAGAAGAAGAGGAAGAAAGGAGAAGTGCCTTCTGTTTGGACAGGCTCAGTCAAGTGTCTTTGACTTTCTTTCACTGACCCTACTCCACTAGCTGGCAAAGACGTATTTCTAAATACCCACACTAAATATATAAATATACATGGCACGCACTTCTCATTGCTTCCCTCTCACGTGAGGTTCTGCTCTGGTATCTGCTGCTCTCATGCAGTAAATTATTTTTCTTCTCTCGATTAACAAAGCTGCAACACTCAGTGCCAGGGGCAAATCCTGATGTACCTGCACCCCTGGATCAGGGTGGTGATGAATGGTGAGAGCTTTGCAGAGCACAGTGTCCAAATGATCCCATTCCACAGCTGGAATTTAATATTTAGATAATATCACTAAAAATACACAATACTTCATGTTGGTTTGCCCTGGGAAGATTTTTTTTTCTTTTGCAAATGAGATTAGTGATGGGATTAATAGGTCTATGGATGATGCAAGCTCGACAGAAGGTTGTGCAAGCCCTGTCCTTTCTGTCTGAAATCAACCATCTCTGCTGTTGTCCTGCTCTGAAATGCCCCTTCCTCTGCCCCCCATTGTGTGTGTGTTGATTTCATGGGATGGGAATCCCCTGAGTGACCTTGGGTTGTGTTTGTTCTCTCCAGGTCAGACCAAGGAGTTGAGGATCCTCATCACCCTTTCCTTGCAGGTCCAGGTAATCCCACAGGAGTTTGGCCAAACTCCAGAGAGCTCTGTGGAAGCAGATTGGGACACCTCACTGGGGTGAGGCTGGAGCTGGGCTGAGAGGATTCTCTCTGTCTGGAGCAGCAAGACAATTCCACTTTTTCCAAGGTCCTTTGTGCTCCACGGGTGCTCATATTTGAAATATCTATCCAGAATCCCCTGAGATCCAGAAAAGAAAAACAAACAAGCAAACAAACAAACAAAAAAGAAAAAACAACAACAAAACCCAAAACAAACAACCCCCCCCAAACAAAAAAAAAAACAAAAACAAAACAAAAACCCCCCAAAAACCCCCAAACCCCCAACCTGTTACTTTTGAAATTCCAGCAGTCCAGTTTGTACAATGTCCCAAAGTCCTGAATTTGTCATATTTGCCATATATTCCCTCCATCCTTGCTCTGATGTGATCCTGTTGAGGCACCACTAGCAGAGCAAGGGTGTAAGATGGTTTTCCTGATGGGATGTCAGAAGGATAAACAGAATACACAAGGGAGGGGAGATTTTTGCCTAAATAGAAGCTGCATTTTCATCTCACCTTTCAGCTAATTTCAATAAATACATTAAAAAATGTAAAGCAAAATAAAGAGGGAAAATTCCTTTTTACAAACCATCTTAAGCCTGAATTTAGAGACTTTTAGATTGGGTAACATAAAGTACAAGTGAATGGCAAAGTAGCAGCAAATCCCTAGGGCAGGCCCACATGCCATGTTTTATGAAAAAGATATGATGCAAACAAACATCTGATTAACAATTAGTGGAGCTTATTTGCATTTGTACAATTCTAGGAGAAGGAAAATAATTATAAAAATTCAGTTTTAGGGCTGCAAGAACATAAAGGCACCTCAGTGTAGATGTGAAAATGCTGTCTTGGTTGAGTTGTCAGCCACAGCCTGAGCTTCACTTCCCTGTTTGGCTCTTCCTCATGTTCAAAAGGTTGGAAATTCCAGGAAAATGCAACAACCTCACTTTGTAAGGAAAAGATACAAATATAGGTCAGGACCCAGTTTAGCCAAAAGATGGTGCTAGTGTATTTATGGAGTTGGTTAGAGCCAAAACAGAGCAGGGAAAACACAAAACTCACCATGCTGTGCTGCATTTTAAATAATGAATGAGCATTTTTATTTATGGTAAGCCATGGTGAATGTAAACAATTTAATTTTTACAGATAACATTCAGCTTCTCTAAATGGATTATTAGATATTAGCAGCTTGGTGGGATATCTCAGAGCTAAAGAGGATGAATGAAAATATGCTTGGATGGTAACCTTTAAATTTCACAATTATATTGCAATTCCTGAGACTGGCCTCTCTTCTCATTAGAAAAAACAAAAGTGATTGAAACTGCACAGAAGGTACCAGAAATGTATAAGTGGGATAGAGACAAACTGCACTTTCTGCCTAACTAGATTTGCATATTTAACCTTGATTTATATTAGTTTAGATTTGACTCACTTCATCCCTGAGATGCAACAATGTTTTGGAAATCCTGCTAAGTTCCACGTTTCCAAAAGACAAAATTCCCCCATAATACTGGAGAAGAATGCTGTCACTTGTTGGCAGAGAATTGCAGCCTCTCCAATTCACTGTGGATTTGAATTTTTTCCTGTGTCCTCCAAGAATTCTGCTGTCATATCCTAGAGGAGGAAGTGCTGGCACAAGTGTTCACTGTGCCACTTCTCAGTGTCCCCTCCCTGAGCTATTCCCATCACACAGAAGGTCCTTCAGCCTCTCACAATGCACCTCCACATGCACATTTTGCTTTTTGATTTCACAAGAGCACACTAAAATTTAAGCAAAATATAATCCTGGGGAAATATTCCTCCCTTCTCACGCCCTGCACTGAGGTTCCAGGTTTTTCTGCCCTGTTCTTACTGGTGATGACCAGGAACTGGTGCAGAGCTTCAGTGCTGAGAGTAAAAACAGGAAAATCTTTTATGGAAAACATTCCTCCATACCCTTTTATCCATTTTTGGGGCATTTTGGGGGAATCCTTCCTGCCTGTGTGGGCAGTCTCCAGGAGACCATTCAGAAGTTGTGCCTTGCACTGATGAGTTTCACCTTTGATTTTCAAGGTAATGCTTTAAACCACAGGAGGTGACTTCCCAAACTTGCTTTTTTCCCCACCACTTTGGTTGCTAAGTGGTGTCAGCATCTTCTCAGACATGGTTGCTCTACTTTTTTTTTTTATTTGAGAAGAGGAAAAATCCCACACTTTCAAGATCTCCTGGTGCCTTCCTCTCAGCAGGAATGTAACCCCCAGAGCTGGTCACCAGCTACATGGCATAAAAAATGATGAGCCACTTTCTAAAAATTTGGCAGCATGAGTCCTGTTTTTGCTTGGTTATTGCTTTCACCCTGGGTTTTAATTAATAGCTGCATTTTTGACAGGGAAGAAGGGCAGACAAAGAGTCTTGAATTGTCTGAGCCTTTAAGGACGGAAAGTGGTCACATGGACCGAGTTGTGGTAGTGACTCACAGCGTTTTGAGATTTCTGGCCTCAAAGCAGAAGTTCTGTGTATTTAGCAAGAGGGCTAATTGGTAAATTTGAGCTAAATTCGTATACATCTACGTCATACACCTGTGTTTTCCTGCAGAGCTCTGTTAAGCCAAGCTGACCAGGTTCAGGAGGGGATAATTTTACACCCTTTCACTTTTCCCCCTGGAGGTGTGGCCTCAGTTGTTATTTCTGTTTTGTTTGCTTTGCAAACTTGTCAGTCTTTAATTGCAACATCTGATGATAAATATAACCAAAAGTGCTTCTACAACTTCATATTATTTTTTTTTGTCGAATGCACAGAAACTGCCTCAGCATCTCTATCCCTGTCAGTGTTATTAATGGAAGGAAAAACTTGTCTGGAACAAACTTTGGCTTTTCCCCATTATGCCCCAAAGGAATTGTTATCACAAACGGGCAACAGAAAAAGATATTGAGCATCAGGAAATAAAATGTGGAGGGATATCTCCGGTTTTAAGACTTGTACATTGCAGTGTCTAAAAATACTCATGAATATGTTCTTCCTGACTGCAAAGGGTAGAAACTTTTCCATCTGACTTCTCATAGACAATGTCAAATGCTTATAATAGAAAATGAACGTAAATTCTAAAACAGTTTGGAAATTGAAAAGATTGATTTTCTTTATGTACGTGGCAATTTCTTGGAATAAAGAAGCCAAAACCTATAAATATGCACTACTAGAAATGGTGTACTTTGTTTTCTTGTGATGACATTTTCAACAACTGCAAAACGAAAGCAGAATGATGTATGGAATTTAAAGCCAGGGGTGTTATTAGGCTTTTCTAATGAAATGATGGCTGACTAAAACTCCTTCAATTCCATGTTAGGACATTCACCCCCTTCATTTAAATATTCTTACTTTTGAAAAACGTATAAATGTCTGCATAAGTGGATTTTTTTTTTAATTCCTGAAGGTGTCTGGCAAGTTTCTGGTTGCTACCTTCATATTTCTTTCATAGAAATGCAGGAATTTGCCCGAGTTTGTGTTCTACCTACCTAGTTTCTTTATGATTTATGAGGGAGGAGTGAATTGGTTTTTCTTTCCCTGTGTGCTGAAGCTCCCCTTGCTGCCTCCTGCTCCTCTGCAGCCTGATCTGGAACAGAAACATGAGCTGGGCCTGCTTTGCACAAATGAGATGGAATAGCAGGAAATCCAGGTGGGAAATGAGCAATGTATATGCACTGAGAGCCATTTGCACAGGCTCAAAGGCAATGCTGAGCCCTGTGTTTTAGGTCGTGGTTAAGCTGATTTAGGATGTACAAATGGTGACAGTTTGTGCCCAGAGACTTTTGTTGGTTTTCAGAGATGACTGTAACTGCAGAGCTGTGGACACACACAGAGCATTTTTGCATCCTTTGACATTTTTATGATCTTTTAAAGTCAGGTGCAATGTGTGCCCTGGGAGAGAAGGGGTAGAAATCATAACCAAAAGCTGTCAAAACAACATTCTGACACTTTTACCAGACACAAGTAGATCAGGGCAGTGGTCAAGGCTGCGAAAGCTCCAGGAGTGTTTGGACAATGCTCTCAGGGATGCACAGGTCGGGATTGTTGGGAGTCTGTGCAGGGCCTGGGGTTGGACTGGATGGTTCCTGTGGATGCCTTCCAGCTCAGCATATTCTGTGATTCAGTATCTCCTGAGCATTAGCACCTTGTCTATAACCCCATCTTATTCCCAGCCCACTGCTGCTCTGAGAGGCAATGAGCTGCTCTGTCCCAGCCACCCCAGACACAGTGTCTTTATGGACACAACCCACAGCTTCCAGCAGGATGCTGCTGCACAAGAGCAGTGTTCCCATCTCAGACTGTTTTATGCTGCAGTTAATCCTTAACACTGAAAGGAGACCCACTTTTCCTGATTTAGTCCAAGGACTGGAGAACAAGGGAGCACCAAATGTGCAACAGCTCCCTGAAAAGTCTGTGGATGAACCATGTGTTGAAGTGAGACAGGGGTTTAGGAACAGTGTGGTGAACAGCATGGCTAGCTGCAATCAATTAAGGAAAATAAAAAAATTAACTTGCAGCTCCACCACTGAAGGTGGCCCCAGTTTAAGGAGCTCTAGGGCACCTATGGAAGTGCTGCCTTTATTAGAAACCATTTCAGATTCTGGGTTTTATGCTAAGTTTGATGTCAGCAATGGCTAAAGAGGAGACGTGAAACAGCACTGCCATCCAGATGAATGTTTCCAATTGCTCTTGCTGGTGCTTGTTTGGCTTCTCCTCCTGAAGTGAACTATGTGTGTTGAAGAGATTTTAAAGGAATTATTGGAATTTAAATGTTCCTTCTGCTTAGCAAGCTGAAGGTTTGCCTTCCCCACATTCCTAGGAGAGCTGTCTGCAAAGAGGGATGTTCAGGAGCTCCCAGGCAGGGTAAAGGCTTCTTCAAATTATTTGAGGAAAGTTTTTTTCCTTTCCTTGCCCCACCAGAGTGCCCTTGACTGGCCTCTCTTGTGCCTTTACCTCACCCCACCGTCCCTCCACCCTCCTCAGAGCTGTGACATCCCAAGTGCTCCTTTCAGTGCAGTCCAGCCTCCCTCCCCGTGGTCCCTGCCTGCTTTCCTGGTGACCTGTGCCCATCCCTCCCTGCAGCCAGCAGCTCCCACACTGCCTTTGGTGCTGTGGAGATGCTCAGCACAGTGCAGCTACAGTTCCTGTGCCCCTTTCCCAGGCTGTGACCACCTGGGTGTCACTTGTCCTGCCCTGAAATCCCTCCAGCCTCTCCTGCTCCTACTGCTGTGCCTCCTTTGGATGTGTGAGTGCCAGCTCTGCAGTGGCTGTAGCCATTCTGGGGGGGGGACAGCTGCTTTCTCTGACAGCCTGTAGTTTGTTTTATGGAGCCCAGTCAAAACAAAATGAAACAGTAATTAAGATTTATGAAATAATTGTCCCACAAAAGCCTACTGAAAAGGAGAAGTGATAATAAAAAGGCTAAAAGAAAAGGAATTGCTTGTTGCTGGGACAACTGGAAATGTAGCAGCAGGTAAGGCTATTGCTGATGGGCTGAAAATCTGAAATTTAAATGTTCTCTCTGCTTTCAGCAAGTGCCACGAATGAATTTTTCTGCATGCCTGACCTGCTTTGTAGTCGGCTGGTGTGGGATTGTGACTTGCATGTAGCTTCATTTGCTAATGCAAACCCCAGTGTTGGTAATGCCTGACTGAGTGATGCTTCTCTGCCCTTCTCAGGCTCCTGTTGGAGTGAAACACTGACTAAGATGATCTGAACTCCTCTGTTGCCACATGAATCTGTGTGCAACTGGGCTACTTTCAATTATAGAATAGTGAAAGCTTTGAATTCCTGCTCCAGACAAGTTATTAACGTCGGTATCACACTGTGATAAAACCACATTTTTAATCTTGCAGTACTTAAGGTACATAAAGCATCACTGCTGCTTGAGATTTACTGGCTTCCCACTGCTCAGGTTCACTTTGTCAGCAGCAGAGGAAAGTTGGCTTTGAGCTCACAGGTAAAATGGAAAGAACTGGAAGAAGTTGTTGTTCAAAGCTCTTCTGCAGATGAGGGGAAAATTACAGAGTTAGTACAAATTGTCTGCTTTGCTTAATTAAAAACAAAACAAACAAACAAAAAAACCAAAACAATGCCTGCCCCTCAAATCTCAAAAACATATTGGAGCTATAGAAACATCAGTAATGGCTGAGAAATGATTAGGTCTTATCTCTTCATCAGTTATGGTTATCTTTGGTTGCTGTGGATGGAATTTAGACCTTAATAGCAAATTCTTTCCCAGGAAATGTGGGAGGAGAAATAGTGCTTAAATCCAAGACTGATAGTCTGTGTATTGGAGAGCTGAGCTGAGGTCGGGCACCCTCACCTCCACAGCCTGGAAAACTCGAGTTTTGGATTATCCAGCTTGGGCTCAAGCTCTTAAAGCTCTTCCTGCTTTTCCCTTGCTCCAAAGGCTTTCTGTCAATGCGGTTTTTTTTGCTGCAGAAAGCTTTGGCTGACCCTTTTGGGGGGTTTTGCAGAACAGGAGCTGGAGCTGCACAGCAGATTAAATCGTGGGCTCCTCTGCTGGCACCGGCTCAAGGCTTTAGGTGTTGGTAAAGGCTCAGGGAACGTGTGACTGCACCAAATTCCCTGCTTCCCACTCAGACACCTGTGGGCACAGAGGTGTTTGTTATTCCAGTGGTTATTCCAGTGGATAATTGGGCATTTCAGCACCAGCACCTCACTATTTAGTAGTAGCTTTTCATGAAATGATGCAATTTCATCACCTCCATTTTCCTTTTTTTTTTTTTTTTTTTTTGACAGCCAGTGTTAGAGCCAGACTTTGCTGGTGTAAATAGGCATTTAAGCTGCTTTAATTACTCTGCTTTACCCCAACGAAGGCTTCTGGGACTATGGCAGCTTCTCTTCAGTGCAACCTAATTACTTTTACACAGGCAACAATTTTCTCTTCACAAACCACCTGACCTTGTCAAGTGAGTTCATTGTTGACCACAATCTGTTCCCCAAACTTCCAGCTCCTTAAAAAAAGGTGATTATAAGCACAACTTTCTACACAGGAGTTAATTTGAGTTTTCCCTGGCTTGCACAGGAAGGATGTTTCCCATCAGGCAATGCAGGGAAAATTGGACACTGGGGTATTGCAGCCAAAATAAATTTACTCCCAAAGCTGATAGAATTTCAGAGTTTTACTGCAAGACATGATGACCTCCAAATATCTTAGCTATTTTCTGCAAGTTTTAGAAATTATATATTGTTTTATGCAAATTGCCATGCACCTAATGGATGGACTTGTGGGCTGTGCTTTTAGATTTAGTTTGCTGTAGTAAGCTGGTGTCACACTACGACAGATTTTCAGATTTTTTTTTGTCTAAAGCAGATATACCTGGAAGAAACAGAATCTACAGAAAATGAAGAAAAACATCAGAAACCAAAAGAGCGAGAGAGGTTTTGTGATGGCCACAGCATGACTCCAGCTTTTATATTTGCAAAGAGACAATACATTCACAATCTCACATTGTCTTTCCTTTGAGGGAGTTTCAAAGATGCCCGAGGAATGCTCCTACTGTCTGATAACACTAATTATCAAACTCTATCCAAAAGTAACCTGGGCTGCTCTTCTGGTCTGAGGCTTTTCAATAGCCAGTTTGGAGAGCACTGTGTTGGGAGATGGGAGCAGGAGCTCTGTGATTTCATCACATCCCTTGGAAAAATGTCTTCTATCCTGCTCATGTGGGACTTCCTGGTTCATTTGCATGCTTTTGGATACAAAGGATGACCTGAGCAGCTTTTAAAGGATGGTTTAAATCAAATAGTTGAGGTGTGCAGGAAGAGGGAAAATGAGGCTTCTTCATTCTCTGCGTTGCAGAGGAAGGAGGAAGGGCTGGATGGAGAGACAGGGAAAACTCTGGGGAGCTCAGCTTCAACACTGAACTCAAGTTTCCTGAGTATAATATTTTAATTAATGGTTTTGTTGGGTGCCTCCTATGAGCAGCTGCACACATCTGTCTCTACCCTTTTGGTGTATTCCTTCCACACTTCCACAGTGCCTGGTGGTGTCATCGTGGTATTCCAAAAATTACCTACCCACAGGCAGTTTGGTTTGCTTATTTCTGCATTCCAGGCAAGCCAATATTAATTATAACTGACCTCTAGTTAAATACTGAGTGGTAAATTTGTAAGTGTCAGAGGCCTCTAAATTGGTTACAGCTGCCCAGTATTGATTTGGGGACCACCATGACAAACATTTTGCAGAAAGGGAGCAGCTGGACAACATTTTGCCTCAAACATGGGACAGGTAATGCTTGCTCTTTGCACAGGCTGCCAAGTTCAATTTTAATTTACAGGCATTAAATAAATATCTGCATGTTTGCAACCATCAGATCAAAATATTCATCGAGAATTTTAACTTGGAAATAAAATATGGATTTGAGCAGACATACATATCTGTGTGTTTGGGCTTTCCAGGTGGGAAATCCTCAGTGGGTGAATCCAGAGCCCCTTGGCAGCCCACTCTTCTGAAAGACTGCCAGATTTTAACCAGATCTGTGTGGGATTTCATGTTTTTTATAGCCCCTAGTGCATTATTTTGCTGTGGCTACCACACAAAACCCTGTTACAAATGCACGAGTGCGATTTCAACTTTGTGTTCCTCTTATTTCGAGTTCTATGGTATTTTTCTGCATTTTGGAAGAGGTTTGTGTTAGGCAAGGCTTCAGGATGTTTTGGTGTACCAGATAAAGATTTGAGTGTTTAGTTGTCCACTTTATCCCTTTAATGGATTTTATTCACTTTGTTACTGAGTAGCAGGAGGGAAGGAGCATTTGTGCACTTGTGGTTTTTATTTCGTGTTTTTTTTTTTTTTTTTATTCACTGGTATTATTGAATAAATTTTATTCACTGGTATTATTGATAAATTAGCCAGCAAAATACATGGGGGTTGGCAGATTTAAGGTTCCAGATTCGTATTCTTTCAAGATCAGAACAAGTTACTGGACTTAAAGTTTCTAAAGGAGAAAGTAATGCCATAGGAGAGACAAAGCATATGCACAAATGCATCTTTTTTTTGTTCCAATAGTATCTTGGACATCAGTGCTCCAGATTTTTCTTTGCATCTGAGTGTTGCCAGTGGCAGCCAGCCTGGCATTAGCCAGCAATCAACACTCCCCCAGGATCTGCTGGAAGGAGTGAATGAGAAGGGATGCTGAGCAGGGTGGAGTGAGTCTCTCCTGCACTGGGATCACAGAGGGAGCAGCTACAGGAAATCAGGCATTTCCCTCCTGTCGCAGGACAAAAACAAAGTGTCTCTAACTGCTGCAATCTCCTTGTAGCCTTTGCTTTCTTTTTAGTCCCACAGTGGGGATGGCTGGGTGTAGCTTCAATCTGATATTTGGAGGTCTTTTAGAAAATCAGAGAAAACCAGGAAATCCTCCTTCTAGCTTTCTTCTGAAATGAGAGCAGCAATGATAATAATCCCCCAAAATTTTATTTATTTTATGTTTATTTTATTGCTACTTTGTCCAAGTCAACTTTTTTATCGGTGTTCTGGGTAAAAGCAATGATGCCAGTAAATCACAGAACATTTCCTCTGCTCTGGGGTGTTCCAGGGAGGCTGGAAGTGCTAATGCCCTGCTGTCTTAGGTTGCAATGCAAGATGTAACCAGCAGTTTGTATTCTATCACCAGCTGTTAAAACCAGGTGGGGCAGTGTTTCTTTATCCCTTCCATGACCCCTCCTCCCTCTAGGGGATATCTGCTGTCCACGGGCCATCCAGGCTCACTGCAGGGCTGATACAATTCCATCATCCCACTGGGAAATGCTCCACCCAGGGGGAGGAGCCCAGCATTCCTACCTGGATAAAACCTGGGATTCAGAACACCAGCACAGCCTGTTTGCACTGGATTGCCAGAGGGAGACCAGACCCATCTCACCACCACTGGACCTTCAGTGGAAAACTACACCCTTCTACAGGATCATTGCTCCAACAGAACAATATCTGTCACTGCAGGAGGACTTGATTGGACTGACACCAACACCCTGACCAACAGGGTGTCAGGTTTTATTCTGACTCTGCCAGGGTTTTCTTTTTGTTTGCTTTTTTTTGTACTATTACATTTTTATTTTAATTTTCCTAGTAAAAAACTGTTATTCCTATTCCCATATCTTTGCCTGAGCCCCTTAATTTCAAAATTATAATAATTCAGAGGGAGGGGGTTTACATTCTCCATTCCAAGGGAGGCTCCTGCCTTCCTTAGCAGACACCTGTCTTCCCAAACCAAGACACCTGTGCAACATCCCTGCTGAGGATTCGAAGGTTGATCTCACTCCACCCTGCCTGTGCGAGGGTGGGACATCCTCTCCAGCATTGCCAGACATGAGTTTACAGCACAGAAACACTCCCCAGACCTCCCAGAGCTGTGGGAAGGGCTGCTCCAAGGAGATGCTCTCACAACACCTGAGGGATGAAGGATTCAGGGTGGGGATGGATACCTTGGCTTTAAAGGCTTGGGCTTTCTTGGCTCCCTAAATTGTCCCTGAGCTCCAGGCACAGAGCTGCTGCCTTGGCAGGTTTGTGGTTCCCATTGGCAGCGAGTGCTTCTGTTAAATCCCTTCTTTCATCTCTGGCTCCAGACAGGGGTTTTTGGGGGCTCATTTCTCCTTTTTGCTCATTGGTGTTAAAATCCTCCTGTCCTGGCACTGACTGTGGAGCTCCTGACTCGAGTTTTCTTCTTACATTGCTGCTTCAGAGGAAATGAGAATGCCTGGAGAGAGTTTTAAGCCTGGCTAGTGCAGAGTGCCCAGTTCCTCAGCCTCCCTTCTAAAGGCAGTGAAAGCTGCCATTTGGGTTAAAATCAAGAGGGATGTGAATCTCAAGGTTTCAGTAAATTATTCCTGTCACTTGGACTCTGACTTCTGCATTTCTGCTTCTCTGAAACTTATTAAACATGTCTGAAAAATAGAAGGGAAAGCAGCACACCACAGGTCACAGTAAATGATGTTGTTTATATTTTGTCTAGACTAGGAGAGGCAGTAAATTAGTCTGTGCATCTCACATCAGGGAGACTTGAGATGACATTGAATATCCGAGTGTCTCTCTGTGGGGACAAGGTGCACCGCCGCATTTCCTATCTTTTATCTAATTTTGAATGAAAAGGAATGGAAGAGTGTGATGTCTATCAGCAAATTAGGACATGGATAGACAAATAACCTTGGTCTGGAGAAGGAGTGCATGGCCTCCTGTTGGTGATGGGGGAGAAATGGATTTTCTGGTTTGTCACAATTCTCATGGGACCGTTCATGAAACACTAAATGAGCCCATCTTTTGTCTTCCCCTCTTTTACAGCAGTCCCAAAACATTCACTAAATGTTTGTTTGCTGGTTTCGCTTTAACTGAAGTGTTTGTGGTTTTCCAGAGCAGATCAGATTGGGTGGCATTGCCCTTCTTACTATTCCCACCCACTCAGTGTCATCCCATCTGTAGGGTCAGCACAGGCAGGATCTTGCAAACCCCTGAAGAACTTTTTTTTTTTTTTTTTTTCTCAACATGGACCATGGAAACCACTCATAGAAAAGACACAGAAAGAAGACATAAAAAAAAATCTGTGACTTGCCCAAAACCACCTGGTATTCTGGAGCTTGCAGGTGTTCCCAGAATACTTTGTAAAATGGGAAACTCTTTGCATATTATTTTCCTGAAGGAAATTGAGGGCTCCTTATTATCTTCTTGCAGTGTGTAGACAGAGCATTCCTTCTGCTAGTTCTCCTCCTGGCTTTGGGAACTGTGCATGACCAACCTGAGCTGGATCTTTCAATCCTCAGTCTGGGATTTTGGGAACTTTCCTGAGAAAATGAATTGTGACACAATTAGTCTATGCAACCTTTTCTAGTCCTTGGTAGAGAGTCTTAAATTGCATTTTACGTGAGAAAAAGATGTGAATATATCCTTGCTTTGGAAAGAAAGGAAAGGATTGAGTGCTTCAATCCTTGGAAATTGCTTATTACAGAGGACAGCTCCTGGTTTATTTTGTGTGTAGGTGATATGTGTCTGTAAAGTTTTATTGCTGGGTTCAGGCTCATTAAAGAGCCTTTTGGAGGTGTCACTCCTCAGAAGGGAGAAGGAGGGATGGAGCACAGAAAGGGCTCCTGCCTCCAGGCACTCCCTTACTCCAAGTCCTATTACTCATGTTAAATCCTAGCTCTCCAGCATTTATCCTGCAAAGCGTCCCATATTTTTCTAAAATTATTAGATTGACTAAAGAAATAGAGACCTATTTTATATGATGATACCTTGTGAAATTAAAGTTGACAGGCGATAGACTTTGTCTGGAGAGGCACTTTAGAGAGAAAAGTAATCAATGGAGAAAGTTCTGGGGAAATGTTAGCATAAGAATGAGTGGTTTCAAATAGTCTGCTCATAAATTCTGGCTGGACTTCAGAAGTTTGCTCACAGATAGAGGAAATGAGGTTCTGGAATGACTTTCCAATAATAATGGGAAAAGCAATCAAGCGAGTTGTGAAGATGAAATAAGTTTTGTGCAGGTAACTGTGCTATAAAATTATAATCTCATTCATTTCCTGGGAACTTCCTCACGGGATTGTTTCTGTCCTAGTGGAAATTCCCCAGTGGGCAGGACTGGGGCTCTGTTGGCAGGATGGCATCCTCTAATGACTCTTATTTCTCTGAAATTTCATAAAAACCTTCTCCTAAGATTTCAAGAACCTTTATGGATAGAAAGTGGGTTGGGGTGGCCCTGGCTGGCTGCTCTCTCACACCCCACTCCTCAACACATCCCATTGTTAATATGCTGGTGGAGAAGATGGGATGTAATTAGTTGATTCTTCTGCCATTGTGCCTTGAAGTGTAGAAAAAAATCCTTTATTTCTAAGCATTTCTAACTTTCTTCACAGCTGGCATCTCTAAAGGCCTCTGAGAGATGTAAACAGCAACATTCCCATTTTCCACATGAAAATAAACCTTGCCAGCTTGGTTGGAACTAATTTCCTAATTAATGGCTCCCTGATTTTCTCTTTTCCTTAGAAGCTGTGGTATTCCTGTGGATAACAGCACTTTTGTTGTTGTTAGGCTCCACTTGGTTATTTTTCCCTAGTGAGTGTCTCTTTTGATTTAACTGTAGACACTTAGGGAGAACAATATGGAGGAGATAAATGAAAGTGCACAGAAAATATTCATTAAAAATATAGGTCCTTGTCTCACTTGCCACGGAAGAGCAAGATGTAAGGTTGTTTTTTTTAGATCCTTTTCTCACAGCCTATTAACAATCCCTTATCTTTTTTCTTTTTAAACTTTGTATTTCTTTCCCAAAAGTCAGCAATGTGTTTAACGAGTGAAAACACTCTCCTGTAAAGGTCACCCCACTCTCAGATTGACTTGACTGTTGATTGCACTTGAGCTCGTAGCTTTAATTCACATTAACCCCATTTGGTTTTAATTAAGCAACGTCGTCTGAGCAAAGTCAGTCCATCACTGCTGTCAACAGGTAAATTTTGCTCTTTAATGCTGAGTCTTATATTTTTGTTCAACAGAGAGGAAGATTTGAGGGCGATTTACTCAGACTATAGATTTTTAAGCAGGAATGCAAATTCTATCACAATTTGCCATGGCCCAATTTAATCTAATAGCTTTCAAAGTGAATTCTAATAGAAATAACTCACTCAGCCACAGACCCAGCTGCATATTTTCATGTATTTTCTTGGTATTCAGTGTGTACCAGGTAGCATTTCTGTTTATTAACACTGACCCTGTCCTGTAAAGACCCTTTCAGAAGTGATGGGCTCCCTCTTCCTCTCTTCCCATCAGAAAAGCCCTTTGCTAGTGGTATTCACTAAATACTGCTTTGGGGTTGGCTAATCAAACACAAGCTTTGACATATGGGTTGGAGTGCTTAAAAAATGGAAAACAAACGGACAAACAAAAACCCCCCAAACCCACAGATTTTGCAGGTAAGCCCTGGGTTTGTGTTTTCATCATCTTACTTAATTTTTTCTGTTTTCTGAAGTGCATCACAGAAGAGAACATGGAGAAGGTTGTCGGGGATTAATTAACAGCAGCTCTCTGAATTAGCAGCATAGCAAATTAGGATGATCCTGTGCCAGGACCTGTTCATGATGGAAACATTGTTATCTTTTCCATTAAAGATGTTAAGTTTTCTGACTGATTTTTGGACGGTAAGTATCATTGTATTGGAATTGTTTCCTTACCACTGGCAGGAATATGGCATTTCTTTCCTATCCTACATTGGTTTGGGTGCTACCAACACCATCCACTGAATCACAGAACCACAGGATGGTGTGGGATGGGAGGGACCTTAATTCCCATCCAGTGCCACCCCCTGCCATGGGCAGGGAAACCTTCCCCTATCCCAGGCTCCAGCCTGACCTTGGACACTTCCAGGGGTCCAAGGGCAGCCACAGCTTCTCTGGGCACCCTGTGCCAGGGCCTCCCCACCCTCACAGGGAAGAATTTCTTCCCAGTATCCCATCTAGCCCTGCCCTCAGGCAATGGGAAGCCATTCCCCCTTTTCCTGTCACTCCAGCCCATTTTAAACTGTTTATTTGTATTGTTTCTTGTCCGTGTTAATCACATAATGCTGATTCCTTGCATAGAGCACAATTTCTGTGCAAAGAAACCAAGCAAGAAAATGTAATCCTGTCTAAAATTTGCAAATGAAAGAGCAATAGGGTCTTGGAGAGTATTAAAACATTTCAGATGTTATTTGGCAGCTGAAGGCATACAAATTCCTAAATCTTTCTGAATTAGTAGTGATTAGTAAATATTATACATGCATTTCCAGGGCTTTTGCCTTTTCTTCTAAGCCACTTCTGTGTTCTGACAGCACAAGTGGAAATTGTGGCAGTTGTGACTGGAATGCTGGTAACTGAGGCAGGCTCTTTTAGGCAGAGGCATTCATTAGCTGGTTCTGCTTGAGCTGTATAATATCATTAGTATTACATGTATACTTACACAATTAATTTGCTTTGCTTTTGACAAGACAGAACAGAATTTCTTACGTATTTATTTTTTTGCTCCTTTGATTGTTATTTCTTGGCAGTGAAGTAAAATTTGCCTGTGGAGTAAACTCTTTTCTTCTAACAGGAGGTTCTGATCAAAACATCAAATTTTTGTTATTTCATGTATTCCCTCCTCCTCCCCCTCTCCTTGCTGGTCTTTTTGATAATAGATTCTTGGTTTTTTCTATTGATTCTTGGGAAAACTGTTGAAAAGGAAGTCGACAATAGTAATCAAACTGAATTATAGCAAAGCTCTGGCTTTCAGCTCGCAATTGCTACAGAAATTGGGCCCAATTCATTATGAACTATAGGCACATATAAATGAAATTTCCTTCCCTTTATTTGGCTGGTTGTTTGATGTTTTCTTTCTTACAGGTTCTTTTTTGCAGGAAAATTTAACATCCAAGTCCTGTCTGCCTATGTGGGAGACCCTATTGCCCTTAACTTTGGCAGAAAGAGGAAGAAACTGTTTCCTTCACTTAAAATCTCAGGTGTTTTTTTATTTTACTTTTTTTTTTTCCACTTAGCACTCTGCTCCAAAAGGTGCATCTTTTACAGCCTCTCCCAGCCACATTTCTAGTCCTGCTGCTGCTCTGTGCCTGCATTTGTGCTTGTTAAGGAAAAAGTGCTGGAGGCTGCTTCCAACAGTTTTATGGCATCCCTGTATTTCTTCTGTGTGCACCTCTGCTCCTGGTTCATGGAATCACAGGATCTCCAGATCTGGAAGGGACCCCCAAGCACCATGGAGTCCAACTTCTGGCTCAGCACAATCCAACAATTCCACCCTGTGCATCCCTGGGAGCATTGTCCAAACACTCCTGAAGCTCTGGCAGCCTTGGGGCCGTGCCCATTCCCTGGGGAGCCTGGGCAGTGCCCAGCACCCTCTGGGGAAGAACCCTTCCCTGATCTCCAGCCTGGCCCTGCCCTGGCACAGCTCCAGCCATTGCCTGGGTCCTGTCCCAGGAGCATTTGGACAACACTCCCAGAGATGCACAGGGTGGGATTGTTGGGGTGTCTGTGGGTTGGACTGGCCAGGGGTTGGACTGGATGGTCCCTGTGGGTCCCTTCCAGCTCAGGATGTTCTGGGGTTCTGTGACTCTATCCCAGCAGAGGCTGTTTGCCAACAAACATTCCCTGCTGGAGTTTCTGCACTTGCAACTCAGTCCCAGAGATGCTCTGCTGACATCCTGGAGGGCACCTAGGGTTAAAATTAAGGTAGATTTGTAGCCACTGTATTGCTTTCCAGAATCACAGAATGTTTTGGGCTGGATGGGACCTCAAACATCATTCAGACCAGAGCAGCTGTGGCTGCCCCTGGATCCCTGGAAATGTCCAAGGCCAGGTTGGATGAGGCTTGGGGCAGCCTGGGATATAGTGGAAGGTGTCCCTGCCCATGGCAGGGGGTGGCCCTGGGTGATCTTCAAGGTCCTTTCCAAACCAAACCATTCCACGACTTTCTGATTCTGTTGTTCTTTCTCACAAGCCATGTGCCACATTAAAGCAGGGACCTTTCCATCAAAGGTGTTTAAATTAAAAGTTGAGGTGGTGCTTCAGAGCTGTCACTGGAACTGGAAGGACAGGGCTGGGATTTGGGGGAAGAAGGCAGCACTGGAAGTGCCACTGCTTCCTTTGGGTCCGGGATTTCACTCTGAATTCCAAAATATTTCACCCTGCAGTGCATTGTGCCTGTCTGTGGGAGGAAAAAATGGAACTGGGAGCCTTGAAGATCCCTGAGAATGGTAATCAGCCAAATTTGTGTTTTGGAGGGGAAAAGGAAGCTCTTGCTGATAAGAAAGTGTCTCTTTGATTCTAATCTCTTTCACCTGTTGAACAATTATTGATGACTTTCATTACGGTGCTTTGTTGCTGGTGCTATGAAAGGAGAATAATCAGTGCTGCATTAAGGTACATGTAAAAAGCCTGTCTTTATTTGCATGGTAATGAAGTACTACCTAAGGTGTTAGAAGGAGAATCAATAGGCTAATGAGATTTTATGCAAACAATCTCAAGTAACAACCTGGGCTCACCCTTAGATAAAAGGATTTGTTTGAAATAGGAAAATACTTATAAGGTGGGTTTTCTTTCATTAAAAAAAAATGTATTTTTATGTCAGTGAAAATTGAAACATGAAAAAATATCTGTTGTTTTTTTTTTTTAATATGACAGAAAATAATTCCAATCTATCTGGACGCTGTAGAAAAAATAGCCTAATCAGGCTAATTCTTATAAGTCTTGTGTATCAGTTTAATTCTTTTTTTTGGTACTGATAGTTAGCCCTGAGGATGAAGGGTGTAGAAGTCCACAGCTGAAGGCAAACCATCCTGTCTGGAATAAAAAATGAAATACTAAATATTATTGCCTACAGCTCCTCAGGTAACACCCTCTGACTGTGCACTGGAGGTAGACAACTTTTCCAGTTAAGAACTGACCATCTGGGGACAGCGCTTAGACTGAGGTAAACACACCTCAGTGTTCTGGAAAAATGTGGCGATTTACTTTTTTAGCTTTGTATTGGTGCCTTTCTTTTTTCTATTTTAATTACAATTGATTTTTAGTATCACTTAAGCACAACAGTGTTGCAGAAAGCACATTTTTCAGCTGGGCCGTTTGGCTGAAAATTAAGATTAGCTGCAGATTTTGGTAGGAAGAGGGAGATGAGCTCTGTTTTCTTGGAGAGAGACAGAGAAAGCTGCAAGGAACTGCTGGTATCCAAACTTCCTCTGGGTTAGCCTGGCTATGCCTGGGAAAAACATGCTTTTTATGCATACAAGGTGCAGTGTAATAAGGTACAGAAATATGGGTGAGGCTGTGTGAAACCTCACAAAGTGAGGGTTTATCCACCACACACAAAAAATACATTGCAAATTCTGCTGGTTTATTAAGAAAGACATGGAAAGAGTAGAGGCACCATCAGGAACCTCAGGCAAAAACAAAAGAAAATTTACTAAAGACAGAACTTAATGATTCTCTTTTTTCTATTTTCCCAGGTAGCTCAGCATGAGAGAGAAAAACACATTTTTATCCAGAAATCCGCCTTCCCACAACGAAATCCTCATTCAATTTGTGCAAGAAATAGGAGTTTTCCAAATTTTCTCCAGTGCTCCTGACTGGGTTTGTTTCCACCAGGCAACACCATGGGTGAGAAGGCGTCTGTCCCCAGCCAGGGACAAGCTCTGCTGGACTGTCATGAAAAGGACAGGGAGGAGAGGAAAGCCTCCTGCATCCTTAAGGATGCATTTTTCCTGTCAGCTTCTCCTGCTGCTCCATTCCTAATGGCATTGGGAATGCCCAGCTCTGAGATGGCAGAGGTGTCATCCAGCCTGTGCTGTGAAGAAGCCCTTGCTGTTCCCAAGGGTTGGATTTTTTGTTTCCATGAGTGCTCAAAACTAAGTGGAGGGAAGGAGCCACGTTTTCTTCAGAATCTCAAAATGGTTTGGGTTGGAAGGGACCTGAAATCTCTTGTTCCACACCTTGCCATGTGCAGGGACATCTTCCACTTGGTTGTTCCAAGCCCTGTACAACCTGGCTTTGGACACTTCCAGGGATCCAGGGGCAGCCACAGCTTCTCTGGGCACCCTGTGCCAGGGCCTCCCCACCCTCACAGGGAACAATTCCTTCCCAGTATCCCATCTGACCCTGCCCTCTGGCAGGGGGAAGCCATTCCCTGTGTCCTGTTCCTCCATCTCTTGTCCCAAGTCCCTCTCCAACTCTTCTGGCACTCAAAGTTCTCATAAGGTCTTATCAGACCCTTCTCTTCTCCAGGCTGAACAATTCCAATTGTCTCAGCCTTTCCTCACAGGAGAACTGTTCCATCCCTCTGACCATCTTTTGCTAAAGGACAGATAAATGGAATGAATTTCCTCTAAAACAAAGTTCTTTCTCGCTAAAAATGCCGAGGAATCTGGTTCCTTATAAGAATAAAACAGAAATGTGTCCTTTCTCAGTTATCACTTCCTTATTATATTTTTATTTTTTACTTTTGCTATTTGATGAAACCAAGCTCCCTAAGATGTGGGCAAAGCAGCATTTCATGGCAGAGCACTTGTGAAAATGCCCCACAGTGAGATGTGTCTACTTTGAATTTCCTTGGGATTCCGACAAGATGCTCTTCAAGAGGCAACAAGTGACAGGAGTGCTCCTTGGGATGAGTGGTATTTCATTCCACTGGGAAACTGCAGTGTTTGGGAAAGGGGTTTGAACAACCTTAATAGCTTTTGGGTAATAGTTGTGGTTTTTTTTTTTTTTGCTGTGTAGAAGAGAGTGACAAAGCTGAGGCTTTCTAATACAGGATTTCCAAGCTGTTGTCTCACTCTGGGTGTCACCTCACTGATTTCTTTTCATACCCTTCTTCCACACCTGTGGACTGCAGAGGGAGTGAGACCTGTGCAGTTTGAGCACAGAAATGCTGCTCTGACAGGAGGTGTGTCGTTCCAAGAGCTTCCCAGCACTAAACCCCACCCTTTTGGAAACAAAAGACAGAGTATCTGAGCTTCGTGTGCTGTGGCTGCTGGATTGGCAGGGACACATTCCCGTGTCCCTGTTATCAGGGAGGCAGGGAGCCAGATTTCCCTGACTCTCCAGGATAATGGTGGGGTGGTGATGCTTTTTATTTGGGCCTTCAACTCAAATCTGAGTAAAATTGGAGAGAAAACACATGGGAGGGAAGAAGAGATTTGGCTGGCATATTGTTTTTCCATCAGCTCTCTCCACAGTTTTGTTTACTGAAAATAATATAAGTTTTCCATTATGTATTTATTGGATTTTTAATTGAAAGGATCATTATTAAAACCCCCTGACAAGCTAAATTAGGTTCTCTGCTTTGGTTTTAACCGGTCTGATGAGAACTTGCAATATAATCTATAACTATTTATGAGTCAATTTTTTCACTGATATAAATCCCTTTTTAATTCTTCTGTGAGGTCCTTCAGTTTCTCCTACTGTGGAGCCCAAGGGAACTAGAAAATTAAAATCTAAGGCAGCGATTACAGTGAATTATAATTTTACTGTTTCCCATATGAAGAATTAGTTTCTGCCTTTTCTTGTTCTTGTTACAACCTTTGTCAAGAGCATGAATTATCAAAATTCTTCATTGGTTAGTATTCCATATTCCACTTCTAGGGGAAGTGAGACAGCGTGTCCTCTGTGCTGCACTGCTTCCTGGGCCGGATTTCTTTCTAAACAAAAGGATGATGCAAAGTGGAACTCTTGCTGTTTTATACAGTGGACCCAACGAGACATTAATTTCTTTTGTGGTCCTTAGGTATGGAAATATCCCAAGTGGAAAGGTGGTAGCAAAGGGGAAACCTACATGGGATGATCTTGACTTGATTTGATTCCTTATACAGCCTCCAAAATTAAATTGAGCTCATTCTGCAGGGGATGGGGACAGATTCGATGTCCTTTGCACTTGGGGAACTGGTTTAATGGTGAACATGGGGGTGGTTCTAGAGTGAAGATTTGGATTTGTTGATCTTAAAGGTCTTTTTCCACCTTAATGATTCCATGATTCCAGTGAACACTCAAATAACTGTAAATAACTACCTACTCCCTGCTGTTTTATCATCAGTTGGGGAAAGAATAAAAAAATAGTTCTTGGCGTTCCTGAACAGGGACTTTTGGTAGCTCAATAAGGCTCTTTGCAGGCGTAGGAAATCTGAACTGAGCTTTCAGTTGACCACAAAATGTCATCAGGAACTCCAGTGACAGGACAAGGAGCAATGGGTTCAAATTGAAAGTGGGGAAATTTGGGTTAGATATTAGGAAAGAATTGTTCCCTTCGATGGGAGTGAGGCCCTGGCACAGGGTGCCCAGAGAAACTGTGGCTGCCCCTGGATCCCTGGAAGTGTCCAAGGCCAGGCTGGACAGGGCTTGGAGCAACCTGGGCTAGTGGAAGGTGTCCCTCTTCTTGGCAGGGGGTGGCACTGGATGGGTTTTAAGGTCCCTTCCCACCCAAACCAGTCTGTTGTTCTATGATTTCCAGTCTTAAGCTACCTACCTGTTTTGTTCTGTGCTTGAAAGAGTTTTTTATGGAAAGCTGGAATGAGAAACAGATTTTGGTACTTTTGAAATCAATAAAAGATGGTTTAGTTTTTTTTTCTTGGTGGGTAGGGAGTTTGATCCCCTCAGAATTTTCAATAGTGTGTCACAGTCAGAGAGTGAGGATCAACCAAGGCCCCACAATCACCCCAACGCTCAGTTGTGTTTGACATCTGTATTGTTGCTCCAAGCACAAGCAGAATGTTTTTTTACTCCAGAATTGCAGAATCACAGAGAACTGTGATTATACACAGTTATTCACACTTATTTTTAGCACTGGCATTATTCCCCCACATATGTTACATTGCCCTTTCCTGGCCACTGTGTATTCCTTCCTCAGTGCTGTGTTTCACATCCCTCCTGGAGCAGCAGTGGAAAATCTGCTGTGCTTGGAGCCAGCTTGCCATCAATGCTGGGAGCAAAATCTCTCCTCACGTAATTCTTGTGCTGTATTTGCCATTAAGGTGATGATGTGAGGAGCTGAAGAGAGAACAACCTTCTCAAGCTCTTTTGCAGTGGCTCCAGATCATTTGTGGGAGACATTTCAGAGAATCCTGAGTGCTATTTCCAGGGCACTTCTCATAGTGTGGGCATGCAGTTGGTTTTATGGGAAGCACAGTACAGCTGGAGTTGAGGGGTAATGAAGAGCAATTGTGGAGTGAGGGAGCTCATAAAGCACCATAAAACCTCTAATTTCTAAGGCACCGGTTCTAATATGATCCATTTGCTGAAAATAATCTGCTTTAGACAGGGAGGGCAAAAATCTGGAAGAATTTAAGAATCCTTCTGGGATTTCAAGATGTGTAGGCACAGAGTAAGTGCCTAAATACTTTTTCTAGTCTGGACAATGTGGTCTGGGCAATTTTTCACTGAACTGGGGACTCCTATAGCAGCACCATAGCTGATTTTTTGTGCACTTTGCTCTGTGTGCATGCTTAAGAGTTTCCATGAAGAGCTTTGTTTTCCACAATCCCACTGAGCAGATTTTACTTGTAAAGCAGTCAACGTTTAATCCAAAGTGGGTTTATGTAGATGTGAAATTCCTACAAAACAAAATTCTTTCCACTTTGTAGACAAGACCGTTATTGGTATCACCTTTTTATTCTGCTTGAGAACTTTGATAATAACATTTGTGTCTTTAATCCCAGGGATTTAATTTTGGAGTAGTATTGAAAGGAAAATCAATGTACAAGTTATGTTGCAGCTCAGTAACAATCAGTATTTTAAATTAAATTATTAATTACATGAAGTTGAAAAATGTTATTTCATGAAAGTCTTTAACATAAGAGTTAAAAATAAATAAAAGAGTGTGTAAGGGGACGTGTTTCAAAGAGTAAGAGAGAAAAATCACTTCCAAGGAGATGCAGAGCAAGGGATTTCTTTGCAAATATGGAGAATTTCAAACAAGTGCAGAAACTGGAAGTGCAGAAATCCTTTCTCAAGTGAAAACAGAAACATACTATAATTTATTTTACCTTTCTCCTGCTTGGGCAAGAACAAATGTTAAAGAGTATTTCTGTTCTTTCCCTAATTGTGTTGTTTGTTTGTGTTTTTTTTTTTTTTTGGGTTATGGGCCTGAGAGTAGATAGTGAGAATAATAAGGGGAAAAATAAAGGAAAAAAATCTTCAAAATTAAACTCTGTGTAGCAACAACAACAATCCTCTGCAAATTGCACAAGCATAGACACAAATTAAACCACAGATTTTCTTCTGAGGACATGCTGCTAAAGAATAAACCTGAATTATTGAACCAAAAACAAGCACCCCAGGAGCAGGATAATTCTCACATACAGTACATAGATGTATCAGGCATATTTATTGTTCTTTATTTCCTTTGATTTCATTTCATAGAGAAATCCTAAATAGAACTCTATAGATCTCTCACTCTCTCAGTTGTCTCTACAGAGATCTCACCTCTGAGCCTCACCAAATTTTGATCAAAGGTTGTGCGGTTTTCACACATCTCATTATGACATGTTGGGTTTTTTTGCACATTCTCTTTAACTTTGTAATGGGTGAAACTCAACCTCAGTTTGGGATCTGCCTTGAGTTTAGAGTTTGGAATTGAATCCAAGTGAAAATCTACAGCTTAACCAGGCTCAACTGCTTCAGATGGGCTCACTTAGACTGTAATTAAAACAAAAAAAATTTGAAAAGTATTTACTCTTTATTGCAGCCGCAAACCCCAGAGTTATTTCAAAGGTAAAACTTGCTATTTTTTGTTCTTTCTTTCAGCTCCTGTCTCATATCCAATTCCAGAATATTACAGAACATTTCCTAAAGAATTCAGTCTTCTCAGCCTGCCCTGCTGCCATCTCTCCAGGTACATTTCTGCAGCTTGGTCCTGTGGTAATATTAGGATTAGCTCCTATTTCCAACCAGGTTTGTTTTCTGCAAAAATTATCTCCAAAGCTCTTGGTTTTTACATTAAAGCTATGCATAGATTACTGTTTCCCTCCTCAAGTGAGACTTCCTTTTCATCTATCAAAACAAATGTGTCCACTGTAATTCCTTCAAAACATAATCCTGTTCTGCTTGGTAATGATTGCTTTCAGTTTCCATTAATGCAGAGAGAATTCCAGGTCCCAGGGAAGCTGATGGTAGGTCTGTAATCCAGTAGAAGCAAAACTGGAGACTTCTCTGACAAAAGGAAGAGAGAACTCTCCTTGTGAGTAAATGAACTCCCTAACAGCAGGTTTAATAGATATGGCTCAGTTGGGAAAGTAATGCAAAGGGCAATAACATTTTCTGATTGCTTTTCATTTTCAGAAAGCTCCTGTCCACAGTGTGTGAACAGGAGAGAAGGGTACCATTGTGCTCCAGGTGACCTGGCAAGGGTTAGAACTGCTGGATGATGCCTCACCCCAGCCTCACAGCTGTGAAAAAGAAAATATTTCCATTTTGAAAACTCAAAGATGTATCAACATGGGATAGCGGAAAGTGTCCCTGCCCATGGCAGGGGGTAGAACTGGATGAGCTGTAAGGTTCTTTTCGACCCAAACCAGCCTGGGATTATGGGATTCCATGACTAAAGTCCTTAGCACAGAATGATCTCTGGGCCAGGGCAGCTCTCTAGGAGGAGAACTGGACACTAATAAAGGGGCTTTTGCATCAAACCAAGGCCTTGTGCCACAAGTCACAGGGCCTTGGTGTCCCCACAGCCCTCCCGGCCCAGGCAGCGCCTTTCTCCTCTGCCCCACCCCGCACACACTGCACTGCCCCGGGAACCAAAAGGCTTCAGCCTTCAGCACTTCCCCCAAATCAACCACTGCAGAGCAATGAAAACAACAAACACTTTGGATTTATCAATTCAATCATTTTATTTCAATGAAAGAAACTTATCTATATCTAACTTGTCACTGATGACAGAGGCAGGGACGCGACACGGACACACTGAGATCACGCAGCAACAGCCGCAGGAAAAAAGGAAGTTCATTGTTGGGTGCCTCCTTTAATAGAGGTTCAAATTTCCCGCGCTCACAAGCATGATTGGATAAGAGCCTTAGCCCCGCCCAGCTCATCGGCCAATGGTATGGGTGCATTCATACTTCAAAGGGATTGGCTGGGGTCCCTGTCTGAGTTTGAACCTGACTATCAGTAACGTGCCTGGGGCTTGTTTACATCTATCTTCTAATGAGCTTTGGCTGGTCGAGTTGGTGTCTGTCAGGCAAAATTATCTGTGCAGCTACAGACCAGCTATAGCTGTCACACTAACCCATTTTAACTTAGCAAGAGCTACAGTTCAACTGCCTAAGGAACATATTCCAGAGGAACATATCCCAGACCAAGTGCTGAATAGGATTATCTATGAGAAACAAAAAGCTTTGAAAAACCTATGGCTTTTCTTTGCAAACGAGTATCTAGCTTAAATATTCAGAGGTCATTAGCTTAAACATTCAGAGGTCTTTAGCTTAAACACTTGGCTTTCTTATGGCACAGCCTAGTCTGAGTCCCAGTTTGCAATTTATGAATTAAACAGGAATAGAAGCCATGAGATGACCTTTATCCTGTTATCTTAAATTTTAGCAGCAAGCTCTACTAACATCTACCCCTACTTTCTCCTACAAAATTTATCCATATTAATTTTTCTAGTTCTGCTCCTCAAATTCTTGAGGCAGCAGCTATGATGGCACCTCAGTCATGGACCTCCCAGCCCTCCAGCAGATCAACACTGTCACTGAGCTTGGTCCTGTCTGCAAAATGACTGAGGGTGCCTCGACTGTCTTGTCCAGGTCCCTCATGAAGGTGTCCATGCCATGGTCAGGGTTACTCCAGCCAGAATCCCCACTTGCTTTGGGTCTTGCTGTGCCTCCGTGGGTGTTGTATCATCAGCGGTGGAGCCATGGTGGGACGGCCTCTATGTCTGGAGCCCTGGAATGAGGTGTCTGAGGCTCCGGAACGCCCTGCGCAGAGCCCTGAGCGCCCTCCCCACGGGGCCCGGCTGCCACATGGGGACAGCTGCAGCTGAGTGCAGGCCTTGTGGGTGCCCCAGTGACTGCCTGGCCCTCTCCAGAAACTGTTCCTCCCACCAAGTGGTCCCCATGGCAGCCTCCAGTTCCCTGAAATCCCTCCCTGCGTCTTCCATTTGGGACAGGCTTTGTTCTTCTGATTTCATGCCTGTGCCCATGGGAAAGACCAGGGGTTTCATGTGGTATGGGCAGATCAGGGCTTCCTGTGGCTGATCCACGCCATTCTCTGAGGCTGTGCAGACTTTAGAGCCCCAGCTCTCTGTCCATGACTCAGACAGCAGGAACCCTGAGGCAGTTGCTTTCTCACTCTGCAGCTCAGGTCTTGGACTGGTTCCCATGTCTCACATGAGAGGGACCATGAGCTGCTCTCTTCCTCTCTGCTCTGGCTCAGGTCTTGGTCTTCTGTCCAAGCCTTGGGAGGGGCACTAAGCTGATCTCTTCCCTGCTCATCCTGCTTAGCTCTGTGTCTTCTGGCCATGGCTCAGATTGGTGGGACCCTGAGGTGCTTTCCTTCTCAGTGCTCCTGCTCAGGTCTGTGTCTTCTGCCCACTCTGTGGATGGGCCAGACCAGAGCTCCTGAGAGCAGGACCACTCGTCACCCTGCAGCCCTGCCAGGGGTGCCCTTGCTGCTGACCCTGCCCACTGTCCCATCCCCGCTGCTTCTTTGGCAGTGCTCCGAGCTTTCTCTGCACTGTAGCCCCACACCCTCCTGCCTGCCAAGATGTCCTGCTGTTCCAGCTTGCTGTTTCCGAGAGTCCTGCAGGGGCACCGGGATGGGCTGCCCCAGGGTGTGTGAGGCAAAGCCTCTCCTCCATCCCTGCCCGTCCTGCTCCAGCCGCCATTACCATGTGCTCCCCGCCCCACAGCGCCCCCTGCAGCCGCGGGGGAATCATGGCACCCGCCCTGCCCGGCCGGGAGCCAGCAGCGCCCCTGGTGGCCGTGACCGGAACTGCACCGAGGGGAGAGCGCCCGCGGCCGGGAGCGGCTGGGACTGGGTTTGTGTTCTGTTTGTTGGTAATGCCAGAGCTGCTGTTGTTTGTTTGCTTTATTATACACACTGGTAAAGAACTGTGATTCCTATCCTCATACCTTTGCCTGAAAACCCCTTAATTTCAAAATTATAATAATTCAGAGGGAACAGGTTTACATTTTCCATTCCAAGGGAGGTTCCTGCCTTCCTTAGTAGACACCTGTCTTTTAAACCAAGACTGTTGCAAAAGGCATTGCTGCAGGCTGAAATTTATTACAAATAATTAAAAGTTTTAAAGAATTGTGGGAAATGTAAAAAAAAAATCCAAGATCATCATTCATTGATGTCTATTAACTGTGATAATTGCATACTCAGCAGAAAATCCCCTTCTATAATCAGGCTAGAGAGCTCACTGAAAAAGATTCTTGCACATGGAACATGTGCAACACCAAGTTTAGGATGAAGACCAGTAATGTGAAAATACTGGGCTCACTGGGAAAAAAATTTTCCTTCCACCATAGTCAAGAATGCCATCATTTGCCCCTTCATAATGCAAAGTAAACCACAGGAGAACTCACAGGGTTCAGAAGGCAAAGGAAAAAACTCCAGAGATGAGCTGTTGGAATATAATTTCAAAATGGATGAAATATTCACATAGCTCCAATTTAAACTGAGAAATTACAAGAGGAAATAATGGTGAATATTCTAGCAGAGGGTAGGTTTAGATGGACTGTTGGGAAGGAATTATTCCTTGTGAGGGTGGTGGGGCCCTGGCACAGGGTGCCCAGAGAGGCTGTGGCTGCCCCTGGATCCCTGGAAGTGTCCCAGGCCAGGCTGGACAGGGCTTGGAACAACCTGGAATAGTGGAAAGTGTCCCTGCCCATGGCAAGGGGTAGGACTGGATGAGCTTTAAGGTTCTTTCCAATCCAAACCATTCTGGGATTCTGGAGTTCTATAAAACAGAAAGTTGAGACGTTTTCTAGACTTCATAATGAGTTTTGCCCACACGTGTTTGTATCTCACTGGCAGTATCAGAGAAGGTGCCTCAGAGTCCACAAGTTTTACTTAACTATCAAAATTGAGGAATTATGTTGATATGACTAAATTGCAAAAATAGACCTGCATTTCTGAGGAAAAGAAATCTTTAACTTGAGGAAAAAGAGGTTTAATTTTTAAACTTTTTTAAATTACATTTTTTGTGGATTTTCTTGACCTATTTCACTATTTTCAGATACATTAACGTTAAATGGTTTTGCTGATTCCTGCAATATTTACACATACCTGGCCTTTACCAATGTATAAACCAAATCTTTTGAGTGTTCTGTCCATATAAGCTGATATCCTTTTTATCTGGTATTCCCATTTTCCCAGGTACAGTACCTGAGAATTTTCTCCAATCATGCAGAGATTTCAAACTCTGATACCACAGAGTAATTTTGGTCTTTGTGTATGTGTTTTTAAAAATATATATTGCAGGCATTTAAAAATATAAATTAGGGAATTGCTCTTGAAATTCAATCTTAAAGCTGTAACTAGGAAAATTATTAAATTAGACTGCTGTAATTTAGTTAATAATCCCACTACATTTCTTTAACATAGACTTTATAGCTGTTTTCCAGTTATATTTCAGTTTCTCTCTCCCCTTGATTAAACATTATGCAGCAATATACAGCAGTGCAAAGCTCTGAGTTGTAATGATAATTATAATTCATTAAATATTGATCAAATTAAATCTAAAATTGCTTGGATGTCATTCATTTGCTAAGTACAAAATAAAATGCTATAACATGCAAATAACTTAGTGGTTGTGTACATAAACTAATAAAATGAAAATATGCATGGTAATATTCTCAGTAAGGAAAGAAGTTTTTCTTAAATTAAAACTGTAATTTGACCAAGATGATTATCCCTGCTCCTGCCCTTGAAAATCTGCCATTCGACTGCTGCCACTAGCAGCACAATTCAGAATGCACAATTACATTCTTATTTCTTTTTGAATCACATAGAAGCTGATGAGTGCATACTAAATATCTGATTTTTGCAGACATGGGGGTTACAAGGAGCATTTAGTATAAAAAACCTGCCACTTTCATGTACCAACTCTCACGTTTTTAAGAAGTCATAGAACCACACAATTGTTTGAATGGAAGGGACCTTGAAACTCATCCCATCCCACACCCTGCCAGGGACACCTCCCACTATCCCAGGTGGTTCCAAGCCCTGTCCAGCCTGGCCTTGGACACTTCCAGGGATCCAGGGGCAGCCACAGCTTCTCTGGGCACCCTGTGCCAGGGCCTCCCCACCCTCACAGCCAAGAATTCCTTCCCAGTAATAATCTTCAGAATTCCTTGGTGCTATTTGGGTTTCTACACTACTGGTATTTAAAAGAGTTGCAGGCACAGCTTTACTGCCTTACACAGGATCTTCCCCAGGTGCTGTCCTACTCCATTCTTCATCCAAGTCACTTCCATCACTCTGGCTACATGGACAGCACTGGCATTCCCACAGGATTTACAACCAGTGAAAACCTCCCAGCAGGACTCCCAGGAAAGCAGAGCCATCCACACAGTTGCATTTGGGACAGGCAGGTCTGGGGGGTTGGTGCTGCTCTCTGCTCAGGATTTTTACCCTTATTTGTAAAGGTGATTATTCAGGGATGAGCAATATGTTTGCCTTCATGTGTGGGACAGGATGCCTTGAGCATTTGATGCTGCCTTAGCTGCTTCCCTGCACTCCTGGGATGCTCAGATGTGGCACAAGACCCTGACTACTCTGAGCCCAGACACTTCATCTTTGCCTTTCCCTCCCAGGCAGTTCAAATCTGTGTTCCCTGGGCCTCCAGTGAGGGCCATCTGCACGCCCTGACATCAGCACAGGTCTTCATAGTATTCCAGCAGGCAGTGAGCCTGCTCTATAGCCCTGCATGGAAAGGACAAGGTGTCTAAGAACATTTGGAAAGGAGATTGATGTATGAAAGCTCTTACATGTCCCTGAAATTTCAGCTGGCCTTTTTCCTTCAGTCAGGCTCAGTTATTTTTGCCTTGGTTCAATAGATTTTTGAATTCACTCATAACCTTTAGAAAATGCATCACAAACAACCCAAAATACAGGCTATTTTGGAGTTCACTTTTTTTCACTGAGTAAGGACAAGGGTGAGGTTTAAAGGAAAAGCAGCTGTTGGATTTCAAAGGGAGTGAGGTGTTCAGGGATGCTTTGCCAGCACCTGGTGTAGGGAGAGTTGGTACCTCAGTAAAAATGCTGTAGAGATTTCATTTCCATGGCAAGTTATCTCCAGCTGGGGCTTGCCCAGGAATGACTGCTAGCTTTGTCAGGCTGAGGGAATCGTGAGGAATGGCAGTACTGCAGGAAGGAGAAGGAACCCTGGCAGCAGAGGGAGTGGCAGGGCTGAGCAGCACCAATAGGGAACACCAGTAGTAGGGAAGGTGAGTAATCCACATACTGGTGTGGAAAGTGAGACAATTTTGTAAAGGACAGGAGCTGGAAAATGGGAAAGACAAGCACACACACAATTACAGGGAGCTGCTTAGAGCAAAATGCACCATTATTTGGGCAAAGAGTAGCTCTGTCTGGTGAGATTTCTTCTGGCAGCCTACAGCTCTTGAAACTCAGCAATTTCCTACATTTTCCCAGTGTTTCATCAAGAGACATGTAAAGAATCATCAATTCTTGTCACCAGCTCTGTGTGTGCAGCAGAGCACAAACTGTCTGGCAAGATCCACAAACCTTCCACGTGTGGAGACAAACCTGAGCATCCACAATCGATTTTAACACTGTGTTAATAGTCAATACAGGAGGAGGAATAAAGGAGAGCAAGAAAGATTTACATGAGGAATTATGTTAACAAACTAAATCAATTGGTCATATCACAAAATTTCACAGAGGTGTGACTCTGTCAAACTTGACATATGTACCTCGAGCAAGCCAGAGGAGGAGTGAGAGGGTAACAGCAACAAAGAGGCACCAGAGCAGATATCTGTGCAATGACTGGAGCAAGATTGGTTTACTTTTTAGACAGAAATTTATATGAACAAGCAGCAACCTGACCTGTTTTTCAGAAGAATAGTCTTTAACAGCAGAAAAGGGAGCATTTATTCTCCCTGAGCAATGTAATTTCTGAGCGTTAACGCACTTCACTTATGGGCTGCTGCTTCTTTGGCAAACCAGAGAGCAAAGCCAGTGATGCTCAAAAGTTTGCTCCAGTTAGATCAATAAACACCCTGAAGGAGAAGGATATCAGTCCTTGTGCACCAGGGTTCACTCACGTGGAGGTAAAGCAGAACAATTCCTGACTGTGCCAGCTAAGGGATCCTTAAAGTGGCTGAGAAAGAGGGAGAGACTACCAGGAATTACACTAGTAATTCTGAGTTACATTAGCTAAAATCTAAAATCTTTTTTATGAAAAGACTACAAATCCAGATGAAATGCCTCTGATTCATCTGGAAATTGGTTCTAAGGGAATAAAAGGAAGTTTGGGGGGGTTTCATCCCTCTTGGGTGGCAGTGTGGCAGACAGGCACTTTTATGAAGTGTTAAAATTTTCACAACCCTGTTGTATTTCTTTCCTCCCTCTGTGAAATAATGACACCAATAAAAACTTGGATTGAAAGATTATCTACAATTATTACAGAAAAATATAATTTAAGGGAAAAATGGAGTACTAGCAATGTATACCAAACTTATAATGAAAACAAGACAACATTTTCACTGAGACTGCCAATAAATTTCTAAATATTTTTTTTTACATTCTTATTAATTTTACAGGTCATATCTTGGATTTAACTAGTTAGAATTATTTGGATTTATGTCATAATGTCCTAAAAGCTGTAGCTGTAGCCACTGTAACAAAATATACCTTGATGAACAATTAAATTTAATTTTATTGTTCACATATAAATAGCAGATTACCATTGCAAATAAATAGGGGATTGTTAATAAATTCAAGACTGCAGCTTGTGTTTGTTCTTACACAATTTAGTTGCTGGTTTAGTTTATTTTTGAGTTTAATTATACACAATAGGAAATGGGATGCCTGACAAAAATGAAGCTTCATTAAATAAGATTATTTTAGTAGGCTGAGTTACAGGGTTTAATTCTTATTTACAGCAGGGTCTGTTCATATCACACTGGCAATAGATGTAATAAGCCCTATATCAGACCCTCAAATAGTGGTGTAAATGAGACACAAACTACAGGCCTGTTTGATGTGGGGGTAAATCATCATTCAAAATTAGATTAGAAACTGAAAATCTCATTTGTGCTAAAAAGCCTTTAGCTAATAGAGGCCCAGGCAATGGCTTGGAATCAGGGAAATTATCATATTCTATATTGGGAAAATGGACATAAGACAAAAAAATTCAGCTGGCAGAGTGTACTTAAGGAAAGATCCTGTCTTTACCAGCCTTGTTTAAGCAAATGAACCAGCAAATTCTGTGACAGAAATACTGGTGCCATCAGTACAAAAGCAAATATTTTCCATCAAAAACCAAGGCCAGTTTTAGCTACCAAATCTCTCCTTTAAAACAGCTCACCCCTCTCTCCTGGTGCTGGTGGCCCAAGGCCACCCCATGCCCACATGTCCCCAGGGAGAACCAAAGCACCCGAATTTGAGACTGAAGTAGAGATTTGGGGTGGGGTGGGGGGTTAAAGTCATAGAAACTGGCCAGACTGAGAGGAAGTCTGGCACAGACACAAAGTGGAAAGGTTTAGGAATAGCTTAGGGTAAGGCTGGATTCAATTACTTCAAGTGCCTTGAAGGTTTGGAAGCTGAGTGAGGATATACCAGAAATGCATCAATGCAAATAATTTAGAGGATTGATCAGTGTGACACACAGATGGAGGAGACCTCATTGCATGCCTATAAGGAAAGAAGGCCTGCTAATAAATTTGCATACTAGGAACGATATTGCTTTTAATTTCCATGTTACTTTGAAAACGATATGAAAAAAATCTCTATCTAAACTCTATCATACCCTTTCAGACATGGTAACTATTCAAAGGCTATAGCTTATCTCTCATAGAGTTTATTAGCTGTGCAGCCATTCGCTTTTTAAGATTTTTTCAAGTGATCTTATGAAAAAGATAATAACAAGTTAGATCACCAAGTCCTCTTTACTCCTACCTGTCTGCAAAACCTTGAAATATTTTCAAATGTTTTATCTGTATGTGCTCAACCTACTCCAATATTTATTTTAGGATTTTAAATGCTGCTAATCTAAATGCTGGCATACTAAATGCTCCACAATTTTCTATTACTTCCTTCATTGCCAGACAAGAGGGGAAAAAAAAAAGAGGCCTCAATGAAGTAGCCTTTTTTTAAAGGTCACCTTTATTATGGCAGAGATTATCTCCCCAGGTTATCAATGTTCAACATCACTGTTTTGATTAAACATCACTCTAACCTGCCACGACTATAAAACAACCTTTCCCCAGCCATCTTTCTGTGGGTAATGGACAGAAATTCTTAAATATAATTAATGGCTGGGTATAACCATCCATTTTATCCGGATTTCCCAAAGCCACAATGCTGTGACACAGAGGTTGATACATGGGTGCCAGTGATGGTAACTAATCATTTATGTCCTGGGAAAGTGGTGTTTTCTGTTTTTCATTCACTGCAGCCTGAGAGTCTAATGGCAGACAGGTAATCTAAAACCCATTAAAAGTGTAAATTATGTAGTCATTTACAGATGGGAAACAGTAGACAAATCTGTTAAGCACTTTGCTGAGACCATCATTTGAAAGCCACAACATTATCAAACCTTTCCACAGTTAATGCCTTCAAACCCAGAACTGTGAATTTGTTAATGCTGTCAAAGCCACTTTATTCCTCACTGCTTTATGTGTCAGGGGCAAATGTTTACATTATCACTCCTTCTGAGACATCCCTTTATGCTGTCCTTGTAGTAGAGAACAGAAATAGCAAAGATTTTAGCACTTCTCAAAAGAAGGAGAAAGAAACAATGAACAGATTTTTCAGTTTTCTCCCCATTAGCGACTTAGTTTTGAATTCTGACAGAGGAAGGCTCGGTGATTTAAATAACATTTCAGTCATTAATCACTCAAAATTATGGCTAAGAGAGTTGAGAGTCACAGGGAAAGGAATCAGGCTGTAGCTGAAGCAGCTCCACAATTCAGTAAGACACTCATGCATCAAGGGGAACATTGGGGACTGTTAGTGCTTCCATTTTTATAGATGTTTCTCCAAGCCATTGTTTGAAATTTATACCTAGATGGATTTAGCAGGGCTTCTAATCCTTATGTAAGCTGGATAAATACAAGAATATTTAAAATCCAGTTTTTCAAATGATGGTGCATTTTCAACAACCTTGAAAAACCTAGAGGAGTGGTCATTCTTTCCAGTGTATCACTGCAAGTTGGAATAAAAAATTGGAATTAAAAAAAAATAGTTATCTGATTCATCTGGCACAGGGCACTGAGAGACAGGAGAAGATAGTTCTGTGCCAAAGCTGTGACTCCAGTCAGCTTGGGCATCCCTATCCTGGCCAGATTTGTCCCTGCAAAGATCCCCAAGATGGTTTAAGTGCCAGCTCTGCTCCTTCCTCCTCTCTGATCATACAGGTCTAGTAGGTTATAATTTTCTCATTTAACTAACATCCAGCTTTTCCCATCTGGCTTGGATTAATGCCTGAGATCACATCCCTTGGATGTGGCTAAAACAAATTCCCACTCTCTGATATTTCCAGCACAAACCTCACAAATACACTGGTGGTGACTTTGTTACTCTGTTATCTGCAGGACTGTTACAACATTTTACAGTCACCACCAATATCCATAAAAAACGGACCTTGGGCTCCCAATCTCCACCTGACTTGGGTCCACGTGTGGAATCAATAGTTTGGGTGCTGCTTCTGCATTAGGCCTTTACCCAAGGACCCCAAAGCAATTCCAATCACAGTGACTGTGATTTTTGTCTTAGTGATGTGTGAGATTTTCTGGGTCTGGGGCTGGGGATTTTCTTACTTTTCACTGGAAGGGAATAGGAGTAAGCAAATGCAGTCACAGGACTGAATTTGGACCAAGATACAAATTTCCCTGGGGGTGTACTCACATGAAAGGCTTTCTTTCCCACCCAGGGGTCTTCTTTTGATCAAGGTTTGAATTTTAGTGGAAAATGGTGTCAATTTGCTTTAGCTCCTTGCTGTTAAGTGTACTAAAGGAATGTGTGCACCCAAAAATAAACAGCAGTCACTGCACGATGTGAGCCTGAGCTGCTGGAAGTGTCACCCAGGAGGAACCTTGAGCTTAGCACAGGATTTGGGATGCCATGGGCCTTCCATATAAAGTGGCTCCTGATGGATATGACTTTACTCACTCTTGAGCAGATTGGACATCCTCAGTACATTTTAGACAACATATCAATCACTGGTTTTGACACACTAGGTCATGACATGAGCTTCCTTCTCAAAATGCTTTCCAAAGGTGTTATTTTATTACAAACCTGATGTTCTTCCCCATTTCTTGCCATTTGAAGGCAACTAATACAAAAACAGTTGCAAACAAGTGACTAAACCTGTGAAGATCATCCTTGCTGGTTGTCTAATAAACAGGATCCCTGGCAGATGTATTTCGAAAGCAAAGCAACTCTCCCTCATTAACCTGCACAGAACAGAAGCTATTGCATTAGTGGGCAATTAAACCCCTCAGATATCTTCCATACCACATTCCAAGCACGTGCCAATATTTAAGCATCTGCCAGACAGCAGGTGGTTTGTAAATCATTATCTTTTCAAATTATGTTGCTAATGGCATGTGTGAAATGACTGAAAAATGACATGTTTCCTCCTCTCTGTCATTAAAATCAAATAAATTGCTGCAGTGCATTATCTAAAGCTTGAGAAGTATAAAGCACTGGCAAGCCTGGGGTTCCCATTTTCCATCCTATTGTCCATTAATGATGGACAGTACTCTGGGATATTTGACATCTATGACTCCCCTCTACCAGGAACAACTAAAGACAACCAAAGGCATGATCAACGAGTTCCCAAATGGAACAGAGCTTATTAATTAGGAACAATCAGCCAATTCTTCAAACAGCACTGACAGCTAGCACAGTCTGGCTATAAAAATAGTGAAGAATTCCTGTCAGAATACAGGGACACTTGGGAAAACAAATGATATTGTGCGGGAACAAGGGAGAGAATTTGGAAGTAAAGTTGAGCCCAGGGAGAAAGGAGGGGTGGGAGGAAGGGGTGTTAAGATTCCACTTACTCAGATTTGATATAAATTCACCGAATCAGATCTGTTTTGCCCATGACAGGAATTGCTGAATGATCTCTCCCTGTCCCTATCCCAACCCACAAACCTTCAATTACATTTTCTTCCCCCTGTCCAGCTGAAGAAGGGGCTGATGGAAGGGCTTTGGTGAGGCACTGGGCATCCAGCTGGGCCCAACCACACCAAGACAGACCAATCCCTTGGGGTTTTTGATAATTCTTCAGTGCAGAGCTCCCAGTGAGTGCTCAATGAGGAATTCAGTTTCTTTTCTGGAAGCTTAGGGTGTGCAAATACAGAATCACAGCATGATCTGGGTTGGAAAGGACCTTAAAAACCATCTCATTCTGACCCCCCACCATGGGCAGGGACACCTTCACTGGCCCTTCACTTGTTCTGAGTCCTGTGCAGCAGCTGAATCTTCTGAGGATAAAAACTCTTTTCCAAGTCCTTGGCTTGGCTGCTGAGTGTGGCAGTGCTTGTTCTGCTTTTCCAAACTAGTCTCTTACCACAGTCTGCTGGGTGATCTGGGCACTTGGATGGACACATCCAGGACTGTCCTGTTTCTCTTCACCCGGAAAAAACCCATTTATCACAGAATCACAGAACAGCCTAGGGTGAAAGGGAACTCAAAAAATCATCTAATTCCAAGCATTGCATAAATGTCCTGATTAAACCAGCTGTTAACTCAGAGAGAAAGGTCAATCTGTGCCTTACCCTGTGAGCACAGTGCTTGAAAATGTGGTTTATGCCCTAAATAAACAGACAGACACAGGGACAAACCTACAGCTCTATAGAACCACCTCATTGTGACATAACCTGAAAACAAGGGATGTTTAAATAGGTGTCCTTTCAGGATCTCCCCGTTACAAATGTCTGGCAGAAAGGATGCAGGCATCATCAAATCAGGCAGCCAGAGTTAAGAATTTGGAAAGCTGACTTAGTTTTGGACTGGAAAAGTTTTCTGAAATAAATTAAGCAAGACAGTTAATCTTTTTTCTTTCTTCCATGCTAATTTTGTATCATTTCTATTAATGAACAGTTGCTTTCAAATTCCCTTCTGTTTCAGGATCCTGAGCATTCTAGGTGATTGGAGACTTCCAGATATTTTACATCAAGATGACTGCCAGTTAAAATGATGGATGAGCAATGGGAAAGGGTTCTTAAGTATTGGAGGAGAGCTGTGATGTGCTTTAGCTCCGTAGCCTTCTGGCACAGCCAATAAAGACAAAACAATAGTGGAGATTTACTATAGGAAGGAGCTGTAAACAAGGCAGCAGTCAGTGAAAAACACTGCTGCAGTGCAGACACAAAGTACCACACAACTCTGGGATATTTCTGTTTTGCCACCTAAAACAATCATATAAAAATCACGACCCATTCAAAACGGATTTTCTTTTTTTTTTTTTTTAATTTCATTTTAGAGAGTATTGGTGCATTGGATAAGACTTGAAGTTCCTACAGACCATGCAGATCTCACACGGGGAATTAAAATACTGTGGCACCACCAGTGATTATCTTTATGTTTTGTCAGTCTCCACCCTTTACTGCCTTTCCCATATTACCTGCTAGCACCAAAAGATTTGGTCCATTTACTGTAATCAAAAGTTCCCCACAAATCTCTCTGGTTCATATTTAGTCTGAATGAAGCACCTCATCCAAACCTCCAGTGATTCCACTGAACAGAGCCCACTCCACTGAAAGGCAAAGAGTAGCAAACCCACAAAATTGATACCATAAATCACACAGAATGGCTTTGCTCCAAAATAGTTTGAGTTTCAGTAATTAAGGAAGCATTACCCAGCTTGCTGAAGTCTTCAGTGAGTTTTAGAGTCGTGTGAGCAGTTCTCAGCTCTCCTGCATCCCTGTGTATATTGAATTATTTACCTACAAGACACAGAACAGCTCAATATCACAAGTGAACCATTTAAGAGGTTTCTGCAACACTTGCATTGAAATGTTCTGACTATAAACTCAAGTTAAATGTTACTAAATTCTTCTGAACTGTTTTCTTCACGATTTTATATTGAGGGGGGTTGGATGGTCAGCTCAGGCTTTGCTGCATCACCAGAAAAAAAGACTGAAAATTGCAGATTTGGGTTATTTCTAAGTAGCCATTTCCACAAGGGTTCAGGTGGATGTGGTGATGGGCAGTGTAGGGGATGGGGAGCAGTTTATGCACATCTGGCTCCAAACATGGAGAAAATCCATGTTAAGGACATGCATATGATCCAGCAATATCAACAGGTACCACAATCCTTTCAAATAAACTCAACCCCCCATCCCCCCCCCCAAAAAAAAACCCCAAAAAACCCTAAAAAAACCCTCAAACTCAAACTCAAAAAGAAAAAAAAAAAAAAAAGAATTGGGAATGTGAGTGAAAGATTCAGGGAAAAATTGAAAAAAAATCCTTTTGCAGGTCAGCAATATATTGAATATTTGCATGTTAGTTACAACCTACTCAGATGGTGTCCTCTGCATTTCTGCTGTGTGCAAAATTAGCTTCAATTTCCTATTTAGGGTTGTAATTTATTCTTGATTACATTAAGGAGCTGTCCTTCACAGTTAATGACAGATACAAATACACAGTTTGGAATATACATCTCAGATAAAATATTTCAAACTCTTAAATAGTTTTGAGTCCTGAAAGACCCTCTGAAAATAAATTTTGTTTTCAGAAAAGAGTGACTTCAGAAGACCAAAAGCTAAAGGCCACATTTTTAGTGGCATTTACCTAAGTAAAGATATGGAGAGATTTGAGGGCAGGAACCTGTTAAGATTTTCTAAATTTGCATTGTTATTCATGGAAGCACTAGTGGAATATTGTCCTCTGTCTTGTTTGGAAATGCAATTCCAGCTCCTCATTTGCTCAGGATTTCTGAACCAGGCACCTGCTGTGAGGAAGGCTCATAAAGCAGTTTAAAAGGTATTTGCAGAGAATAAAATGCATAAATGCTATAACAAGCAAACCGGTATTATTGTTTAATCCGAAATCCCTTTTGGCATGAAATTTTTACAAATACTCTCAAATTCCTGCACATGTAACAAGGAAGGTGATTATTAAGATTTTCCTATTCAGCACTACAGCAAGTGGGAGTCCCTGGTTGTTGTGTTGAGCATAGAGATTCATTTGGTCCAATTAACAACTGTATTATAATTGTTTCAGCCTACAACCTTCCCTCCACTCCACCTGAAATTCTCAAACCTAAAAGAGCTCTGGAAAAATTCACCAATGACTGGACCCACTCCAAAGTCAAATGGTTTTCTGAAGCAAGTGGCAGAGAAAGTGCAATAAGGAGGAAATTGTGTGCAGGGCATTAAATCCCATTACACAGGAGCACCAAGGTTCATCCTAGGCACAATTTTATTAAGATGTACATGACCCAGATGAAACTGAAAGACTAACAACATATTTTTTTTCTGAATTAGGGCAGAGATTGATCCTTCTACCACAGAAGGTAACAAGTTTCAGCAATAAAACATGACTTACAAGAGACCAAATTCTTCATTATCAACAAGGAGAAAGAGACCTTGTTGATAAATTGAAGGGCACCTTAGTTCGGGTTTATTTTTGTAGTTTTCATAGAATTGTTTAAATTGGAAAAGACTGCTAAGAAAATGGAGTCCAACCAGTACTGCCAAGGCCACCACTAACCCATGTGCCACATGGTTTTTAAATCCCTGGATAGGGATTCCACCACTGCCCTGGGCAGCTGTACCAGGGATGGACAGCTCCTTCCATGAAGAAATTTTCCCCTATATTCAACCTGAGCCTCCCCTGGCCCAGCCTGAGGCCGTTCCCTCTCCTCCTGTCCCTGTTCCCCGGGAGCAGAGCCCGACCCCCCTGGCTGTCCCCTCCTGTCAGGGAGTTGTGCAGAGGCACAAGGTTCCCCCTGAGCCTCCTTTTCTCCAGGCTGAGCCCCTTTCCCAGCTCCCTCGACTGCTCCTCATCAGACTTGTGCCTTCAGCCTACAGCAGCTTATGTCTCATGCTCCTAAAACTGTCTTTAGAGCTTTTTTTGCAGGTTAATAAATGCTAAAAACACCTTCATATGGTTCCATTATTTACAATTAGCTAAAATGTTGCTCATGCAATGAATTTGCCCACCCTGAAGACATCGAATCTCAGTTGTCCTTCTTCTGTTAAAAGCCAATGAAGAATTCCATCTTCTTCCCTCTGAGGATGGGCTGCATCCAGATTCTACTCCAGTCTTCAGCCTTCTGAAATTGAAGTTGCAGTAGGTAAGAACTGCTTGGCCACTGTGTTCAGAGGGAAAAAATTCGTTGGATTGGTGCAATGATCAGTTTTTCCCCAGCCTGCTTCAGGACAGATACAACACCCTCACATGGTATCCTCATCAAGCTCAGTGGGATTTGAGGTGATGGCAGCAGTCATTTGAGAAAGAAAACACATCATAGGACAATGTAGCAAGTGTTTGGAGAAAGATTAAATCTCAACACTAAACTACTCTTAGAGAAATTCAAACTTTGTAAGAAAAAAATTAAATATTGGATTTAAATAAATTATTAAGATTTATATTCAATAACTGAACTTGAAAGCAAGTCTACGACCTCATTTTGAAACTGGTCTTCATCTTACAAATGGAAGTGGTGAAGAATAACTTTTATGTGCCTGATCTTGATCATCTTTAATGTTGTATATTAACTGCAGATGGGTTAATGGAGCAATTATTTTATTTATAATTAAAATCACTGTTAGGGAGTGATAGTGAAAGACTACATAAATAACTTCACCATGCGAAGAGAAAATAACTGAGGAGAAGTTCAATAATTGTGATGCAGTTCATAAACAGAATTAGGGGTCGTTTTTTGCAGGTTTGCCTACTTTGTCTGAAATAACACCTTCTGAGGAGTGGAGCACAGAGAGAACGAGAGACATTTTAAGCTTTCACTTTTTAATAGAAAGCGAGCTTGTCTCAAAATCACCAATGGCTGGAAGAAAAGGTTATACAAGTGAATGGGATCCTAATTAAGTACCACAGGTAGTAAATGTAATGTTATGTTTCAATGATTTTATGGATAAGGAGCTAATTTGTGTGCTATTTCCAATAAGAGTTTTATGGCTAACACTAATAAATAAAAGAAAATATGTTCTGATTTTTAACAAAATGCAGGTTCTTATCCCAGCAGTTTATCTCAGTCTTATATCCAGAGATTAGGCTATGGCCCAGCTTAAAAAGCAAGTTAAGTTCTATTACTTCTGCTCACCTCTCCATAAATACAGACTGTATTCTTTAATTGCTTACCACCACTATCATCCCTTCCCATAAAGTTAATTGGCAATAAACTTTCCTCAATGATAGTAAGATTATTAAAAAAAAAAAAAAAAAAAAAAAAAAAGAGAAAAGAGAGGAAAAAAGCTTCCAGTGATTTTTGCAGGAGTCACCTTTCCTTTGCAGGCAGCACACCATGATTACCATACGACAGATCACAGCGTGACTCCTTCTCTTCTAATTTCCTTCCCAGGAAGAAAGTTTCTGCCCTTTCCTTTACCTCCAAGTCAGCCTCTTGTGCTGCATAAATCAATACAGCACCATTAGCTTTGACAGAGCTAAGCCAGTTCACCACAATTGATGATACAACCCCTTGTCTGCACACCCAATTAAATATTAATTAAAGATGAGCAAACAAACAAAAATTCTTGCCAGCAGAGGATTTGGAAACCTCTCCAGCATTGTATCATTACCCCTGTCTGTCAGGACATTAAGAATGAAGGTCTGGAGCTTGCAAGGTGTGAACTGTGGTGGAGAAAAGGAGTGATCAAAAATCCCTATGTGATGCAGTGCCCAAAGCTCCTTGTTGGACTTACACCTCTGAGGAATGACAATATCTCTTCTTTATGAGGAAGATATTCTCTTCCTCAGAGGTGTAAGTCCAACGAGGGTGGATCAATGTGCTGCTTTACACTGAACCCTCACTTCTGCCCTGGTTCATACCAGTCCATGAGGTTGTGGACTTTGCACATTTTGTAGTGGTGATTTGCTCCCAAGCATCCAATCCATCTCTGGAGAGACAGCCAGGACTGCTGGAATTTTACACTACCTGGAGTTATTTCCAGATTTGGAAACTGAAGGTGTAATTCTGTGGGGTTAAAACAGGGAGGAGAAAGGTTCGTAAACCAGAGTGGACCAGGACTGAGAGAGGATGAAGTTACTCCATAATTCAGCTCATCAAATTTTGGGACGAAATAGCTCTCAAATCAACCATTTAAAAGCAGAATCTCCTTGAAAGGGGTGGGGGCAGGGGGGCAGGAGAATCAAAGGATTATAAAAATCCTCTTTCCTAACTGCTTGCTAACTCCACAGAGTGACATCCACAGAGAGGATGTCAGCCCATAACTGCTGTAGGAGTTAATGAGCTTAATGTCCCAGCTAAAATCATCAGAGATATTTGCAGCTCACCCCCAAAATGGGCAATTTACAGCACCAAGTCTTGAACAGCTCTTGTCACACACTTGGGTACAAGAATCACTAAATGCAGAGGTGGGGGACGGCTCCATTCTTTTGCTGATAAAGGGAACTGCCTTTTTCTCTACAAACTCAAGTTTAAAATCAGTGTTTACCTGTTAAAATATCCATTTGCAAACTTCTGTGGGACAGACTCAGAGGTCATTTACTTACCTGGCTACCTAGCAGAAGGTGAAGAAAGCTTGCATCAATTTTGAATTCGAACCGTTAAGGTTAAAACAAGTGAAATGTGATTTGTTAGAAGATAATAAGATTTGCATTTTCAGATTTGAATTTCAGTTTACCTACTGCATAATCTGGATTTTTTTTAATGCATTCTAATTGGCATTGGGTTTGGTAAGTAAAGGGCTTCCTTGGATCTAGCCTTTATATAACCCTCAGGTCAACTTTCCCATTTGCACCCAGAAAGCGCTGATAAAGTTTTGTCCCTAAAATAGATTTGTAGGCATAGCTCAGGACTGATGGCATCTTCATTTGGGCAGTGACATAAAGGAGGACACAGCTCTGGGCTATCTGAAGACACAAATAGGAAAGCAGTTTTTTTCTCCATAGTTCATGCTAACGTTATGACTGATGCCTGGAGAGGCTGATCTGGAACAGAGGCTAGACAGAGTTAAAGGAATAAAATAAGTATTTATTAAAAGGCCTTTCAAAGGATAAACCTTGGGTAGTACAAGAGCCTGGTTGTGACTACACCCAAGATGGACCCAAGATGGACACAAAATGGATGACGAGTCACAAGTCTTCACATTTTACAAGCTTTGGTCCATTGACATATTGGAGTTAATTGTCTAATTACAGCTTCAGGTTATGAAGTTTCATCCTCCTTATTTGTTCTCCTCAATTCACTGTTTATGCTTTTTAGGGCTGAGGCTGGAACGGTTGTCCTTTGTTCTCAGGCTGGAAAATAATTGTTTTGTCTAACTACCCTGTGAAGAGAGCTGACTAACACTTTATATGTAGTTCAAAATCACACACTGAGGCAGTACAGAATCTAAAAAACATGAAGGCTAAAGCTTAAGGCAGCATGACTGCTAACGTTTACCTCTTTTCCTATTTTTTATCCTAAAATTCACATACAAGTGTGGAAATAAATTTTCCACAGGTTTTAGTCCTATGATTTCTACAAGACAGTAAGCTCAGCTGCCTAAAATTCTAGGTAGTGAAGTGCTTATATTGCACTAGTGGGAAGTGGATTGTATGTATTTTTTAGTTCTTCCTAAAAGGTCCTTTAATTTCTTCAATAAAGCATCTAGGATCAACAAACCCTTTCCAGTGCAGAACTCAGAGACATTTGGCTTATTTTCTTCTGGAATTAAAGATTCTTAGTGGAAGTCAGATTGTTCAACTGGGAGGAGATACAACTCCAGGGAGACCTCATTGTGGCCTTGCAGTACCTCAGGGAAGCTTACAAAAAAAGAGGGAAAGTGACTTGTGATGTGGGTAGATAGTGAGAGAACCAGAGGGAACAGTTTAAACTAAAAATAGGAGAGGTTTCAAATAGATACTGGGAAGGAACTCTTGGCTGTGAAGGTGGTTAGGCAGTGGCACAGGGTGCCCAGAGAAGCTGTGGCTGCCCCTGGATCCCTGGAAGTGTCCAAGGCCAGGTTGGATGGGGCTTGGAGCACCCTGGGCTAGTGGGAGGTGTCCCTGCCCATGACATGGGGTGTCACTGGATAGGCTTTGAGGTCCCTTTCACTCCAAACCTTTCTGTGATTCTATTTAACCACAGTTCTGGGAAACTTTTCCCCTCTTCAATCTGCCATGAAAAAAAAAATCTCAAGTCTGCTAATTCACAAGTGATAGCCCAGTTCAAATATCCTTCACAGACACCTTAAGGGTGTGAATAAGATGAATATCCCAGCACATATCAGAAAGCAATTAGATGGAATTCATTTGAATATATTCCATATCTTCTCTAATACCTTGAAAACGTCAAATATAAAATGATATTGTGGGAGCCTACACTGATGGAGTGTAAAACTGAAATCTAATCCAGGAGTACAAGAATAGATAAGAAATAATTTGAATCAGTCAGCAAAGAGTTACAATTAAGAAAGGAATTTCCCTTTGTAGACAAAAGAAACTCAGGATGAATCTCTATTACATATATGTATTTTTAGTGAACAAAGATAGGAACACGGTTGAGAAATGCGTATGCAAAATGTGTTCTCCTCAGGAATTTAGGGCTGCAATGTCCCAGGTTACAGGTAGAAAGCAAACATAGTTCTCAGAGGAAAAGTACTAAAACTCAGGGAAGTTCTCAGAGGTTAGCATTATTCCAACACTTAATGCCACCATGCATATTAAATCCTGTTTGCTATGATTAATTGCTTGGTGGTTTTAATAATGTTCTGTGGAATACAGAGGACACCTCAACTGCAGTGCAGGTGACACAGCAGGACCTCAGAACATCTGTCTGGATATAAAGACATACCCTGATTTCCAGCAGATTGTCTCTAACCCATTGTTTTTAACACTGACTAAGGCCTTGAAGGGACAGTTACAGCAAAGAGTTTTATGTGAAGCTTCTAGAATAAAAAGTTAATAAGAATGAAATGTGCACGATGTTGCTCTTTTGAAAAAAAAAGTAAATTTAGGAGATTTGCTGACCTTAACACCCCATTTCCTAATAACTGCCTGTTACAGGAAACTATTTACTGAGATATCCAAAAATTCTGGTCCACCGAGACTTTAATAAGTTGGCCTCAATCTGTTCCTGGAAATGAGAAGAAAGCACATTTAGGACTACAAGTGGAGCTTTTTGTCTTGGTTTGAAAGACAGGTGTCTGCTAAGGAAGGCAGGAGCCTCATTTTGAATGGAGAATGTAAATCTCCTCCCTCTGAATTATTATAATTTTGAAATTAAGAGGTTCTCAGGCAAAGATATAAGAATAGGAATAACAGTTCTTTATTAGTATGTATAAATAAAGAAAAAAAAAAAGAAAAAAATCCCCTACAAGTTAATAAGAAAATTAAAGATAAAATGAAGTAGTACAAAAACACTGACAGAGTTGGAATACAACCTGACACCCTGTTGGTCAGGGTGTTGGTAGCAGTCCAATTAAATTGTGGGTGCAATCCTCCTGGAGTGACAGATGTGGTTCTGCTGAAGCAGTGATCTTGCAGAAGGGTGTAGGTCCAATGAAGAAGGTCTAGTGCTGGTGTAGATGGGTCTGGTCTTCCTCTGGGAATCCTGTGGAAAAAGGGTGCTTGTGGTGTTCCAAATCTCAGATTATAGCTCAAATTAATCTTAGGTAGGATTACTTGGCTCCTCCCCCTGGGTGGAGCATCTCCCAGTGGGATGATGGAATTGTATCAGCCATGCAGTGAGCCTCAATGGCCCGTGAACAGCAGATATCCCCTGGAGGGAGGGTGGGTCATGGAAGAGATAAAGAACACTGCCCCTCCTGGTTTTAACAGCTGGTAATAGAATACATATTTTGGTTACATCTTGCATTGCAACCTAAGACACTTTAAAAGTCCTGTTTTGTACAAATAGGCTTTTTTGTTCTCTGCTGTTGCTTTTGCTTTGAAATTTCACAGGTTACAAGGAGGAAGAGATGATGCATCCCTGGATCTGGGCAGGTCGCAGGACTCCCTCCTGCTTAATCCCAGCATTGGTGGCACTGACAAAGTGTGTCCCTGAGATGCTCCAGGAGAACATGCAGGTCTTTTTTGATAAATGATATCAAACAGATGTCTCACATGTGACATGAAACAACAGCTTTCTGCCAGGTTGCCACATCCCAAGCAGACACCTGAGCCATTCACCCCTTCAGAGCCCTTTTCCATGGGAGTTTTAAAATCCCCTCCTTAAGCCCAGCACGAATCTCAAGCCTGTGTTTTTAAAAACTGGTGCCTCTGAGTTATTTTCCACAGCTCATTATGTATTCTGTGCCAGTAGCACCTAGAGCTCTAAAGCTCATCATTGTCAGTAAAAGTCTCATGCATGTAAACAAGGGCTGAACTTGCCTGTTATATAATAACAGAGCTCAAGTCTCTGTTTTGATCCAAGCCTGTGCTGCTCTTTACAATTTCTGAAGGTTAAGACATGGTTGGGTTGGTTTTTTTTCTTTAAAAAAAAAAACAGGTGACACGCACAAAATCAAATTCTGATTGCAGCCTGGTCTCCAAATCAGCACTTTAATTCAGCTGTTATTTTGTAAATGTCCTACTCGTGCCACAATAAATAACAATTTGCTTGCATAATAAATAGCAGGGCATTTAAAAAGGAAAATACTGAAGCACAAAAGTGAATTATCAAAAAAATCCAAACAAACAAAACCACAAACCCATGCAGCACCACTACATTGCTGCTGTTGCTCTTACTGCTTTCACTCAAGCTGAAACCCATCTGAGGCTCACACAGACAATGAAACTTGAAGTTTCAAACTAGGCTTGGAGGATAAAATTAAGGTGAACTGTCTGGAAGAGGACTTTGCTCCTCATCCTCTTCCTCCTTTGCTCCTGCTCCATATCCCATCAGCACCTCAGAAAACATGGGATGGAGCAAACCCAGAGGAAACAAACTGGACAAAAGGTGGTCTCCTCTATCCTTTGCATATGGCCACATCCACATCTGAGTGAACAATTACCATCCCAGTTTTAAAGAGTGGAAAGTGAAAACTATTTGTCACTCCTGAGGGCATTTCACAAGTGAGGATGGAAGAAGCTGATTCCAAATTACTGACAAAAAAATCACAGTGCAGGAGGAAAACTGCACATTTCTGGCTTGTGAAGAGGCCCTAACATACTCCATCTAGGAATGCTGCATTCCACTGTCACTTGGAGCTTGGATTTGCCTCTCTGAGGCCTGAAATATTGGAAGACACACATAGTTTTACCATGAGCTCCAAATTCAATACTAAAGTCTAGCTCATATAAAAATCTTGAATTTCAGCTGTAGTCCAATTTTTAATCCTGCCTGTAAACAGTATTGCAGCAGCACAAGTGAAAATACCCAAACTCATCATGCACGGGTATAATATGAAATTATTGTTTAAATTTCAAGATATGTGAGGGGAACAGCTCTGGAGATGCCCAGGGCCAGGCCCTGGAGCTGAGATTCCCCTGCAGCCCTTGGGAAGTAGCTGTGTCCCTGTGATACACAATTTAAATTATAGACTGAATCCAAAGTAAAGAATATTATTTTTTTAATCAATATTTCACATTTCCCCAGCAATTCTCAGCATCCTACACAGCTGGGATCAACCTGTAAGTACTTAAGTCTTGCAGCACTGAGGAAATGGCTTTCCAGTTAATATATTCAAAAGGTGGTGGCTGCAGGGCTTAAAAAAATAATTTAAAAAAAATAAAAAAAAGGTCACCTACATCTTTTCAACATTAATCTATGACTGGGTTTATAAGAAATTACTCGGTCATCCAGGTTAAGAGTGGATGTGTTCAAATGAACTGAAAGCAAACTTCCCTGTGTAGAATTAATTATAGCTGGCATGTGAGCAGCTAATAAAAATGGTATTTTTTTATGTCTTTGTTATAAAATGTCTTCATGCCATAATTAGGAGTCTACTCTGCAACTGCAGGAGCAGAACTGTTGCTTTCCTCCAGCAGAGCTACTGACATTGCTTTACCAGGTCCTTTCTTGGCAAATGGGCCAGGAGGAAAAGTAGAGTTCCACTAAAATACCTGGTGAGGGAATGGAAAGAAAAAGAATTTTCTTTTTTCCTGAGTGATTACTCAGAGCCAAGAAGGCTGAGAAACATTGAACCACAAAGCTTAAGCACAGATATGAAGTATAGCCCTGGAGCCAGTTTCCCACAGTGGCAGCTCATCCCAGAGTTAAGGGAAATTTAAGAACTTCTTTGGCTATGGATGTGAGTTAAACACATCCTGCACTACCAGACACGTGTTTAGGTGAGTGACTAGATCCTTCCCAAAGAAGATGTGTTGATTTGGCACGGCCTAGTTTTTGGTAGCAGGGGAGTGCCACAGGGGTAGCTTCTTTGAGAAGCTTCTGGAAGCTTCCACTATGTTCAACAGAGCCAGTCTCTGATGGCTCTGGGGATGGACACGTTGCTGGTGCAATTAGAAAAGTTGGTAAGGCCTCTGTGATGACATATTTAAGAGGAAAATCAAAACAGCCCACAGGCAGTTTTTCTTCTAGTCAGAGAAGAGGAGGAGGTGAGGACATGTGAGGGAAAACAACATGGCAGCACCAAGGTCAGTGGAAAAAGAAGGGAAGGAGGCGCTTCGAGTGTCGGAGCAGAGATTCCTCTGCAGGCCATGGTGAGGACCATAACGAAGCAGGCTGTACCCCTGCAGCCCATGAGGTCCATGGGGGATGCAGAGATCCACCCACAGCCCATGGGAACAGTGCTCACGCTGGAGCAGGTGGATGCTGGAGAAAGCTGTGATGCAGTGGGAGACCCAAATGGAGAGAGAATGCCCCTCCTCACAGAGATAGAGAGAGAGAGGGCCCTTGCTTCCAAACTAGCAGTCTGTCCTTAGAGGACTTCACCCCGTGGACAAGTGACTCAGCTGCAGCAGTTTTGGAAAGGCTGTGTGCCTGTGGGAGGGACTCACGTTGCAGCAGTTTTGGCTGGACTGCTGCTTGTAAGATTGGAGCCATGCTGCAGAAGTTCCCAGAGATCTGTCTCCAGAGGGAGGGACCGAATGGCATAGCAGAGGAAAGACTCATCTCCCTGAGCAAACAGAAAAAGATCTCAAGTGACAAACTGACCATAACGCCACGCCCTGTCTTCCTGCATTGTTGGTTGGAAGGAGGGAGAGGCTGGGTGGAAAAAGGTTTTTTAAAGTCTTGTTTTACTTCTCATTACCCTCCTCTGACTCTGTAAATAATAAATTTACCTTATACCTTTAAATTTGAACCTGTTTTGCCCTTACATTCTCCCAATCCTTATTTCAACTCATGGGCCCTTCATTAATTTTTTGTTTCCTGCTTCTCTGCCCAACTGTAGGGAGAGAGAGTAAGCGAAAGGGTTTTGTGGGTGCCTGGTGTTTGGCCAGTGTCAAACCACAACACAAGGGAAAAATCCATCAGTCAAAGGATCCAGCAAAAGCACCAAAACTGCAGTTACACCATCCTTTGTTCTGCAGGAACTGGGATATTCCTGATAGAGTTACAAAGGAAGAGGTACCTCAGTGAGTAGCTGACAGAAACACTCACCCATTTCATCCACTCCACAGGAGCTGCCCTGGAGGTGGCTGTGGACAATTCCAGGCAGATTCCTGCCCTCAACCCCCATCTCCATCAGTGGGAACCTCTTGTGCCAATATCTTGGGGCATGGGTATGATCTTTTCATTGAGTCTGTGATTTCAGAGGGACCCAAATGCTCCATTTCCCTTAAAAAACAAAGAAATTCTTTCAAAAATCTGAGACCTTCTAGCTCTCAGATCAGTTTATTATCCTCTCATACAGAAGACATTAAAAATTTGACAATTTAAATTGCAACCTAACAAAAAAGATATTTCAAGACTGTGCTAGTTTGTGCAAACCCACTTCTATTGTAAAACATCATGTTGGAAAGTTTCTTTACAGATGTTGGTGGCTATTTGAATAAAGAATGTAATTTAATTAAGCATTTGCTTTCCTTTTCCATGAAAGAGGAATTGAAATGTTAATTCAAATTGGATTGGACAGATCCAAAACCTGACTAATTGAATGTAAACAAAAGAGGAGGAGGAGAGGAGGAGGAGGAGGAGGAGGATGCCAAGTTGGCATCTTCTGCAGAAACAAGGGAATTGTGGCTATCATTCCTATTCTTTCATATTTTCCTAAAGGACCTGGAAGACTGAGAAATAATCATATTAAAATAACTGTCAAATTAATCCTTATTGGGAGGCAGCTGACAGTAGAAAGGCAAGCAAAGCAGAAACATGGGGAGGGGGAAACAAAATAAAGCCTAATTTAGACACATATGAAGCTGGGGGAAATTCTTAAAGAATAGAGATGGTGACAAATGATCCAAAGCATTTATCCTTTGAATAAAGAAGAAAATAGGAAATAAGCAATCAGCTGGCAGTGGTGGAGCTGGAAAAACACGGCTGAGCATAAATATGTAGGAATAGCACATCCACGGAGTGACCACTCACCTGCTCAGCAAAGGAATTGCTCCAGCAGGAATTCTTTTCTCTGAGAAGCCTTCTGGAGTAAACTTCCAGGAGCAGTTTGGAGGAATTGCAGTCAGTGAGGAGAAAATGGGAGCACATGGAAGATGGATGAGATGAAATGTGGTGGGTAAAGGCAAAACTAAAGTGCCCTGTGAAAAGGAGCTTCAAATGTTTGCAGCCAAGGTGAAAACAGCTAAGAATTAGTTTACACCACCCTACGTATGTATTTTATTTAACCTCAGCCAACAGCTGAACTTCCCTGAGTCCTTTATTCCAGCACAAGGTGGGCTTCATTACAAAATGTTATCACAAAAATGGACTTGAAATGATCACGTGGAGTACATGACCCGGATCTCTGCAAGGAAAATGAGTGATTCCACACGGGGAGCTGGACCGTGGCATTATTGGATAAAGGGGAAAAAATGAGCAGAGATTAATGGACTGAACTGCCATAAAACTTCCATGAAAGTCTTCTCAAGGAGTACTGGAAGCTTAAAGGAGGATTGAAGAGGTGCTGGGAAGTGAATAGTCCTTCTGATCACAGGTGGCTTGCTTACATAATAACCCTGCTTTCCATCTATAAATTATGGCTTCATCATAAACAATTTGAAACAGGAAATTTAAACATCTTCCCCTACTTTTATGCATGTGACTGGCATCTCAATCAACAAATGTAATTGCAAATTTTAAAGAACATTATAAATCACTCTTCTTTCTCACTGCAGTTTTCAGCAGAAATATCATTTTATGCTCCTGATTTTTGAAGCTGACATGTTATTAGCATCATACATTATGTCTAAAACAATTGGAGGAAATAGAATTGATAAAACAGAAATAAAAAGCATCCAGCAATGAAAAAACTAAACCAATAACAGACTCTGAAACATTCATCAAAACATATTAGCAATAAATTTTAATCAGCAGGATGTCACTTCCCATTGAGTGAAAGGAGAGAGGCTGTGCTGTTCTCACTTACTGACATAATATAACCAGCACTACAGAAAAATTGGTTATCAGTTGAACTCTCAACTTGAATCAGAAGAAAGTAACAGGATGAAATAAAAATGAAATGGAGCAAATCAGAGCAGAGCAATGTGGAAGAGCCTGTATGGCCAGGAAGCCAATTGTGCACGGAAGGTACAGCTGCCACAGAGGCAGTAAAGGCCTGAAATGATGGCTCATCCCTGTGAAGGCAGTGGAATTTTTTCCAGCAGCAAAGGCTCGTGGCGTGTCCCTGAGTGATTTTTCAGGAGCCAGGCATGTAGCCAAGAGTGCAATAGCCAGCTCATTGCCTTTGCACATGCAGGCAACCAAGAGCAGTGCAAGAGCCTGAGGACATTCCCAGCTCAGTGTCCAGCTTCCCCCTCAGGTACCTCCTATGAGAACTGAGCTGAGAGCTGGAAACTCCATCCCAAAAGAGGAGAGCGCAGGATCATTCATATCCAGACTTCTCAGCTGAAAGCAAGGCTGCAGGCTTGGGTTACAGAATCATTCTGTAATGAGAACACAAATTAATCTGCAGAATGCTGTTGGCTTAGTGTTACTACTACTGTCTTAGTAGTACAGTAGGATGGGAGCTTCAGACAAGGTTTCTCAGGGACACCCTCTCACCATGAGATGCAGAAGGAACCTCCCAGCTCCCTAAACTCCTTCTCAGATAACACTTTGGGTTCCACACTTGTCTCAAAGAACCTACAAGTGTAATCGAGGCTTCATACAACTTTGTCCTGCAGTATTGAGGATGGGACTCCAAATATATTTGTATCGATTAAATAAATGATTTGTTTAAAATCATGATGATAATGATTTGATCTAATCAGAATTATTTACACAGTACAGGCAGCTATAACTAATGTGGTGCACTATTTATTGAAGCAATGATATCAAAGCTAGAAAAACAGTCATTAAGTAGGGATTGATGTCACTCACCCATCCCAGTGACTGAATCTCTTTCCTCACCCTCAAGAAGTGACCCTGGGGGTGTCCCCACTCCAGGGAGGAATCTCCACACACTCCCAGAAGGGGGATGTTAGAAAATCCTCCCATTAAAAAGTGGGGCTGGGCTTTTATGACATAAAATGACCGATGTCGGATGTCCCCAGGCTGGGTTAGATCAGCTGTCAGCACTGTCACCTGCTGGTTCCTCTGTCAGGATCTCAGGAACCACTCCTCTGAATCAGGAAGCAGTCCATCAGGAAAGCACATTCTGCCATAATCCAACTTTATGACTACATGGAGAGAAGGTCCTGAACCATATTTGTACAGTCAAGCCAAGTATCCTGAAAGATCAAATATTCACTTTTTAAAATTCATTCAGTTTTTGAAGGGTACATTTCTAATATTCACCCGAGAAAACTTTAACAAGTTCCAAAATGTAGAGTCAAAACTAATTACTTGATTAAAATTATACACTCAGAACTAAAAATCAATTTATATGGTCTACTATCTTACTGTAATTTAACAACTTTGCTCTGTTTTCTACTCTCTAAGTGATAATGCTTTACTGATTGCAAGAAATTACCTGCTTTGGATTGTGTCAGAATCCCAGCATTAAAATCTAGTAATCTGATTGAGAGCACTGCATTTTTCCTTTTGCTGGAAAAGTTAGAAAATTCTTTTCTTTGACAGACTTCATCATACCCTGTTTGCATCCTTCCCTTTATGTGTTCAAGCTATAGCTGTAATCTTTAGTTAATGAAAGAAGTTCAAAGAAAAGTTAATAACAGCATTCTGGAACTATTAATTAAAACCTGAAGTATCCCACCTTGGCTTGAATGTCTCCCCATATTTCTAAAGGCAAATAATGATACTGAGATCCAAAGTAATCCATCCTCAATGACTACCACTCCTTGTCATTTGATTGCCTCGATACAGCAGATAAATTCTAATGGCTCCAGTCCAATTTGAGGCATATGAGTGTGAAGAGCACAGTAATAATAAAACCAATTGACTCAGAATGGCTCTGCATGTGTAAGTGACTGCAAGAGAGAGCTCTCCTTCCCCCGATAACAGAGGCAAGGAGGCTCAATTTCTGCATTCAGGGCTGTAATTATAAAATAATTAGAAATAATCTACAGGTACCTAGAAATAGAGCTTAATACCAGGGGTAGGTATACAAATGCCAAATGTATGGGCCCTAAGCTGATTAGCCATGGACTTCCCTGAAAGGCAATTTAAATCAACAGGAGGAGGCTCAGTGCAGAGGAGCCTTCAGACAAACTTACCCTCAGGTTCATTAATAATTCCATCTTTCCAAATGAGCTGCCACAATTTTCTCTTTGTCTAAAAAACATATCTAATGAATATAACTGAAATGAATGTAAACCAAAATCAAGGACAAACAGCAGAGGACAAGGAAGCGAAACAAAAATATCAAGGTGTGAAATGACGCAAACCAAAACAACTTATTAAGAGAATTACCCCTCCAAAAAAGGTTAACCAACACTGAAAAGCTTTTATCTTCAGTCTACATGGAAATCAGCTCTAAAATCCCTCTTGCAACAGAAAGAGTGCAGCTGTGGCAATCCCATTGCACATTAAACTGTCTCTTTCTGAAATTTCCTGCTCCCCAAGGTAAGTGATCCCCAGAGAGGCAATCTCAAATTATGGCTGATGTAAAAGTCAATGGATTTGGAAGGGGCCATTGTCTTTCCATCAGGATAAATCAAAGATACAGTCTCAAAGGAAAGGAAAGGATCCGATCTCCTGCCTATGGAAAGGCCTCATGCATATTCAAAGCTGTGCTGCACCACAGCCTTCACTGTCCTGGTCCTGCCAGGTGTTCCTTCTGTGCTTGGCTTTGGAACAGCCACAATTCCTGCTTTATTTCAGTCTTTGCATAGTCCCATGACTCAAAGCTAAATGAAGAATCCTCAGAAATCATCCCTCTGGCTTCTCAGCTGAGGATGCTTTTATTTCAGTTAAGGCTTTTGGCATCAAAATAAGCATTTTTGTTTTTCCAGAGGTCTCAGCACATCTTGGGGTTCCACAGGGACAGGGGCTCAGGTCACTTCAGGGACACCAGCTCTTCCAGGTTCCAGCCTGTAAGGAAACATGAGGGAAGTGTCTCCTCTAGATCCATTATGGGGAAACTGTGTGGAAAGCTTAGGGCACACAAATTCAGTGTTTCCCTCCGTTAAAGCCTGAATGCTTTCCAAGTCTGCATTGTTGGGATATGACCTCTAAGCCTCTGCAATGCAATCTGAATTACAAACCCCTGATGATGTTTCATGGTATCAGCTCCAGTGCTCTGGTGTAAATTTTATCTCAGATATCCTTATTTTTTCCTCCCCCCATCCCTGCAGCTGGAGCTGCACACAGGATTTCCACTCACTTTTGGCCACAATCTGCCCTGAATCGCTCTTCCCTCTACCACATTCCAGTGTCAGAAGGCTTCAAATTAATTTGGGATTAAAGCCATTATAAAATCCAGCATCTCTGCATAAATCCACAACCTACTGAAGAGACAGCAAGTTCGTCAATTATTAATCATCATTTTCAGTTCTCCTGGGAGCAGGAAACAAGGCCATTTTCTGGGCAGAGGGGAAGGGTTCCTGTTCTCCTTTTATTTTTTCTCCCCTTAGCAAAACTCTCTTACTGAAAGCCTAGACAAAATATTTTACCCTTTCTGATACTTCAATATATCAATGTCCTAGGGTGAAAACTTCTGCCAAGCTTGATAAATCATTTTACTCTGTGCTCTTACCTTGAGCACTGGAAGGGCTTTGGGCAGCATGGCCAATTAGGGCACTGCAGGGAAGGGCTCTTTGCCAGGAGCAGACAGGAAAAGTTGGGTGCCAGGATGGAACTCTGAGCCTCCCTACGCAGGGTCAGCTCAAGCTGCCCTCCTCACCTGTAGGGATGCATTTCCCACACCCAGCAAGTGTTTTCCACATAGGGAAAAGTTTAAGACTCACCCCTTAAGGTAAAGAACCCAGAAACTTCGAGACCCTTCTGACAGTGATTGGCTCAGGGCCAAGAGATAAGCATCTATTGGATCTTGTCACCGTCCTTCAAACCCTGTATCTCCCTCTATTGGCTGCAAGCCAGGTTATCCCTCCTAAAACATTCAGTATTTAGGAAGGAGAACCAAAGGAAGTAAAGGCTCTTTGGAGTGTCTTAGCAAGGCATCAGAGGTTTTCTCAGATACCTGTGCACAGCTTTATCATTTGTTTTCTGCAACATTTGTTATTTTGATATTTTTACTTATTAAATAATTTGATTTACAAGAGAGCAGTCTCACTCAGATTAACTATAGCCACTTCTCTACAAGGGCTGGGACCCTCAGAGACTGATATATCAGCACCTGGTTTATTAGACTCTGGCCACGTGTTAAACTCTATTACTCACCTCCACGAACCTCTGTAAAATCCCTCCATGCATCTTTCCTCAGCCCAAACAGGCAGACAACAAGTGGCTTCCCAGGTGTCACAAGCAGTGACCTTGCCATCTTTATACAGTCTGGAAATGTCAGGGCTCCTGTCTCCTTTAAAAAGGCTCCAGGATCCCAGCTGGGTTAGCCCAAGGACACACCCAGCTACTTCTATAGCATTTACTAGCCTCATAAATATTTCTGGATGCTGCTGCTCCTTGCATGTAACAGTTCCTCTGTGGTACTGCCCAATGAGCTCTCCATTAAGCCCTGAATTTCCTTAACTTGCATGCTGGGAGATGCATTACACTTGCCACAGCTCCCCTGGCAGATTTAGAGAAATGTTTAAACCTTGGAGCTGTGTCCATTTGCAGAGATAAAAAAATGCTCAAAAATTCAGTGAATTTTGTGGAATAACAGAATCCCAGAAAGGTTTGGAGTGGAAGGGACCTCAAAGTCCATTCTGTGCCACTCCTGCCATGGGCAGGGACACCTTCCACTAGCCCAGGTTGCTCCAAGCCCTGTCCAGCCTGGCCTTGGGCACTTCCAGGGATCCAGGGGCAGCCACAGCTTCTCTGGGCACCCTGTGCCAGAGCCTCTCCACCCTCTCAGAGAAGAATTCCTTCCCAAAATCCCATCTAATGTTGCCCTCCTTTGGCTTCCTGTAGCTTTTTGCTATGAAACAAGACTTCCAAAATACATAGGTATGGCTTGGAAATAAAGGTTATTCTGCAATGAAAAAGTAATAACCTTTTTCTTTCCAGATAATTCTGAAGACGGTAACTTCAGACTCTGCTCCTTTGACCCAATCTCTGAAGCCCTGAGTTAGTTACAAGTGTGTTGGTGAAACAAACCCGTGGCTCTGGAATGTGCTACTCCTTCAGAGTTATTTGTGTTTGCACCTGAGCTTTTTCCTGGGCTCCTGCACTAACCTGGAAAAGGGATAAAGTCGATCTTCGCCCACATGCTTGTGACTCTCTTTATATCTGTCAGTGATTGGTAACTTTTTGTATGTCCAAAAGTTCCATTTATTATCTGTCTTTAGACTACTACTTTTTTAATTCAAATGTAAAGCCAGGTGCTTTCAGGCTAAAAGTAAATTCCAATGCTTTACCCATGAGGGCAGTTTACCTGGGGAGCAGCTTGTCCTGGGATGTGGTGCAGCTTATGCCACATCTTTAGATGAGAACTGAATGTGTGAGTAGTCTATAAAAACATTTCTGTGAGTTGAAGGAGGAGCTGTGGTTATAGGGAGGAAATCACTGAATAGAATTCTGTGGTCTCCAGGGCATGTGAAGCCCTGTTTGGATTATAAAAATGAGTCCACTCAGACCTTAAAGCCACAATTCCACTACCAACAGAGATATGAACTCGAGGACATGGTCTAGTGGTGCTGCTTGCTTGATGATTGGACATGAAAAGCTTAAAGGTCTTCTTCTCCAACCCTATTGATTCTGTGATTTCATGATGGATTCTTCCTTAATCCCTGTGTATTAGGTAGAACAACAGAGTGAGGTGAAGGAATTTGTGCTGTAGAAGCCATGAAGAAGAAAACTGTGTCAGTGAATTGTTCTTATTTTTTGTCTCAATTTTCCTAAGAAAAGTTTTATGTGTTTCATATCTAATTAGAAAATTGTGGCCTGGCAGTGAATGTGTTGTGGTAAAAAAATCTGTGTTCAACATGTCAGTTCCAGCTAAATGAAAATTAAAGAATTTTGGGCTTAATGATAATTTTCCTCATTTGAAGATATTTGTTGAGGTAGCGGTTTGGATGCAGCCTGGGGTTCTGGCCATGTGTGATGATTTACCATATTGCTGCAGCCAATTTGGGTTGGAGTCATAACCGGAATTGTAGTCTAGCCTTTTTAAAGTATTTTGTTAATAAGAAATGAAGAGCATGAAAATCTAAAAGCAAAAGACAAATAACACCCAAGCCAAAAATGTTTATCTATGTGAAAGTTTTAGTGGAGAGGAATTGTACAGCCCAGCCTTGTTTAGCAGTTTCAGGACTGGACTCCTAATTTGTTTATTTTTGCCATAAATCATGTTGTTAAGTAATGCACTTGTGTTCTTCTTAGTTTCTAGATGTAATAACATTTTTGTGAAATGGGTAAAAATTCTTAAATTTGAATGCCATTAATATATGTAAAGCACAACTTCTGCATCTGACGTTATTCATCACATCCCAAATTAATCCTCAGGGACAGAACCCAATAGCTCATTTCAAGCAAAGGCCAATAGCTCTTGGGGAAATTAAATCATCTTTCAGAAATATTTCATTTTGAAAAGCTAATAATTCAATGGAAATGGATTTTTAGAAGAAAAACCTGAGTGTGTTACATAATCTTTCTGTAGGGTTCTCCATCTCATACATTAACGTTTCATGTCACATTTTAAACAGAATTTGTTGAAAAATAGTTTACACTGCTGTGGTGAGCGTCACAGTCCTTTCATATGTCTGAAGTGATAATAATATCATTAGGGAATTCAAGGGAACATCACTTAAATCTGATTGAAACGGAGACAAACACAAAGGAAGCAACAGATAAGGAGCAGGAAATTCTCATTTTTGCAATGACATTTTTATCTCATCTCTTCCCTCCCGTGTTCTACTGGAGAATGGGTTGTCCAACCAATTCTACAAAATACTGTGCAATCTGCTGTTCTCTACCCCTCCCCTCCTGGTGTGACAACTTCATGGAGAATGGAAAAAGCATTAAAAGCAGATTTGTTTTTAAACTTTTCTCCTCTAAGTACTAGACAGCTCATGGCTATGCAGGGAGGGAGGAGAGGCAGGACCTGCATCCTGTCCTGGTGGGAATGGGGGAGATGATGACCTTGGAAGGGGGAAGGCTGGTTTGGGAATATTTTTGTTCTGGTAAGTGTTTATAACTCTTGCCACTTGACAGTTATATTGGTAATTTAAAAACAAACCTGTAATAGATTTGTGTTATTATTATTTAATTATAAAGCAGGTTCAGGTTTGCACTCTGAAATGAACAGTTTCCACCACCACATGTTGGATGTTGGCTCATGGTACTTTCAGGCTCTGCTGTCAAAGAAGTTAGCAGTGGAGTCTTCCAAACAGTGGGATGATTGGAATGTGCTCCAGCAGCCAAAAGAGGGACTGTTCCATAAGTTTTCAAAATATATTTTTTCCCCATTTTTGAGATTCTTTTTTTTCTAAACACCTGAAAGTACAGCAGGTGTGACCATCAGCACAGCTCACCCTTTGGGGGTCCTATGTCCTCATGATGCCTCAAGTTTCAGCTTTCGTGTTTTCAGGTTCTGTGCTGCCTGGGGATGTAGTTCTGAACCTCACATTAAGTGTTATTCAGCTCTCTTCACAGAGCAGGGAGACAGAACAAATCCTTTTCCTGTTCAAGAACAAGGACAATGGGTACAGGTCTCAGGCCCAACAGCATAAACAACGGTGGCTGAAGGGAGGAGCAAGAAGGATGAGACTTCACAACCTGAAACTGTTATTGGACAATTAAACCCCAGTATGCAAATGGACCAAAACTTATAAAGGTATGAGACCTCGTGACCAGTCATCCATTTTGCGACCATTCTTAGTCCAACTTGGGTGTAGCCCTGGTCAGGCCCTGTCCTGCCCAAGGTGTATCCTTAAGGGCCTTTCAATAAACACCTATTTTATCCTCTGTCTCTGTCCAGTCTGTTCCAGGTCAGCCTTCCCAAGGCACCACTCATACCACCCTGTGGGCTACTCACCCTGTTAAGGAAGGGTAGCCGGGCCCTGCTGAGGCCTGGAGTGTCATTGCCCATGACAAACAATGGGCCCCGTGCTCATGAGTCTTTTCAGATCAGTCCTAGCACAGGCATAACTTAAACCGTATGTTTCGTCCAAGCGACATATTAATTATTGATTATGCCTAATGAATATGCTAATGGGCAGGATTCCAGAGTTCCTGCTGTGCTCTCCGGGCCCTCATCCATTTTTTAAGAGGTGTCTGGAGGAGACAGCATCTGGGCCTACGCCAAGGCTCTGTTAATGAAGGCCACACACAGAGTTCAAGGGCTGGTGCTTGTCCTTCAGGGAGAGCAGCAGAAACCTGTTCAGTCTGACAGTTGTTCTTGAGACTTGGAATTAGATTATTCACTCTTTCCCAGTGTAAATGAGGGAAGTTATTACTGCTTTTCCATTTGGCGGGGGATAAGGTGTGACCTCATTTTCCACTTCAAATGATGGGAGAAGGGGAGAAAAACAAGTGGAAAGAAATTCAGCCCAGTGGTGTAGTTGATAATGTATTGAAACTGAAGCACTCCTTCTGCCTGCATTTGCAATGAGATTACAGAAGCTGTCAAGCCTCTCTATCTTCTTGCTGGTTTTTATCCTCAGGTGAATTAACAGAAAGGAAACAAAAAATTCCTCTGGTGAGGCCTTGACTGAGGGTTTTGAATGCAGCCCCAAGCAAAGGCTGGTGCTTAAATTGCTTCACTCTGAAGAGCCCTGGAGTGTCTGTAGGGATCTCAGCGGGTGCTTTCATAAAGCTCCATGGCTGGAACCATTTATACAATAGCACATATTAGAGCAGGGACAATTAATGTAATAACAAAGATGGAAATGGAAATAGTTTGGTGCACCAGGCTTGGAAAAAAGTGCTATTGTAATCCTTTACAAATAGGAGACAGAAGTGCATCTTGAGAACATTACCATGAGCACTGATGAACTGATAAAATATCAACCTAGAAGATATCAGATTGCAAAGAAAAGAAAAAAAAAACCTTTTCTGTTTTTTGAACAATGAATTATTTAATTTCAGCAAGTGTTATTTTTCGTGTTGTTTTTCAAGTGTTAGCAGGTACTCCTCAGTACATCATAAATAAAATGATACTCCAGCTACAGACCAAGGTCCCACAAGAAATCAAATAGTACCTAAAGAAAAATGCCACTAAAGATTTGACTCCAAAGCACAGAGTGGGTATTAATGAATGAGTAAAGGAGTGTTAGAGTCACTTCCACAGTCAGTTTTTCTTTCTTATAATTCTATTTCAAAATTTTTTGGAGAGTTTAGATAAGTTCTTTCGTTGGTGGGGATTAATGCAGGGAAATGTCAAGTTCATCTGTGAGGAGCTGGGATGGGACCATGACTCAATCAGAGATCGTGATTTTTAACATGTCTTTGTGTACAGGTTTATATGTTTAAAGTTTTAATTTTAGTGTAAACCAAAGCAAAAATATGTAGCAGAAACTTGAAGAGAGATTTCCCCCCAAAGCCTGGAAATGCAGCTGACAACATCTGTTGGAGATCTCCATAGTTCGTAAAAAGGGAAGGTATGTTACTATTAAAGAATATAAACATAATCAAAACAAAATCTCAACTTTTTCCCCAGCAGGAGCAGATAAAGATTCCTCTTTCAGCCAGAGATGAATACATTTTATTGATCCATCAGTTGTGCAACAAGAGTGTTGAGATGAAATAGTTTTAACTGCCCTAAGGTTTTCTAAAACAGTAGAATAAATTGTGTAACAGTAGGTTCTCTTCTTCAGAACTAACAAAAAACCTAAATCTTTTCATAGAATCCCAGGATGCAGAACATCCCGTGCCTTCACTGATTGGAGGTACTATTCTAAAGAGCATGAAGATTTGTTCTTAGGGATTTGCATTAAAAAAATAGGGATTGTCCCTATTTCTGGAGCTGGATACCTTGAAAAAGGCTGTCCTGACAGGCTGGGGCAAAATGCTGATTGCTTTTCTCTCTGCTAATCACAGAGCCATTGAATCACTCAACACCAGCTGGTGAAGGAGCCTCTACCCTCTGGATACTTGCTTTTGTATTTTTTTTTCCTCCCCCAAAATTGAAAGTGAGGTATAAAAAATGGATCACTGGAAACTGGTAGTCTGGGCAGAAATAATACAGAAGGTGCTACATTAAATGAAGGGAAAGGCTTCTGCCTCAAAGGTAAACAAGAATAAACTCTGTGTTTCTGCACTTGCCCTTGGGGGTCAAAACAATAAATACTATTTTCCTTTCTTGAAGTTTATACTTTCTGTAGGAATGTGATTTTGCTTTCAAAAAGAGCCTTAATTCTTCTTCCTTGTGAAAACAAATTTCATCACCAACCCATAAATAATCACAGGAAAAAAAATAATAGCAGCCTAATTTACATCTAACCTTTCTTTTTAATGATTAATGGATACTATTTATGTAAACTGTTTCTACATTCCAGCGTGAAATGAAATTTAAATTGCAAATTTTACAGTGGTGTATTTTAACTGGTGACCCTTTCCCCAATCACAAATTAAAAAAACCCAATTACATTTGTAATAAAGATGCTAATGCATTTCTTGTTTTTAGGGCACGTAAAGTTCTTGCTGGCGGCAACTTTCATTCTCCCCATCGATCAGCCACTAAAAATGTATTTTGCGAAGTGCTCCAAGATGTATGGATGTGGAGGAATTCTCAGCTCGTCCACTCTGTGTCCGTGGCCAGGTAAAGCTGTTGTGGTAGATGTAGTAAATAAATTAGTGTATTAAAAATGTTGTATGTTATAACCTTGGAATTGTCTTGTAAGTTCTGATTCCCAAAAACTGCAAAAGGCGTCTCCGAATATCGAGGCCTATTTTGCAACTGTGAAATTGCAGGGCAAAACCAGAATTTGCAACAGAAAGGACAAGGCTGAGCAGGAGATGGCCCGTTCATCAAGGGTGGACTCCCCACTCCACGGTCGATCAGCGGCTGATACCAATCTAGGTGGAGGAAACCCAAAGACTGAACAGATCACCATCTCAATGCCCAGTTCCAGGAACACCTTTCAGACCCTGCACACTGCCAGGAAATCTGTTCAAAACCAAACCACGAAAGAAAGACACACATGAATATGCAGACTGGACATGGACACACAATGGACTCACCTCTGGGCAGAAAACCTGTATAAATTCTGGACTCCAAAATCCAGCATTTGTGGACAAGGTGGAACAGCACTTTTGCTGCTGTTCACCCAGCATTCAATTGATGTTGTTCAATTTTATTGTGGCTGTCTCAGATCGATTTTGGAAATGGAAAAATAAAACCTTTGATATCAGATTGGCTGAAATTAATTTATAACAGCTGTGTTGTCCATGATTTGACAATGACAACAATGACAACATGTGTTGTCCATGATTTCCCCTGGACAAGGGCAGCCCTTGGAAGGAAAGTGTTCCTCACCTTTAAGGCGTTGAACTTTCACACAAGAGGCCAGAGAGCTCCAGGGATTACTTGGTGCTTGTACACTGGTGTAGAGGATGCTCCTCTCTGCCTGCTGCAGGTTGAGCTGTCCTTCATGCAGGGCTGTGGGAATGGTCAGGAGAGGAGCCTGCAGGTCCCTGGGGTCTGGTTCTGCTCAGTTCTTTGTGTCCCACAGAGCTTTGGACTGAAGGTCTTGGAGGTGATTCATCTCCAGCCTGAAACAGTGATTTCTTCTTTTGCTTCCAGCTGCACTCAGGACCTCCTTGGGGATTAAAGGAGAAGCTATTTTGGTACCTTGCTGTTGCTCTCTTAAAACTCCAGGAGGATCCAGGAGTGGAGAGGAAGGAGCTGAGTGTTTTCCTGTGTCCCATCACACTCAGGACTGTGTTCAGCCATGGCTTTCAAAGGGCAGCAGCTTTGCACCCTCTCTGGAAGAGGCTGGTGGCTGCTGTGAGCTGCACAGACCCTCCAGGATGCAATTGGAGCCTCAAGGCCCCTGGGATGTGTCACATCCATTTGGGGATCTGGAAGGGAATGAGGAGGAACAGGGACTAGCCAGGGTGTATGGGGGAAGTTGTGCCAGAACTGGGTGCACTTTACTACCTTAGGGCTGCTGGCCTTGTGAAGGGAGCAGGGGCAGAGCTTTCCAGCTGGATGTACTTTCCTCCCAAAGGCAGAAGACAAGAGAGAAACACATCAAAACTACCTGAGAAGTCTTTTTTATTTTTAAGGCCTTTTGTTTTGGTGGGTAGAGGAGCTTTCTTTTATTTTTGTAGCAATGCACTGTTGGAAAAGTGCAGGACTAAATATTCTATTTGTGTCTGTACAGCTGCAGGGGCAAGAAGAAAGGTGATAGGGACAAAAAAATAGGAGAGTTTGCAGAAAGGCAGAGTTTGGGGACTGCATCAGGCTGTTTCTGACAGTGCCAGCAGACAGAGCACTGCAGTGCTCATCATTTTTTGCTGGTCTCTGTGTCCAGCAGTATGAAAATATCGTTTTACCCATAGACTGAGCAAACTCATTCTGTGAAACATTAAATGTGGAACCCCTGGGTGTCATTTTGAGGTTTGCTTTGCAGACTAAAAGAGCACTTTAATAGCAGGTATATAAGCCTCCTTAGCAATGCTTGTGAAAGCTGTGACAGAGATGACCCCAAGGAATCTCAAACTGAAACTTTTGCAGCACTCAGTTGTTCCTGGTTGTGACAGATGCCTTGGGAGAGGGAGCACCATTGTGTGGTGGGGATTCACATGACTCAGAGCTGTGCTTAGGCTGATCAGGACAATAATTTAAAGAGGGAAATCACCTCCCTTTAACTTGGATGGGACCAACTTCTGTGTATCACAGGGGCTGGAATTGGATGGGCTTTAAGGTCCCTTCCAACCAAACCATTCTGAGCTTTTATGATTTTATAAGGACTGAGCATCTTGTTTTCTGGAAACCCCCAATCTGCCCTTGGGTACACAGGCTCCAAATCCAGCCTGATGATCTCAGTATTGTGATGCCCTGGGAATGCTGACCTGAAATAGAGACTGGGCAGAGCCAGGGAATAAAGTAGATGTTTATTGAAAGGCCTCCAGGATCCACCTTAGGCAGGACAAGAGCCTGGCCAGGGCTACACCCAAGATGGATCAAGAATGGTCACAAAAATAGCTGACCGGTCACGAGGTCTCACATTTTTATAAATTTAGGTCCATTTGCATATTGGAGTTTAATTGTCCAATTACAGCTTCAGGTTGTGAGGTCTCATCCTTCTTGTTCATCCCTTCAACCACTGTTGTTTGTGCTTTTGGGCCTCGAAAGTTGTCCTTGGTCAGGAAACGGATTTGTTTTGTCCCCCTGCTCTGTGAAGAGCTGAGTGACACTTAATGTGAGACTCAGAACTACACACCTAGGCAGCACAGAATGTGAAAACCATGAAAGCTAAAACTGAAGGCATTGATAGCACATCAGGATCTGCATTTGCAGTTTCTGGAGTCCAAGGCAGCCCAGTGTTGGTGTTTTTGCTGGATCACTGGTGGTACATGACACCCACTCACTGCTGGTGGAACTGTGCTTAGTTCTTATCATGGAATTCAAGAGGTCTGAAATCTCAGTGATCACTTCTGTCTGTGACATTATATAATTGCTTGCCCTGGCAATTTATTAGCACATAATGCTTCTTTTGTGTTGCCACCAGCCTTGAGCTCTGCTGTTGTGTGCTTTTTAGATTTCCCTGCTATTGTTCTGGTCAGCAACCACTCACCTGACCTTACCTCTTTGCTTAATAACTCCTTGGGTAGACTAATTTAGTCTGACTTCTCTGTGCTCTCAATGCTATCTTATTATTTTCTCATTTAATTTCTAGCTGAAATTGTTATGTAGTTACAGCTAAGAGGTTGGGTCCCTTCAGTGATTCGTTTTTTGTCTTTGTACAGTGACCAAAGCACTCAGCTCAAGTGACAGAATTCACACAAAGCCTGATGCTCTGGCTGCCCTTCAGAGGAGGTTTCTGGGTTCAGATCTTTCTTGACAAAGAGGCACCAAATTGATTTAATGGACTGTTATAACCTCAGTCAAGGCTTCAGATTAGTATAAAAACACTTTTTCTACCCTCAGTTACTTCCCCGTGGAGGCTAGTGGCTTTTACTGAACGTGAACTTTTTTCTGCTTATATTTGAAGTAGCACGGCTGGGTTTGTAAATGAACATAGTTAAACAGAGTCTATAATAGACAAAAATGAAAATTTGACTGTTTCACCTTTAATGAAGGTGTTCAGGCAAGGTATTACATAAATTGCTTAAGCAGTGCTGGTTATAATGCAGCACTGAATATGCTGAACTTGTTAGCTTGTTGATTGCATAGTTGTGTCAGGGCTAATCATGACTGACAAATAATTTAAGCAGTCTTTCTAACTCTATTAAAGGATATATTCCAACAACCACAAAATCCTCATCTGAAAGGCAAATCCTGTGTGCTGCAGCCCACTGAGAACCTTTCCAAGCTGTGCACACAGCAAAATGTTTGTTGTGCTGCTAGATGTGAATATTGACTTAATTTACCCCCTAAAATGAAAATCAGGAGGGGAGAAAACCTCTTTGAAAGGGTTTTAGTCCTTCTTATTTAAGCAATTAGCAGAATATGCTTAAGGAAACATGATGCAAGATTCCTCTTCCATGACTTATAATTTACCCTGTTGAGCAAGGGAAGACTTTGGTGGCTGGTTTAGTTTTGCTTTTAAATGAAATTATTACTTTTGTACAATCTCTTCTGTTGTGAGGGCAGAGAATGAAACCATTGCTCCTATTTCTATTTCTACTCCTTCCAAGTAAATGCCTGTAGGGACACCTTCCAGTAGCCCAGGTTGCTCCAAGCCCTGGCCTTGGACACTTCCAGGGATCTAGGGGCAGCCACAGCTTCTCTGGGCACCCTGTGCCAGGGCCTCCCCACCCTCACAGGGAAGAAATTCTTCCTAATATCCCATCCAAACCCACTCTCTGTCAGTTTAAAGCCATTCAGTCCTGTCTGAGGTCTGGGTCTGTTCCAGACCGCTCAGGTCAGAATAGGTTGGTGTTACCTGTCCCCTGGTGCTTATCCCTTTGCATCCAGATTTTGGGGTAGGTATGGAGGTGTAACTGCAGGTGTCTGGGGCACATTTCTGCTCTTAAGGATCTATTTAGGGACAGCATTGTTCCAGGGTATTCCCTTGGGAACAGCCAGAGCACAGATCACGATCCCAATGCCTGTGGTTCAGGCACCTCTGACCCTTCTGCCGCTGCTCCTCCATCTGCACCTCGAGCCTGTCCTGCTCCCCAGCACTGCTCAGGGTGCTGTAAAGCATCCTGAAAAGCACCCTGGATCTGCCAGACAAGGATTTTCTACCAAGGGAAAGATTTTCTTGTGTTGTTCTCAGAGTATAGACCTTAAACCCACTTGCAACCTACTGAATTGCTTTTGTTTTTCTCTCTCCTTGTAGAGCACTTCTGAAAAAAAGCCCGTCTGCTTTCCTTTTATGTTTTCATGGAATCATGGAATATCTAGAGCTGGAAGGGACCCACCAGGATCATCCAGTCCAACCCCTGGCCCTGCACAGACACCCCAACAATCCCACCCTGTGCCTGGCAGCATTGTCCAAATGCCCCTGGAGCTCTGACAATGTGTGGAAAACCCCACATCTCACATCCCTCAGAGGTATTAAGCTCAGGGCTCAAATCCATATGATTGGTTTTTATTTATTCGTATGTTTTTCTGCCAAAAATGAGATGAAACTCAAGCAGAAGCTTGTCCTGTGGGCATTGTATTTCAAATTTCAAATTGTATTTCGAAAGTATCTGAAATAAAAATTAAAACACTAACATGAAAAACATTAGAACAGCAATAATACAACACATGACATTTAAGAAACCAAAAAGAATCACAGCTATGTCATTTTAGGCCTCTGAGGAACACCTGCATCAGTGAAACAAGCTGGACAGGACTGTTTCAAAAGGATAGCTTGGAATGTAGTTTGGTTCTATTAATTAAATCATCAGCTTAATAACTCTGAGGAGGGCTGTGCGTTGTTGCCAGGCTCAGTGAGTGGCAGAACGTGCTGTTCCCTTGTCATTTCTAGACTGGTCTCATTTCTGTTCAGCCTGCCTTATCAGCATGTCAGATGGAAATCAGATCTTGCAGAAGCTCTATTATTATTGTTTTGTTTTTCAGCAGCCATAAAACCTGACAGTTTTCTGACATTTTCAGCAATTGAGGGCACAGACATTTCGGATTGCAATGTTTCTCTGCACAAAAGCTTAATAGACTTGACGTGCTTTTCCATCTCTCCTTGTTTAAGAGGGACACAGGAGCCAAAGTGAGATGTTAACTTCCACAAAGAAAATCAGAATCTGCCACTTTCTCTTTTGTCTGCTGGATCAGATCCTCAATTTCCATCAGCTGTCTCCAGTTGTGCTGAAATATGATTGAACATTCATCTTGTTCCCTGACTCTGGCGTACGCCACACTGCACAAGTGACTACAAATTGAGAGCTTAATATTGGTTGTTATTTTTATTTGTTGAAAAGGTACCAGTTTGTGCTCCTTTTGCTCATAGTAGCATACAACTGGAGTTAAGCATTGCTTTGGCCAAAGAAAATGTGATACATTCATGCTTTGAATGGCCCAGTTTTGTTCTTTTTATGTCCTTAATTTTGCTTTTGTCCCAGTGTCAGCCTGCAGTAATGTAACATCCTCTGCTTGTCCTGTGTTAAACACGACCCAGTGTTTGGGGCATTTTAACTTTACTGCTTCTCTCAGACAAGGCTGTGAAAGGGGAGAGGGCAGTGAGGCACTGGCCCCTCTGAGGGGCATTCCTGTGCTGCCCTCAGAATTCCACAGTTTCCCCTTTTTCTTCTTTCTCTACCTTGGTGCATTTTCAGTAGTTTTAGTGAAACATTTCGCAGCGAGGTGGGTGTTGCTCTTCAAAAGGATTTGTGGTAATGAACATCCTGGGAACTACACTTCTTTTGGCAGTTTTTAAAGCACAGCACAGCCTTTTCCTACAGACAGGTCTAATGACATAGGACTTTTCCTTTTGCATTTTCCCCATTATGGATAGATGAGTATGCCTATTCTGAATAGATAAATACTGCAAAGCTGTATGGACACGATTAGGTGGTAGGAGTTGGGCTTTACAAGCCTTCCACAAACATGTAGTGAGCTGCACAAAGAGCTTTCCAATTAAACTTGCTTTTTGTGGGTCAGGTAGTCCTGAGAAACCTTGGCTAGGAGCACTCAGCACCCAGGCAAAATTCAGCTTTGCTGGACCAACAAGAAAATCCCTTGGAAAGGGATGCTGAGGGATGAGGCAGGAAGGGGCCAGGGGGAAATTGAGGCTTGAAATATATAGAAGAATTCAGTGAGGATTTGAGTGGGCAAAAAAGTATTGCTGGGACTGGAAGGTGGAAAGAAGGATTTGATATCACTGCTTTCTGCCCATGCACCCTCCCAGTTCCACATCCCAGCACTGCAGCCTTGTGCCTCCCTGGATGTTGAGGAGAGACCCGGAGAAGATGATGTTTAAAACAAAAAAAAAAAAAAAAAAGAGGGGAAAATCCTGTGAAGGGGCAGTAAGGAAAACCAGGTGGGTTTGGTGGGAAACTCTGGAGTTTTCCACTCCTGGCAGCTGGTGGAGCATGATGCGGTGGCATCTCCTGAGGTGTTCATCCTTCTGTGGATTTGGTCACATGTCCTGTTGTTTGCCCAATAGGAGCTGGGATGGATGGATAGCTGTGAGGGGTATGGGCTCAGAAGGGCTGAGCCTGCCAATCCCTGTTTCAGCAGCTACAGGAGCTGAACTCATGAGTTACAAGGTGTGTGCTCAAAATAAGAGGGTTGGTACAAGAAGCAAATTCATTGTACACAGTAATTTTACTGACCTCCCCAGGAAGGAATGTAGCCAGGCAGGTTTTAGCACATAGAACATCTGTCAGCTCTGTGTTTTGTTTTGTTTTGTTTTTATTGCATTTATATGCGGTTTTAGTACTTTGGAAACTTTTCCTTTTTAAAAGCAGTAAAACTACATCAAACATCCTCAGTCTAAGCCTGTGAGGTACTTTACCTGTATGCTGGTTGCTCCTCATACAAAACCAATAAATAATACTTTTTGGACATTCAAAACATGTACAAATCACCATTCAACTCATCACTGCCATTTTGTTAGTGACTTATGAATCCAGGAGAAAAGTTTTGATAGCTGGTATCCTGAAAACTCCCATAATGAACTCCCAGGATACAGCAAAGATTGCTGCCAATAATATAAATAAATGTTGTATCAGGCTGTGAACATGAAATGGAATACAAAATAGAACAACTGAAAGGTTGAGAACAGTTGTTCTTTGGTACCTGGTTTATATTTTATAACTACGGGAGCTAAATCAATACCACAATTCTTTATGCACGGATATTTCCTATTTTGTTATGGAATTCTTATAAAATATTCAGAAAACCAGGGGGAAGGCAGTAACTTCAAGGGTTCAGGTTATTTTCTTGGCTGTCAAGGGAGCATTGCTTGAGAGGATTGAAAAATATCCCAGAGCATTTTTTCCTGGATGGTGTTTCAGGCAGTTGTGTGCCCAGGCACAGGAACAAACCCACAGTTTTATGGAATTGTGTTAATCCCATTGCAAGCAGAGGTTTGTACCCACAATGACCTTTGCAAAACGAGGCCATGGGCTGGGGGAGCCAGCCCAGCAGGGAGAAGCTGTGGGCTCAGTGGAGCAGACATGATTTGAGCAGGCAGTTTCGTTCCTGGTGTCCCTCAGGGTTTGCACTTGGGATGGCGGCGGAGTTTCGGGGCTCCTGGGGCTGCGTCCACAGCACGAGGCATCAGCACCCAGCTGGGGCTCACAGAGCTGCAGGCAGGCCTGCACAGCATGATCAGGCATTGCACTTTCCCCAGCCCCAAACTCTGCCCTAAGACACTGAGCCCCAGAATCACTGAGGCTGGAAAAAGCCCTCCCAGACCATCGAGTCCAACCTGTGGCTGATCCTCACCTCGTCAAGCCAAGGAAATCACCAAGTGCCACGTCCAGTTTTTCCTCGGACACCTCCAGGGATGGGGACTCCACCACCTCCCTGTTCTTCTCCAATGCTCTTTTTTAAACTCATATATTCTTTCCCAACTTACCCGTAAATTGGCTTTAAATATGTGCTTAAAGCAAAGCATTTTAAAATGAGCCCCTGCTGCTGTAGAGAAGAAGGGAGAGCAAGTTTTCCTGCGAGTGGGAATCTAATTTGTTATCACCTGTCTTAGGTACTTAGGAATATGATTTGTGGCCTTCATGAAAAATGGAGTTGTTTCATGTAGTAAAGCTCAATTTTGTACTTCAAAGAGCACATAATTTGTAGCTGCTTCCCAGAATAATAGAATTTCACTTTATTCAATTATTTATGTCTTATATTTGAGCTTACTCTTTAGTTAGTAAATTAAGTTGTTTTATTTATTATTCTGTTTAACAGAATAATTTTATTACTTCTATTTCTATTAACTCCAATTCTTTAACTCAGAAGAGTTCCTGGGGTCATCTTCACCTTCCCTCACTTAGAGCACAGCTAATTTTGAAGGTACTGTAGCTTTCTCAAATGCATTATGTTTTTTATTTATTTCCAAGGATGGAAACTCCACTGCCACCCTATAAAAGCATGAGACACCCATGGAACTCTTGGTACAGTTCTTCTCCTAAAGAGCTCAGCAGAACTCTAAGGGGATCACAGAAACCTCTGCCTTGTACCAAAGAGGGTTTATTTTTGATGGACAATACAGTTCAGGACAGGTAAGGCAGCTAAATACAGTTTGTACTGCAAAATTAATCCCTTTATTGATGAATTGAGTGACCTGTCACATGGAAACTACTTGTTTTTTTGGGACAGTCTATAAAGGACTTAATGGAGGAATTTTTTAAATCCTGCATTCATTAAGAATTTTCCAGATCTTTCCCTGCCTTTTCCAAGCAGAAAGGCTTCTTTAGGAAATGATTCATTGTTCCTTAATGCTTTCAAAAGAAACCATTGACTTTTTCATCTGGAGAGAGTCTCTTATTTTGACTTTTGGTGAAAGCACCTAGCCTTGTGCACATGAAGCATTAAAAACTGGGCCAGGCCTGCCCCACGTGTCTGCAACAGTTGTGCTTTTATTCCTTTAGGTTTTAAGGCTCTTTTTCTTCAACTTCTCCTCTGTGGAAGCCTGGCCATTGTTTTTGTATCTTTCATATCAAGTCAGTGTTATAAATTCAGCTGTTACACCTGGAACCATTTCTCTCCAAGGAAAGCAGAGAGTCTGACAAACTCTCATGGACTCCAAGAATGCAGGAATTATGGAATCCTTATACATGCAAAATATAAGCAACAAAATTAAAAAACTGTGACTGTAACTCTGTGTTTACAAATAGGACAGATTCCAGTGCAAGGAAAAATCCTGGATTTTAGGATAGACTATTTTTCTTTGATATTTGAATAACTATCATGTGCCCTTTCTTTTCCTTGCCTTTACAGTTTCAGGAAAATCACATGGAAAGCTAAAATGGGTAAAGAGGCACCAAAGGATGGTGGTGGTGTTTTCAGCTAAAGACCGGTGTCCACAGAGGGGTTCAGATCTGTTTTGTGAATAAGGTAAAATAAAATAAAATAAAATAAAATAAAATAAAATAAAATAAAATAAAATAAAATAAAATAAAATAAAATAAAATTCACAAATAATGTTTAGGCTTGATCTAAATGAGCTTTTGAGTAGTCAGGTGAACTGTGGGTTTTCTGATCTCTATCCAACCCCTCCTGTCTTCTTCTGTGTGCTTCATATAGAATATGTTTTGATTTATCAGACCTCTAGATTTGATCAATTTGTGCTGGTATTGATGCAGAAATGAAGCCACTGCCCTGCAACAGGTGTCGCAATAAAATGCCTGTAAAGCAGTAGCCTGTTCTCTCTGCACTGACTTTCCCTTCATCTGAAGGGCTGCTATTTTTATATTCCATGTTTTTTACAGGATTAGCTCTGCTTGCTGGAATGGTTTCAGCTCACTGCAGCTCTGGCAAATTGCAGTCTTTGGAATTAAATTACAGATTTTTCTGTTGTGAAAGACCCAAAGGCTGTGCCCTGCATTGTTTTTGAGCTAAATATAACACTGTGCTAAGCACGGGTTTGTTCCACTGCAGACATGAAGGTCCCAGAAAAATCAAACCACCCAAGCTCCTCCATGCATCCCATATCAGGATTTCATTCCAGGACAATTTCTTCCTGTAACTTCTGGTTTTGGGAAGCAGGAGGCCTGAGCAGCACTGTGAGTTCCACATCCCAGCTGTGAGAGTTCCCCAGCTCCTTTGCACTCTGCTTACTCCATGGGCCTTGCAGGACTCAGTGTTTCAGAGAAAAGAAACCTCACCCAGCGCCTTCTTTCAGGTAATGAGACCTGATTAGAAGCCCTGTTAAAATTCTGAGTCTTTGCTAGATGGCAGAAGGCTTCCAGTGCCAGTGACTGGTTTTTTTCATTAATACCGTAAGATTTTAAACAATGTTTCATTTAGACACTGTTAGACTTATTGCAGAAAATAATACAAAACCCCAAACAAATAAAGAGCACTAAGGTCACTGCTGTAGTGTGATTGCTTCACATTTCTCTTTATTTCACAAGGTCTTTGCCCTTCAGATCCTGTGAAAGGCAGAACAGGGTTATGTATATGTACTTTATTATGTTCCCCTAAAAAAACTCCAAACCCAACTGTCTCCCTGTCAAATGAATCGAGACAGTGTGAAATCCTTTCTGTGTGTTCTCAGTAATGAAAACACACTTTGAAGGAATCCTTTGCTTCTCTTTTCCAGGTGTTTGGTTGATATTTTTTGGTTTGTTTCCCTTTATAGTTGTATTCATCCCATATGCTGCAAGTTTCTGGGGTTGGTTGAGCCTGGAGAAGTCTCTGGAGAGACCTAAGAACACCTTCCAGTGCCTAAAGGGGCTCCAGGAGAGCTGGAGAGAGACTTGGGACAAAGGATGAAGTGGCAGGACAAAGGGGAATGGCTTCAAGTTGCAGGAGGGTAGGTTTAGATGGAATATTGAGAGGGAATTGTTCCCTGTGAGGGTGGGGAGGCCCTGGCGCAGGGTGCCCAGAGAAGCTGTGGCTGCCCCTGGATCCCTGGAAGTGTCCCAGGCCAGGCTGGACAGGGCTTGGAGCACCCTTGGACAGTGGAAGGTGTCCCTGCACATGGCAGGGGTGGCACTGGAGATCTCTGAGGTCCCTTCCCACCCAAACTGCCCCGGGATTCCAGGATGGTTTATGTCCTAGAAGGCATCTCTGGGAAGCTCTCAAAACCGCAGTGTATTTAATGCATACCAAGCTCATCAGGATTAGATTTTCTCCCTCTCTTTAAATCATGGTTTGCCTTGCAATCTTTTATTGTGTAATATTTTATGTTTAAACCCAGCCTGATTCCCTCAGGTGCCCATTCATCACAGCTGGCTGTTATCACAGTGCTGTAACTTTGCAGTCAGACTGGTTTGCCGAGTTGTCACCTTTCTTTGTCATGTAAATGCCCCAAAGGTGGTGGCACCCGCGGCCTGAGACAAGAAAATTGTGCCCAGGAGTCCATCCAGGAGCAGGATACCCCGTGGCTTTACAACCATGAGTAGCTGTGCTGTGGGAGCAGCAGGTTCCTGGTCTCATGAATCTTGTTAAAGATACTCTTAGCAGCAAAGGAAGCATTTATTTCCACCATGGAAATATTAACGATGTTTGGATATTTATTCACAGCAAGGAGCATCTTATTTACTGCAGTGCTAAACTGGCCAAAGTTTTATTGTGTCTTAAAAAATTGACTAAATAGGTACCAATAAGTGAGACTCAATAGCATAATAATCAAAGCTTTTACATACTGAATTTTCTTGGGAAAAGAAAAATCTCAAAAAAGTTATAAAAATAGAGGTTTTCCAGTGTATCTGAGTGCTACTGACCTGAGACAAACCCTGCATTGGAAAGGAATGACTGGAAACTTTCAAACACACCTTTGGAGTGAATAAAAACTGAGGTTATTTGAGGAACAGTGTAAATTAGTTTGAGAATGAGGTAAGATATTTACCCCATATCACTCCACTTTTTGTTTATAATACTCACATTGGTGTTTTCTACTGCCACTAGGTGTTAAGAATATTCTCTGCTGGTTTTTCCTGATGCTCAATAAATGTTGCCCAGCCAATAATTCCTAGATAACAAAGATACTGGTGGCTCCTTTTGGCTAACCCCCATTTCAGGAGTAAAGAAGCTGTATTTAATTATTATCATCTAAGTTAATATTAGTATTTATTTGATTATTTAATACTTTTAAATGAGCTTGATCACAACTCTTGGATGAGATCATAAGGTCTCAGAACTTAATAAATGGGATTAGAAGGTAAAACTGTTCAATTTAAGTGCTACTAAAACTCATGTCTTGTTCCAGCTTTTTGTATTTTGTTTTTTTTCCTCAAAACTCATCCTCTGCCGAGACATATCTTTGAGTACTTGAGTGATAAAATCAGAGCACTCCAAAGATGTGTTCAAGCAGTAGGCAGGTGCTTCCCTTTATTAATATATGGGGCTTGTCAGAAGTACAAGACTACAAAAATTGGCTTACTTTGATGTATTGAACTGTTTAAGAGAAATATTATGCCAGCAATTTCCCATCCCTTGGCCTCAGAAGAAAGTGTCTGAAGTGACTCTGGGGAGAAGGAAAGTCTCCCTCACAGCTCCAGGAGGCTGTGCCTAAGGAAGTTTGGTGGATGGACATGAGCAAATCTGACCTTTCTTTGTCAGGATCTTTTCTAAGTGGGAGTAAGGGATCCTTGCAAAGAATTATTTTCCTGGTAATCCAGTACTGATGGGAGGAATTCAGTCTTTGAGGTTTGGTCAGATTGGGATATTCCTATGGATCATGTGCACTTCCTTGTTCACAAAGTCGAGTAACTCTGCCTTCTGTGAATTGTCCAACATGGGAAAAATTATCCTAGTCACTAAAAAATGCCCTTTTCCTGTCCCTTCCATGGAATGCAGTGTGGCTGTAGGTGACACACATCTCCTCAGCTTCTCTCCCCTCCTGTTCCTGTTCTGACCTTTGCAGTTTTTAACTGCTCTGCCACAGGACTGTGCAGGGGACAATATTGCTGTCTGATGGAATTAAAGTGCATCAAGAACTGTCTGAATGATCCAATCAAAGCAATTAAAAAGTTGGAAAGTTGGCCTTGTGCTGCATCTTTGTTGGGCTCTGCCTGTGAGGATATGAAAGGAAATTCTAAATGCTTGTTGAGACAAGTGTTATTCATGTTTGCCATTTGTGCCATTTTGCTGGCTGTTCTCCTAATTAATCATCCCTTTAGGCTGCCATTTATTTTCTGACAATTGCTAACACATGCTTTCAAAACCTGCACCCTACAGACCGTGCTGCTTGTGGGTGTCTGAGGGAAGAGAGGATGTGGCCGTATAAATGCATTCCACAGCCTTTGAAATGAATTCCCAAGTGCTTCAATCACTCTTCCCTGCTCTAGGCCAAAACCAAACATTGTTCTTACTGACTGAGACGAGAGTTTCATTTACCAGGGTTGTGATTTTAAACTAACCAAGATTCCATTACACAAGGAGTATTGAAATGAAATATTATGGAAATGGAGATTGTCTAACCCTCTGCATGAAATCAGTGTTGTTTGAAAGGGATGGTGCCCGTGCTAAATACTGTTATCTCTCCACGATGTCAGCTCCCTGCTTGCCTTTGAGCAGGGGAGAAAAGAAGGAAGAGTGGTGACACCCCTTTAGTGCAGCCTCAGCAAACATTAATTTGATTTTACAAACAGGAGGAGTTTGCAAGGCCCTTTCCTGCTGTGTGCAAGATGGGCCCAGGGAGGAATGGACCCTTCTTTCTTGTAAAAGTATTTAAATTATACAGTAATTAGCTGAAATTTCTAAATAGACTTCCTCACAAGGACTGGGGCCAGGCAGCACTCACAGGAATGTGTCAGGCAGTGCTTTGCAAAGTCAGGCTCCAATTTGCTTTCCCTCTCCTTGTTCTGAGTATCCTGAAAGATTTTCCTGGTTTGTGTTGAAGATCATCTTTCCTGGCCCAGTATGAGAATAGCCTTGATTTCACTTGGGCAGAGCAGGAAATGGAACACTCACTTCTGGGTAAATGAGTGCAGTGTATAGATATTTTCTGTGGTTTGGGATTTTTCTTTCTTTTTTTTTCCTCCTTGGGTCACTCACAAAAGTGCTTCTCCAGTCATGAGTAAAGGAACAGGGACTTTAATTTCTCTCCTCAGTTTCTTAGCTAGATCTAAGTAAAAGTCACCAAAACTCACTGGATTTTGTGCAAAGTCTCTGAAGGTCTCACTGTGCTCCTTGTCACTCTCAGTGATCCCAGATCCCAGTGCACAGTTCACTCCTGTAAGATCTGACTCTAATTTTTTTCCTGTATTTTAATAAGCAGTGTATCAATTGTATTTTTTAGACCATAATGCATTCTGGGAGGGCTTTTTGATGGCTTCCTGAGCTCTGGCTGGTGGCATTATTCACTCAACATCAATAGGATCACAAATGGTGGATTAGCAATGCCGAGTGGATTGTTCCCCTAATTGATTGGCATTGTCGTGGAAAAGAATGTTTGTTGTGGAGCTCTAAACTCTACTCCAGGTGTTACTCCAGTAGGACAGTTCGGGAAGGGATGGGCTTTTCTGCAGGTCCCCTGGGTCTCGGCTTGTCTGAAAACTAACAGTTGAAGCATTGCAGAGAAAATCTAAATGCGACTGAAACGTAATTCCGGAGTGTAACATAATGAATGTTGTGGAAAAGCCAGGTTTTCCTGAGTTTCCAGGGAGCAAATTCCAGCATGAGGGCTCCTGCTCCATTCACTGGAGCCTTGTTCAGACCTCACTGGTGATTTTCTTAATGCTCAGCACATGATGATAAATGTTGTACCGGGGAGACTTTCTTCCTTGTGCTGAAAATTTTCTCCAGAATGTTGTTTTGAGATAGCATTCTCCTAGAAATGGAGCTCAGGTTTATGCTGTGTTCAACTATTACAGATAAAGATTTTTAATTAGAATATAATGATTTTGTGTACAAGGTACTGATTTGGGATGTGAGAGGCGTTGATTCTGCTGCTGATTTCATCATGGACCTGCTGTTTACTCATAGACTTATTACTGAATTGTGTCTGTGTTTCCTCTGCCTTTTTTCTGCCTCGTCTCTCAAAGACTGTAAATGTTTTAGGGATTGGGATTTTTCCCTACTGAGTTGTATGAAGCAAACACAAGGCAACCCTGATCTCACTGAGGACTTCAGTCATTACCATGTAACGTTTATAATACTCCTGGTTAATAATATATTCCAGATGAGCTTCCTAAAGCCCAGCTTTGAAAGTTAAATCAGTTTGCAATTTCTGAGATAATTCAGATACTAAAAATGAAAAAAAGTCTAATAAATTGATTTCTCTGTGTTCCTCTGCTGACATTGTGGTAACTCAGCTCCCAATCCTACAATGACTTCTCTGCAAACCTGAGTGTACTGTTGAGCAGCTTCCCTGATGAGGGGAGCTGCTCATGTTTGCCATGTTAACTGTGTGTGAGCTGTTGAATTAGAAGAAAACATAAAACCCCAGATTATCTTCATTGTTTTGAAATCCTGGTTTGTGTTCTTGCATACAAATCTTTGCCTTGTGCAGAGGATTTCTGCCTTCTGACCTTTACAACGAGTTATTGCATGTACTCTGTGTTTACAACCCATTTACAGCAGCCCCAAAAGCAGGCATTTTTGGGTGAAAATGTGAAAATGCTGTCATGCTCTCTATGTTGACTGCAGGAATATGGAATCTGTGTCATTTCAGGCTTCCTTAGTGTCTTTAATTATGTGCAAGCCAAAAATTAATGAGCCAGCTCTCTGCGTGTGAAAGAAGTCAGCAGTTTTTGGGTATTTCTGCACGAACACTTCACAGATTCTGACTGAGGTTAGGGAGCTGCTGTACCACAAATTAATCTCATTCTGCAGGGGATGTCTAAGGAAATTAGGTGATTACTCTCTGAAAGTGCCAGTTTCTCTCCAGTGTGAGAAATCTCTAATAGCAGCAGTGTGAACAACCAGCTCAGATGAACTGCCTGGTGCTGGGTGAGATGAATCCCCTCGTGAGGGGCCATGGGGGGATTCTGAGGGATCAGGTCTGGATGCACAGGGTGGAGGAGGGAGCCTGCCTTCATGGCTCTGGGGAAAGTTTCCTTCTGTGGGGGCACCCAGAGTTTTCTTGCATTTTCAGGAAGGTAGATTCTGTGATTCAGAAGAAAGGAATTTAAAATACTTCAGAGATTCTGACTTTGCCCTAATCAGTGTGGTATGCTGGGTGAGGCAGGTAAATATATTTTTTGGGGTTTTTAATGCTTATAATTATTGTTTCTGGTCTGGCTGTGGGCAGTTTCCTGAAACCCTGGAAGAACCCTTGTAAATTCCCCATTGTTGTTTTGACATCAAATATTAGCAGAAACGTTAACCCTTGAATATAACTCATCTAGAGAGATAGCGCTTTGGAAAAAGTGTGCAGTCTTTTCTCAAGGAATAGTACTTAGTGTCAGACTACTTTGTGCAACCAGAGCTAGGAGAAATAACTTATAGAAAACCTGGGAAATGACAATTCCACAGGTCTGAAAAGCTCCCAGTACAGGGTGACTTTGTCCAAATGCCACTAAATGATTTCATGTCATATCCAAGCACTTACTGGGTTTTTTTGTGATGCCAATATGTGGGGCCATTGCAAAACCAGATTGTTTATCCCAAGACAAATTCTTCTTTGATAATGTTTGCTTTCATTTTGTATGGGAATAAAAAGTTTAAAGTATTTGTAGAAAGCAGAGGCCTTTAAAATATCGGCTGGAGATCCCTGAAACATCTGACTTGGTCCCAAGGTAGTCCAGAGCTGCCTGCACTGTCTGATATCTCCTCTGAGCAGGGATTTCACTCTTGTGAGATCTGAGGAGCTGCCAACCACGAATCAATTCCATTCCACCAACTGTGGAATCATCAAGACTGGGTTACAACTGCATCAGGTCAAGGTTTGGTTTTGACTGTAGGGTAAATCTTTACCTTCCATTGTCTTTTCGTAGAGACATGGAATGGTTTGGGTGGGAAGGGCCCTTAAAGATCAATTTCCAATCCCCCACCACAGGCAGGGACACCTTCCAATGTCCCAGGTTGCTCCAAACCCCATCCAGCCTGGCCTTGGACACTGACAGGGATGCAGGGGCAGCCACAGCTTCTCTGGGCACCCTGTGCCAGGGCCTCCCCACCATCCCAGGGAAGGATTCCTTCCCAATATCCCATCTAACCTTGCCCTTTGACAGTGGGAAGCCATTCCCTGTGTCCTGTCCCTCCACCCCTTGTCCCAAGGGCAGGGATGGTCTGTGGACCTCCCTCCTGGGACACTGCAGCCATTGCTCTCTGTACTACTCATAAAATGCACCCAGGAAAGTGGGCCCTAGGAACAAACATGAGAGGCAAACTGGACTTCAGTTAAGCTGAAGTGCCAGGTGTCAGCCTGAGAGTGGTGAGCAGTGCTTGGATGCATCCTGAGCAGGCTGGGAGGAAGCAGGAGCTGCACCAGCCACAAGAGGAACCATGTAGGATGGGGAAGAGAAAATCACACAGTGTACCCAGAAAACAAAAATGGGGATGAAATGTCTTAGATAAGCCATCTTGTCATGGCACAAAAGACCTGGTGATGACCTTAGTCAAAGTTGTTTGGAGTTTTATGCCATACCATTTTTCCTAGACTGGTTTACATTAGAGTTAAAAGTCTACAGACCACATGTGCAGCTTTGCTTGGGTTGGGTAAATCTGTTCCAGGGTCATCTCTAAGCCCAGCTGTGGTTGTTCTGTGGACAAGTCAGGGCTGGGAGCTCCTGCCTCAGGGTCTGTTGTCGTGGCAGTGCTTGTACCTGTCCCCAGGCATGGTGACAAGGCCACAGGAGAGCAGCAGCCCCCAGGGCTGTCACTGGTGATCACCCGGCACAAGGCACTGAGCAGCCACAGCACAGGTGTGATCACAGAACTGGGAGTGTGGCATCTGGGGACAACCTGACCTCGGAGAGACTGGCTTTGATTGCCTTAATGGATTTGATGTGTTTTGAGCAAAGATGATGTTTTGCCACGGGGAAAACACTGAGTTGGAGAATTTCCACTTGGTGCAACGCGCGAGGCGCTTCTTCATTTAATCAAATCCTTGACAGGCACACTTCACACATCTCTCACAGCAATTAAAGGAGCCATTTTCCCGGAGTAGGGAAGGCGTTTGGTTAGACATTATTTTAAATGTAAAATATGACATGTTTTGTCAAGAGTATCTTTAAAATGACAGTCTTGCTTTATGCTCGATTCTTGCTCTGTGACTGACTGGTGAGAACCGAGATAACTTTTAGGGCAATAATTTAGCATGTTTCTAATTAGTTTGCTATTTGCATCTGATATTTTGCTCAATAAAAAAAGCTAGAAGATTTTTTTTTCCTGCAAAAGGGCTACATATCAAAATTCAGACACCAGCACGGAAAGGTGCAGTACATTTATGACCTTGTGTGATTAGTGATCTCTGAATCTAATCTTAAGGTACTTTAATGGACTATAATTATCTACAGTGTATAGTTACTGCCTTTCCTGAGATTGATTTAAAATTGCCTCAGGAGGCAAGTGCTGTGTAATTATCTGATAAGAACTAAACTTGATACTCTGACTGGAAACTTTTGGAAACACAAAAATAAATATAGTTCAGGACAAAACTTACTGCTGGCCAGCTTCAGAAATGAAATCTGTTCTCCCAGGCTGTCTCTGCAGTGACAGATAAAGAAGAAAAGGGGAAAAGCTTACAACCATTTCCAAGATACCAGCCTAATTCAGCAAACTTAGTGGAAGGTGGGCTTACCCTCTGCCACAGATGTTCCTATAGAACCATGAGCAGAAGAGGGGAAGCTGAGGAGAAAGAGGAGTGAGCTCCTCTGACCCAGATGCTGAGAAAATAGGTATTCTATTAAAATAAACAAGGTGCTCAGGAGGTTTTTCCATGGAAATTGGTGACACCAGGAAGGGAGGGAGGCTTTGCAAACATTCTGTGAGTTGTCCTTGATGATGTCTGCTGGAGTTTCCAGAAGAACACAAGCCCCGTCCCAACATGACATTGTCAGTGGAGGTGGTGACACCAATGCCGGTTCACAGCTCCACCAAATTCATCCTTTTTTAATATTTAACACAAGGTGCTGACAGCACTACTGAATGTAGCATGGGCCAGGGAAATTAGACATCAATTACCTGTTTTTTAAAAATTCAACTCTCCTTGCATTTTTCCTATTATTTCAAACACCCCTGTTCTTTGGACATACCCCAGTTTTAGAGATTCCTTGGGGAGTTTGCTCTAGGAGGAGGATGGAATTCTCTTTAGACTCTCCTCATGCTGAGTGCAGTAAGAGTTTGGGAGTTCAGATCAGATTAATGAGTTGTCATCTCAAGAAATGATTGATTTTGGTAGGAATATGAAGGTACACAGATCCCATCTGTGCTGTGACAAGGAACAGTGGCCTTCAGGGTGATCTTCAGGACACTGGGTTCTTGATTTAGGCTCTGTCCTTTCTTTTTGGTTGGCCTGGATAGGGCTGAAAAGCTGTGCTTAGGAAAATGAGGTGTGCAGGTGGGCCAAACTTTTCCATATTCAGCTGCTCCTCATTGTCCAAAAATGCATTGACAAGAGTTTGTGCCCGTGGGACAATCCTGGGAATAGGAGAGGCTCAATCCCTTCTGCCTCTCACAAGCCCACAGTGCTTTCAGGTCCAGTCCTATGGACAACTTCAGTTTCCTGTTCCTAAAGGAATGGTGCACTGAGGAAGGATGCAAAATTATCCTGTGGCACAAAGGAGGTCTTTTGTTAATCCCCTAGTTTTCTCAAATTGTCAGAGATCATTTCCTAACGCAAAAATTGTTGTATCTTCCCCAGTGCACCTCAGTTTGGGACCTGTTTTGATGAGGAATGGAGACAAATCACTCTGTAGAATGGGAGTTTGTCATTGCTGAGGATCCCAAAGTGGTTTGATGGTGCAGACAGGAGGCAGTCCCTATGTACTTAAAGTTCTTCAAGTGGAAGAAGTTAAAAGCTGAAAATATGTTGTCAAAAAAATCTGAAAGACTGAAATGTGAATGGAGTTTGGGGCCTTCCCCCCGAAACGCCACAATGCAGCAACAGGGGAGGAATGCTCTTCAGTGGAGAAGTGAAGGAAATAAAAAGGGAAAAAAGCAACACAAAAAGGGACAAGAAAAGGAAATTAGCTAGCAATATGATGTGAAATCTAAAAACAGTGAGAAAGAACCACAGCTGGCAGCAGGATTTTCTTCTGTAGCTTCAGAAGATGAAACCTTTACAGGCCCATTGGAAGATGTGGTGATAAAACCTCTAATAGTGACTCAGAAATGGCAACATGATGAAATATTCAGGAAGAACGACACTCTGCATCACAGTCCACATGTCATCTGAGCATTTCCAGCTTGGGTAGCATGACATCAGCTGTGGAACTAATACGTTATTCAATTAATATGGAATGAGGCGACAGGAATAGAACGATCATGAGAGAACATGGTTTATGGAAATAGACTCTGCACTTGTTCAATCATGAGGAGATTACAAATGTAGGTGGCAAAGGAAGTGGGGAGCTTCATATACTTAGTCCAGTAGAGTTTTGTAAGGCATTTAACCCAGTCTGCTTGACATTCTGTAAAAGAGCAAGTGATACCATGTCAGGGAAGTTCACCTTAATTGGATTGAAACCTGACTGGCACAGCTCAAGATGTCGTTACTGCAGAACAACCATCAGATTTTTTTCTGATTTTCTCTCCCCAGAGCCTGGATTAGGAGTAGGCAGAAGCTATTGAATATTTTTATCTAGAAGCAGGGCAATCTCAATGCAGATAAAGTGTGGAGATGACAGAGGGCTGATGAAGTGGTAAATAATGAGGAGGATTGGGAATGATCTAGAAAGCCTGACAAGTCAGCCCACTCAGAATGAGTTTGTTTTAGTATCATCAAAGTCAGGACAGGAAAGGTTTATATCTCTTTTTATGTAAAAATTGCTGTCGCTGGAAAAAATCAGTCTGTGTTCAGGTGAGTAAAACTCTGAGCAGCCTGGTCTAATGGAAGGTATCCCTGCCCATGGTACAAGAGGAATTTTAAGGTCCCTTCCAACCCAAACCATTCTGGGCTTTTATGAGTCCTGCCCCTGCTCCGTCTCTGTTCCCTGTGGAGACAGTTCTCCAGGAACTTCTCCAATGTGAGTCCATCCCAAGGGCAACAGTTCTCCAAAAACTGCTGCCATGTGGGTCACTCTTCCACCGGGTCAGTCCTTCAGGAACATCCTGCTTCAGTCTGGGTCCCCGCAGGATCACCAATACCAGCAAACCTGCTCCAGTGTGCAGGGCTCCTCCCTGCAGGGGTCTGCTGGTGCCTGCCAGGATCCTGCTCCTGCATGGACTTCTCATGAGATCACAGCTTCTTTTGGGCATCCCCTGCTCTGGCGTAGGCTCCTCCAGGGGCTGCAGGTGCATCTCTGCCCCCTTGTGCCCTCCATGGAATGCAGGGACACAGCTGCTTCACTCTGGGCTTCCCCATAGACTCTCAGGGGATTCTCAGCTGCAGCACCTGGAGCTGCTCCTGCCCTTACTTTTGCACTGACCCTGGATGTCTGCAGAGCTATTCCTCTCTCAGATTCTCACACCAGAATCTGAAGTCCTCAGATTCTCTGCCAGTGGTTCCATCTGCCCAATAACATTTTTTTCTTTTCCTTCTTACGTCTGTTTTCCCAGAGATGTTACCATCATTCCTGCTGGGCTCGGCCTTGGCCAGTAGTGGGTCCATCCTGGAGCTGGCTAGAATTGGCTCTGCTGGACACTGGGAAAGCTTCTGGCAGCTGCTCACAGGAGCCATCCCTGCACCCACCTCACTCCCTAAACCTGGCCATGCCAACCCAACACAGTGCAGAAGGTCTGGAAGAGCTCAAAGGGGGATTTGAGGGGCAAGGAGGGTCCAGGAGACCACGTGAAGGGGCTGGCTGGGAATGCTGGTTGCTTGGTGACACCCTGCACTTGGAGATAAGACAGCATGGGAAAAGTGTCCATGGAGAAGTGCCCCTGACTCCTTCCCAGTAAACAGGGAAGTGTCCCTGACCTCTTCCCACCTCAGGGTCCAGACAGGTGGTTAGTGGGGAAGTGGAAATATTTCCCATGGATGCACAGTGTGGTTCTGTACTCTGGCTGAAGTTTTCACTGCAGTACCAATCTGAGCAGAGTTACTAGATTTTTGTTCTGGATATATAATTTACTGGCTGTTTTGAAACAAATGTCACTTGCTTTTCATATTTACGGACAGCTGGGGACCATGAAGCAGCTGTTTAAAGAACTGTATTTACTTTTAGATGTAAACAAAATATTAAAGTGCCCTGCAGAAATCTCTGTGCTCACACAAACAGCTCATATTCTATATTATTTATATGTGAGAGTGTGTGGGTCGCTGCAGCTTGTCTCTGTCTGATGCATTAACTCTCCTTATGTGACAACTCTCTCTGGATGAAGCAATATGCAGAGGTGGACAGACAGTTGCTGGAGGGCCACTCCAAAGATGTTGTTAAGTGAAAAAAAGTGGGGTTTTTTTCTGTCCTCTTAGATGAGCAAGGTGAAAAAAAAATGTCTCTTTAAACACAAACTTTTCTTGCTGGCAAAAACTTGATAGATTTTCCTCATGAAAGAATTATGGAAATTTAAAATAAGTGTTTTGCATAATTTGGAAGAATGTGATGGGAAGTTGTAGCTCTGAGAAACTGTTCTTACTCATGATGAGCAGTGGCAGATGTGCTTTCTCTCAACTTATTACGTGCATTCAGTTGCAGCCTTAAAATTCTCCCTGAGTCACCCCGATCCCTCTGCCTGGTGGGGAGATTACCATTGACCTGTGAGCTGTTCTCATTTATTTTAGAAACACAGGGAAGGGGAGACCCTCTCCTGGAAGGTTAATTAGAATGTTCAAGGCTGCTGGATTGTGATTCTCATTCTCACTAAATTATTTCCTGTTCTGTTCCCTGATGACAGTCATTCCACAGGCCTTCCTTGGCATTGTCCAAGGCCTGGATGGAGGCACACGGGGACATGTCTTTGGAATGCAGAGTGACAAGGTGTCACTGTGGGTGGAAATGCTCACAAGCAGCTCTGCAGAGGTGCTAGGGACAGGCAGCAGGGATTGAAGCTGAGGAGCTGATTACTGCTTCCAGAGGGTTTGCTCAGGAAGGAATGGGGATTGTCCAGGGCATGAATCCTGTCACCCCTGGGGCTTTCCTACCTCACACCACAGCAATTTGGGCCTTTCACCTCTGCAGGAATGAACATTATGTTTGAGTAGGAGTCAACTTACTCGAAATGGGGAGGTTTTTGGAAGGTTTTCAGCCTCCATTGAGGTCAGGATGTTACATGTGCACACTTCTCTGGGGCACCCAGTGCTTCTGGTGCAGACAGAGATGGTGTGGTGGGATGGATTTCATTTAATGAGTGCTGTGTACTCTCCAGTAACACCAACCTTATAACCTTGGTGTTCTGAGATAGCCTGTGTTCATATTGACTCAGACACATTATAAATTTGGGTGATATCCATAGTATCAGAGGAGAATTTTTATGATTACATGACACAATGCCAGAAAAAAACCCAATCTGAGGCCTATGAAAATCAGCAGTATGTGCTGAGAAAAATCAATAAGCAATTTGCCCAGAGAATCCCAAAGAGAATGCATGTTTTTTGAGACTTAGAATAACTTTTGCTTATTGATTCCTAAAATCTCCCGGACATGGAGAAATGTAAATACAGGGATCCTGCTCCTCTGGAGTTCAGTGGGAGGAGAATCAGGCCCTGAGCTGGGAGCTGTGGGATTTACAAAAGTGCGCTCTGCTGCTTAATGAAACTGTTTAATTAGAAAACTTTGTCACAGCCTATATGTGGCTCGAAGGCAGTTTTACCCAACAGGCTGAATAATTCCTGCCAAGCATTAAAGCTGATTGGTATTCTCAGCTTGGAAGGGAGAGGAACACAGAGAGCACTGATAATGAGAGTGGGGCGGCTCTCGGGGACTCGCCCTTGTGGGCTTGGTGGGAGTCTTTGTCTTTTGAGCAGGTTCTGGTGTCTTCTGCCACATGACAAAGCCAGAATGAAGTTGAAATATTAATAACTATGTATTTTGACTGGCTTCAAGTCAGTCTGTGCAAAGCCAGAGTGATAAATCAGGACTAACTTTACTCAGTGTCACCATGCTTGGAACCATGTCTACTTTTAACCAGTTTAACTCTTTGTTCACAATGATTTTTTGATTTTCATCTTAAAAGCTCCTGATTCTGTCAGAGAATGGGGTATCTATTGCTAATTCAGTCTGTGTTTCTGATGTTTCCATGTTTCTATGTTAAAAAAAAACAACAAAGGAAGTTTAAAGTGAGAACTCAATTTTTAAACTCAATTGCAGCACAATTTTAAGTGAAAAAAAGCTTTTCATCTTCGGGGTAATTTTCTTATAAGGATAAATCTCACATTTTGCATATTCTCGCTTTTTCGCACTGCTGGATATTGAAGCACAGTTGGGGCTCTCCACAAGTGAGATTGACAATTGTCTGATTCTTAAAATGCCAAAGGAAAAAAATCTGTGTCAGTTCTTCAGTCTGATTTTTTTTTTTTTACTGTGCAAATGTATCTAAAATATTGAGAACTCATGTGAGGAGAAAGTGAAAAATTGTGGCAAACACACCCTTCTCTGTTCTTAAAAATGTCATTGTTTTTGCCTGCCAGTTATTGAACTGCTCCTCCTGACTTAGTGTGGTGCCTGATCTAATTTTACTGCTGGGTACCTCATATCATCATTCTCTGAAATTCGGCCTCATTTCCATCTCCTCACAAAACTCAGCTCAGACAGAAACAGGCTACTCCTTTGATTAAAATGTTGAGGCAAAAATTTCCTGGATAAGCATTGAACAGATTCTTACTGTGGTCATGTAGGAAGAGTATTCAAAAGTTGGGAAGAGTTGTTTCTAAAAGGAACAGCTTCACTTTAATGTCATTCTTGTGGATTTTTAAAAGATATGCAGCAACCAAGTATAGAAAAATGAGAAAAAGGGCTTTAGAGATGCTCTGTGACCATGGGCACAGACACTTAGGACATATTTTGTGAGGTTTATCAGTATGATGGGTTTCTTTGTGACATGTGGCCGCATTTAATAAACATTTCCTTTGTTTCTGCTCATGTCCATTGGTTCTTGCTGCACATTTCTGAGCACTGTGTGGTCTGATAGCTGAATGTGGGCAGTGGCAGAAGCCGTGGCCAGATGCTCCAACCCCTGCAATATTTGTGCCCTTCACTGGACTCTCTCTGGTGTGTTGGAGCCCAGATCTGGACACATGCTGCAGGTGTGGTCTCTCCAGTGCTAAGAAGAGGGAGAATTTCCCCTGCTCTAAGTGCTGGCAGCATTCCCAGTGCAGCCCAGGCCCCGCTGGCCTCTTTTGCTGCTCGGCCACCGTGCTGGCCCATGTCCAGCCTGGCATCCACCCTGACCCCCAGCTCCTTCTCTGCCAAGCTGCTTTCAGCCCCAGACTGTGCTGAGCTTATTGCACCCCTGGGGCAGGAGTTTGCACTTTTCTTTATTACCTTTATTGAATTTCAGGCCATTCCTGGCCCATTTTTCCATCCAGTTGAAACCTCGCTGAAGGGTGGCCGGAGCTGCCAGCACATCCATGGCTCTGCCCAGTGATGAATCACGGGTGAAGCTGATGGGAGTGCACTCTACCCCAGCAGCCAGGTCATTTAATAAACTCATTGAGCAGTATTGGCACCAGTATTGATCCCTGAGGAGTGGAGGTTGAACTTGCACGTGTCCTTTCTCAAGGAAAATCCATGGAGCTTTCCTGCGGTGGCTGCTCCTGACTGTGGCAGCTCCTCGTGCACAGACACAGCAGTTCTGAGACATCAGGAGCCTCTTGGATGTAAATGGTGAGAGAACTGTGCTGAAATTCACAGGGATAACAGTTTCAGTCCCTCACAATGTGTGGAGTCACAGAACACCACAGAGTCACAGATTCATTTAGGTTGGAAAAGGCCTCCAAGATCATTGAGTCCAATGTTCAACTAATATTTAATGCCTTTTTGGGTATTTTTTAAGATGTCTGCATGTTTGCAAATAGCCTTGCCTTAGCAATGTTACACAACCCAGATAAGAAGAGAGCACAGCAGTTCCAGGGGCCCAGCTTGCCCTACCAGGTTAGGGGGATTGGTTGCTGCACCTCAGAGTTTTACCCCGCTCCTGTCACAACAAATAACTTCTGTGAGCCCCATCCCATGGTTACTCATGGAAATTTTAGGTGGAAAAAAATATTTTCCTTGAAGGTTTCACAGTGATAGGGAGTTTAAAACAGAATATAGCATTTTCTGAGGTGAACTCAGGGCCTTCCTTCCACATGCATGTGACTTTTGGAGGCAAATTTTGCACTTCAGTAAGATTTGGGTAGAGTTTTGAATGAAAAGAAAGAAATAAAGTTTTTATTTTTCTCACTGATTCCCTCTTATAATAGAAACTTGAGCTCTGGATTTTAGGAAATCAGACAGAAAACCCCACCAGCAGCTGCTTTTCATTTGAATCCTTTCTGAGGTAATACTGGTTATTCTGAATTGGAAACCTGACTTACTTCCTGCAACTTCTATTACTACTGCTAAAAATCCTATAACTGGGAAATAGGACATGAAACCCTTTTAACTGAGGCTTTGCAGCTGAAGTCCACTTTCTGATGGAAGAAGTTTGTGCGGGATAGTTAAATCCTGTGTGGGAAAAGAGCTTCATGCTAGGTAGGAAGCTCCTCTTGGAGCTTGTAAATGTGTTCAGATGAAAAGAGTGCTCTGATTTTTTGCTGATTTTGCCTTAGGAGCACAACAATGATGGCTGAGGTGCTTCTCCTGCTTCTGGAATGGGTATTCCCTCAGCAGAAAAGCAGGTGATTTAAGAGGATGAATAAAGCTTAATTTTATATACAACTCCTTTCTGGTACCTTGTCCAAGGTGGTGCAAAGGATGAGATGAGACAGGATGAAAGGAAGCACCCTCAAGCTGCCCCAGGGGAGGTTTAGGTTGGATATTGATATATACTCAATATAAAGTGGAAAATATTCTTCACAGAAAGGGTTGTCAAGCTCTGGTACAGGCTGCCCAGGGCAGTGGTGGGAACACCATCCATGAAGGTTTTCAAAAATCTTGTGACCCATGGGGACAAAGTTTAGTGCTAAACATGGGGGTGGTGCTGGTTGATAGTTGGACATGATGATCCTTAATTCTCATCTTTACAATTCTTTGATTCTAAGAGGCTTCCCCTCCATTTGGGGTGATGCTGGACCACCTCCTGAAGCCACTTCCAGGGGCAGAGTCCAACCAGGGTGCAGGAGAATAAAGTGTGGAGAATAAAGTGGAATAAAGTGTGGAGCTCCTGCTGATGGAGAGTCCTTATGTGGGCTGTGCCCCTCTTCTGTGTGTGCTCTGCTCACCTCTCCCTGAATCCCTCTGTTATCCTTGGAGCATCAGGACATATGAGCTTGGTGAGGGAGTGAATGGGTTCCTGCAGCCAGGACCATTTGCTCTCTGTGCTGGAAATCTCTGGATGGCAACCTCTGGATTTGCTTTTACACCCTTCAGAAACCAGAGCTCTTTGTGTCACTGCAAGGAACTCAGAAATACTTTGGGACTTCAAAGTGTTTGAATAATGCCATGGAAATCCCATGGGTACAGTGGGAGTATGTTCCCTGGGTGCTGTGGAGCAGCTCCTTTCTGCTGGGTGGGGCAGTGGAGTGCCAGGGCTCCAGGATATTCACACTTGGGCAAGCCTGCAAGAGAGCTGGGGCAAGGAATGGAGTGCCAGGACAAGGGGGAGCACCTTTAAGGTGCAGGAGGGCAGGGATAGATGGGATATTGGGATGAAGTCCTTCCCTGTGAGGGTGGGGAGGCCCTGGCAGAGGGTGCCCAGAGAAGCTGTGGCTGCCCCTGGATCCCTGGAAGTGTCCAACGCCAGGCTGGACGGGGCTTGGAGCAGTCTGGGCTAGTGGAAAGTGTCCCTGCCCATGGCAGAGGGTGGAATGGGATGAGCTTTACAGTTCCATCCCACCCAAACCATTCCAAGATTCTCTGCTCTCAGACCCATGCAGAGGGGTGGGTCAGACCACAGGCATTTCTTGATGCCAGTCCTGGCAGGACCCCACATGATTTTTTTTTGTACCTCATTATCTATCAGTGCTAAAACTGCCCTGACTGGACACAGAGCTCTTCCCTGCATAGGGAAGAGCTGCATGGCAGAGGAGCTGGCTGAGAACATTTCAGACTGCAAACCTCTGCCAAAAAACCCTCTGCAGTTTGTCTCCTCTCTGTGAAAAGATTGTGTTTTTCTTTTCAGGCTCTGTTAGATTCTGCCTACAGTTGTCATAATTTTCATAGCCAGTTACAGACATTAGGGAAAAATACCTTGCAAGGATGAGGTAAATGGAAATTTCTCGTCTGTCGAGCTCAGCGGGTTGTAAAGGAAAATATCCATACTATTTATTTCTATTATATTAAAATTGCTGCCTACATCTTCCAGTGACTTAAAAACAACAGAAAATTAGATATTTTTTTTTCCACATTGCTGGACATGCCCATCCTGTTGTGTTATGCTTTTTTTTTTTTTTTTTTCTGGTATTCACTTTGTGCTGTTAGCCCAGGTTCTGGCGCTTTGCTAAGTAAGGAGCTAAGGCTGCTGATTTGTGTAACACCTGTCATTATTTCAAAGCAGTCCGACAGCTTTAATAAACTCTTTTTGCAGGGAGAGAGGGAGCTGTATTTCACCACGGATCCGGAGGGAAAGCCGGCATCTCCCTGCCCGCCGCATCCCGCCTGCGTGTGGCGGTGCTGAATCAATAACTGCTGCTCCCGCTCCCTCCAGAGCATCGCTCAGTGCCTGGCAACTCAAACCAGTGAGTCCCCAAACGGTGCAGCCTTTTCCCCAGGCTGTGCATGCTCGTTAGCTTCCCTCTTCCCCTTATTTTTTATTGGGAATGCTGTAGATGCTTCATTACAATAAATGCTTTGCTGTTAAGTTTTCTCCGATGCATTTTGGCAGCTGCATAACAGATAGATGGCTTCTCTCCCCACAGTGCAGGAGGACCCTAAATTAGGAATACATTTACCTTCAGCTTTGGGGATTGTTTTATTTTATTGCTTTTCGAGGCAAGGGCTCTTTCATAGATGGGAAAATGATGCTCCCAGGTGGGAGCTCTTCAGGGACCTCAGTGGGAACAGGATGAAGTCCCCACTTCATCCTTGGAAGTGTTCAATAAACATGTGGATGTGGTACTTGGGGATGTGGTTTGGTGGTGACGTGGCAGTGCTGGGTTAATGGGTTGGACTGGATGGTCTTAGGGGTTTTTTTCCAAGCATAATGATTCCATGGTTCTGAGTGGGTTGTGATTCAGGAGAACAGAAATACCTGGCACAGAAATATGTTTTGTTCTTCAGTGCCATGGAACCAAGCACTGGAGGAAGGAGACTCTGTCTTACCCTAATCTCTGATGTCAGGAGGCAGCAGGGGGGTGCAGAAGATTTCCCCTCCCTCAGGTCTCCTGTGCTCCTACAACAGGGGATCAAGGCCATTATCTGAACCTCTCACCTGGAGCTGGAATCAGGGAATTCCCTGCAGTCCAAGGCCATGGCAGTGGAGGAGGGAGAACATGGATTTAAATAAGGTTGTGCTGGTTTAAAATGAAAACTCCAGGTGGGAGCTGAAGGTGAAAGAATCCAAGTTAGGCTCTGCTCAGCTTAGTAGAGGCAAGCTCTCCTTGCTCATTTTCAGTAGTTCAAACACTCAGACTGCTAAATGGACTGAGCTATAAAATATTTAATCAGGTTTCCCAATATTTCCTTATGATGTGCAATAATCACGATGAAGAAAAGGGGCTGGATCCCACTCTTTGAGGCAACCCAGGAGTGCATTTTAAATTCTTCCTGTCACCAAGAAAAAAAATTTCAGCTTTCTAAAAATACCTGGGTGAGAGTTGGTGTGTGTCCACTGCCCTAGTCCAGTTGTGGGAGGTGCTGGGTGCTCCTGGTTACACACAGCCAGGGCCAATATTCTAAAGCCATTCAGAGATTATGCTTCACCCTGTTATAATCCCCTACTTCATGTTAATTTATATTATAAAATCTGCTTTGAAAAAAATGACCCTAAACACCATTTTCTATTTAAGAATATTCTTTAAATATAAGAATATTCAGGCTTTTAATTCCCTGTGCTTTCCAGAAGAGGCTCAGGAATGGATGTAAAGCCAGACTTGAGAAAAGAAGGAACAAAAGATTTTCTGAGTGATCAGGGGATTGTGGCAGGCTTGATGGGATGATGGTGACCCTGAAGGGACGGGCTCACCCAGCAACAGGGGGCTAAAGGAAGTGAGGACAGTTTCCTACCAGCCCTTTCTGTCCCTTTTGTATTGTTTCTATTTTAAGAAAAGTTGGCTGTGACAATTTTTTGTCTCATTTTGGGGTTGAAAGGCCTCTTTCTAGTTCCAAGGGTAGACTTCCAGAAGGGCTGTGGCATTTCAGAGCCTTGACAGGACTCAGCATTTTGTCACACTTGTGAACACGAATAGCAATGTGAAGAGATTTTGGTTATGTCCATTTTCCATTTGCTCTTTTTGCAGGCTGGAAAGTGTAAAAATATCTGAAATCTAATCAGGGGGCAAGGGATAGGTCTGTACTTTTTGTCCTATTTCATGTATCACTAAGCCATGACTGCAGTGCAGGTGGTGGAGCTGTAGGAATAAATGACTTCTAATGAGATTTTATAAGAGTTCAACTATATGTGTTAATTTATTTATTTACAGACATTACACTGAATTTTGGACAGGAGTTCAGGCCTTTGCTAAATGTATTCACATATGCTTTTGTTTAAGCTTTCCCCTCTTCCCATTTCCATGGGCAATGTTAAAGGATGTCAAGAAATTATTGTCTGTACTGGTTCCCATGCCAACCTATGGAGGGAGGTCTGACATAGCTGCATTTAATGCAGGGATCATCTGCATTTCTTCTCAGGAGGTGGGAATGGTCACCTCAGGATGCAGCACACTCTGACACTCCAGCTGAAACCCCAGGCCCCTGGAGGTCATTATTCCACCCAGAGATGCTGCTGTATTTTTTATTACTGTGGTTATGGCACTGCAGCCATTTTGCAACTGGGTTTTTTGAGCATCTCCACCCTAAAGATTAAGCTGGGAGTTTCTCCCAAGGAATTTCCCTTGCTTGTTGCTGTGAACAGATGTATTCTGCAGAAGGTCCAGCAAATTATTTAACAAATTAATCCACTACATCCAGCAAATTAATCCAAACAATTAACAAGCCACATATTTGTGTCTTCTGACACAAGTTTGTGTCTTCTGGCACAAATATCTTTCTGTACTCCTAGTTAGGGCAAACCCTGAAACCACTCCCAAACCACTCCAGTTTGAGTCACCAAGATTTCACTGCAAATTAATGGGAAGAGAAATGCAGGATTTTTCAGTTCAGTGCTCTAAAGCTGATTTAATACTCCACAAGAGCTACATTTCACAGTGATGTGAGCAACCTGTTGGAGCTGAAGATGCCCCTGCTCATTGCAGGGGACCTGGGTCACACGATCTTTAAAAGGTCCTTTTCAACTCTAACGATTCCATGGCACAGAAAAGGATAACCAGGACTCATGTTTACTATGCAGACTAATCCTTGTTTCCAGCCAGGCACATGCAGGGATAAAGGGATAAAACCCTGTTTTTTGCAGTGCTTGATTTGTGCTGCTGGTTTCCCAGTGACAACTCGGACTGCTACACAGCACTGGACATTTCAGGGTGCTTTGTGAGGTTGAATACCTTGGCTGCAGGTTTCCAAAGCCTGGTTCCCACCCAGCAGAGACCTTGTGGTAACAGAGCCATGAGCAGGTGTGCAGAAAGGAGCAGAGAGTGCCAGGGAACACGGGGGAAGCACAGCGTGCTCCTGTGTGCAGTTCCTGGAGGCAGATGGTGCTGTTGGCCAAGGAACTGTGCTGCAGAGGCTGCCGAGCTCCTCAGACAGACCCCCGCAGACAATTGCAATAATGATGGCTCTCAGAACTCCTCTGAGATCAGCAGGCATCGTTCTGGGTGGAGATGCTCCCAGAATTTCAAGCAGCCTTGTTATGATTTGTGGGAGTTGTGGGTTTAGAGGAGCATCAGCAGCTCCACGTGCACCTCTGGGTGTGTGTGAGCTGCTCAAACCTTCCCTGGCTGCAGCTCTGAGCAAAAAGTCTTCTGGGGACAGTCTGTCCCAACATGTTGGGGTGGTAATTTCAGGGTTCCAGACAATATCTGAGTGGTGCAGAGGTAAAACCAAAGCAGATGTTGTTATAGGAATGCTGTTTCTGAGGGGCAGAGTGGCTCTCTGCTGGGTTTTAATCACATGCTGCTTTATGGAATCACTTTGAGGTGCTCACCACACTCCAGGCCTCATTGACCATGTCCAGGCTGCAGTAAAACACATCCCTTGCTCAGGATTACTGTTGAATATGAATTTATGAACAGTGGGAAAAGGAGATTTAGGCCTTTTAAATGTGAAATGTGACATTCTTAGTGGCAAACTGCACACAGCAGAATGAGAACTGTCTTTGCACAGAACTCGAAGGGAAACAAAAACTGTGTTTGATGAACTGTACAGGCAATTATTGAGCTCATACATGAGCCACAAAACGGTGCAGGAGTCTTGGGACTGTCCCAACCATCAGCAAGGTCACTCATGCTGGCAGGAACGTGCACTGCAGCAGAGATTTGGGATTTTGGGCAACACCCTGGAATCTCTCCTTGTGTTTGGCTCACGCTGACAGAAGTGGGTCAGGTACTCGTCCAGAGCATGGGTGAGGGGCATAGTCAAGGATGGCTGAGGTGGCACCTGAAACTAGAAAAGGCCTCGCCTTTTCATAAAATAACCTCTCTTCTTTTTCCATAAGCTCTGTAAGTGCTGTTTTTATGGTTATGCTATTGCTGAGCCCAAGTGTTGAAGAATGATGAAATCTAATAAACATGCCTGGCTCTTTTATTCATCATTAGACACTGAACACTTTAGGATTCACTTGGGTCACATTTTGGAGCTTTTCTCTGCAGCTATCAGGGTTAGCAGGGCCATTTTATCAAAACAGGCCTGAGCTATTCACACATTCACAAGAATCCTGAGAAATGAAGGAGCTCACTGCAGATTCGTGTGAGCTGAATCAATAGCAAGGGCATGGAGATGAGGACTCTGATTTTTATGCCTCTGTCTTTTTGGTTGGTTAAGTTCTCTGTGAGATAAAACTGGAGCCTCAGAAATTTTTTTCTTTATCCACCCCTCCTTTAGTCTCAAGTTTTCCAGAACCAGGTTAAAAGTGTAGCAGAGGAAAAGAAAAGTCTCCATTCATGATACAAGTGCCTCTAAACCAAAAATACCTTCACAATTATTCCTTCACCTTTCCTGTTGTTCCTCATGTCCTTATGCTCATCTTTAAGGTGCAGGGGAGAGGAAACCATGGAAAAATTTCAACCTGAAATTTTAATCAAGGCTCTGTGAATTTTCAGCCACGAACCTACTGAAGCAATTTTATTATTGAAAACTCAACAAGGAAATCTGTAGCTTCTACCTAAATGCCTTTCTCGAGCAACGTGCTGTTTTTTCCCAGACAATTATTACACCTGTTGTGGATTTATTTGTATCTACTTGCAGTGTTTGTGTATGATATCTCACCATATATGAGCTCAGAAAAATATCTACTGAAAAACATTATTATCAGGTGAGAGATTTATGGGCTTGGTAGCAAATTTATGATGGATAAGTAAAATTGGAAGCAAATAATAATGGAAAATCTCACTTATTCTTGAAAGAACAGTAAGGCAGATTCATGTGATGTGGAGCAAATATTTATCCCCAGTTAGAGTCATTTTATTTGAGCGTCGTGCGTGAGCAGCTGGGTGCAGTTTACTCATAAATTAGGCTTTGGGATCTTGCTTTCTGCATTTTGGGTCTTGGTCAGGAAGAGTCCATACCTGGCAGGAAAATTGCTTTCTTATGAATCTTTGGACCCTGCTATTCAACTCAGCTTTCTCGGGGCCTAACTGACATCTACGTTTTTCTTACATTTTTTTTCTACTTTTCTATGCATTTTCAAACCTGATTAGATATGAAATGTTAATCTTTACAATTGTTTTGGTGTAGAAAATAGTAATCCTAAAATAACCCTTTGATTTTCAGCTTTTGGCTATGAAATCACTGCACTCACTTATATTTTACTGGTTAAGAGCTCCTTCTGATGAAGTCTTGGGTATATTTAACAATTATTAGTCCCAAAGACATCACTTGACAATAAACAGTTCAGAGCAGGTTTGGGAGGACATCAGTGAGTTATAAAAATACACAATTCCAATTTTTTCTTCAAAATCTGAATGTGATGTTTTAAAAGGCTGATACCTTTCATTGACAGCCTATTTCAGGGAAAAAAAAATTAAAAAAATAAACCTGTCAATTTATTGGGAAACTTAGAGAGTGGTGGTTCAAACTGTGGTTCTACCAGAGCCTAGAAAAGATAATTCATCATGTAAGGAGCCCAGGCTGCAAAGCTCCCACCCCATGAAGCAATACACAATTAATCCAACCTAACGATGTGGGCTATAAATCCTGGTGACCCTTTGGCAGCGTGAGTGTTACAGAATGAGTAGCTCTGGGCACATAGAATGAAGTTCAGCAAAGACAGGATGCCCTGGAGGAAAAAAAAACTACCTGGAAAATTAAAAAAGGGAAATATCCCTTTCTCTTCCCCCATGATCCCCTCCCATCCTCATGCCTGCACACAAACTTTCACATATTAATTGTTTTATGTGTGGGCAAACATCACCTGCATGACTTATTTCTGAAAGGATTTTAATGCTTTGGAAGTACTTAAGGGGGGAACAGCCAGATTCATAGCTGACATAACTCTGCACAGCTCTGCTGAAGTCAGGGGATTTATAATGACTTGAATACTTAGGAACCAGGCTTAAAATATGCAGCTACAGAACTGCAATGCTTCCTTACTTGGAAAAGTTTTCCTTTGGGTGAATCTCACACCCTAGAAGATGAAAAACACCTCAACCCTTTCACCAGGAAAAAAAGGGGGAATGGTTCAGACTGGACCTGTCAGAGCTGCTACATTTATGGCCACTGTGGCTTAGGAAGATCTTCTGAGCACCAGCACCAGCATGTGGGAGGCAGCTCTGTGCAGGGAAGAACAGTTTCTATGGATATCTTTCAGCCTTACCTGCTCCAATGCTGTGGCAAAGATTTATTTATGTCTGCAGTGCAGCTCTGTGGCTGCTGCCTTGTCTGAAGACACCGTTTGTTCCCATCTGCTGCTGCAAGGGAGGAGCTGATGTGGCTGGTTGGGAAGGGGAGCCCATGACCACAGTCTTTGCTGTGGATACTCTGCTGCCAAAACCCCCAAAACTATTTTGCTGGGATTTTTTTGAATAGGTGAATTCTTCTGTGAGGAACCTCTTCTCAGGACAGACCATCATTTCCCAGGTGGTGACTGAGCTGGTGCAGTGCTGTCTCCAGGGGATCCAATCAGACTCCCCAAACCTGCCCTGTGGTCCTGCCTGACCACTACAGGGAGTGCAGGTTCCATTGCTGCTCATTACCTTAAACTGGGCACAAACCACCCCCACCAGTTCCATTGTTTGGGGCAACAATGAGAGGTGTCCCTCAGTTGCCCTGTGGCACATCCCTCTCATGGAGCCCAAGAAGAGATGCAGTCAGAAAAAAGGGATGATTCCATCTTTACCTTGGGATCCCAACCACAAAATGAGAGACAAAATCAAGGACCAGGCTCAAACTGTGCATTCAGAGGAGGAACCACCTCATTCACGCCAAGTTTTCCCTCAAAGTAGGTCTTGAGGAAGTCTGCTCTGCAATGGACTCCAACTTCACTGCTCTCAGCAGGGGAGCAAAGAGAGGAGTAAGATCTAGAGCAAGGTCAGAGAAGGATTTGGATCTGGAGCAAACTCAGAGGAGTAAGATCTGGAGGAAACTCATAGAAGGAGTAAGATCTGGGGCAAATTAAATGTTCAGGGTCATTTCAGGGTGGAGCCACTGCACTTCTGTGAGATGACTTTATGTAACAAAGGAATGAAACTCGACCAAATCCTTTCAAGGAACTCAGAATACAATTTGTGTGCCAAACACCAGCAGCATATGTGAGAAGCAAAATTATGCACCACGAGTAGCCTCTGTGTTCCTGCTGCTTATCAGCCCTTCCAAGACAGTTGGCTAACAGACTCATCTGGGAATTTTGAGTAATACTCAGAATTCCTTTGAACACGGAGTTCCATTAGCTGGAAATTAATTGGATCTGTAGGTCAGTGGGAAGTGGATTACTACAGTGGAGGAAAGTGGTGAGCAAACTGCACATTTGTAGCACATTAGAAAACCTCTGTGGGAACAGTCTTTGGAATGTTTCCACACAGGATGCATCTTATGAATCTTAGGATTTCAAAAGTAGCCTGTGCCTCCAGCAGCAATGAAGAGCTGCTGGGAACAATTGCAAATTGCTTTTCATTGTCCTGCACATCTACTGGAGATATTTCTATTCTAGTTTAGATAATAAAAAACTCTCGAGTTCAGAGTGAGTGCCAGAGTATGTTCAGATGGCCAAGAAGGAATCCAGGCCTGTTCCAGCCCTGGTGTGGCCACAGGCCCAGGGCAGTGGCTGTGCCCTGTGCTGGCACTGCAGAGGGACCTCGAGTGCTGTGTCCAGTTCTGGGCCCCCATGGCCAGGAAGACACTGAGGAGCTGGAGAGTGTCCAGGGAAGGGAACAGAGCTGGGGAAGGGGCTGGAGCCCCAGGAGAGGCTGAGGGAGCTGGGAAAGGGGCTCAGCCTGGAGAAAAGGAGGCTCAGGGGGGACCTTGTGGCTCTGCACAACTCCCTGACAGGAGGGGACAGCCGGGGGGGTCGGGCTCTGCTCCCAGGGAACAGGGACAGGAGGAGAGGGAACGGCCTCAGGCTGGGCCAGGGGAGGCTCAGGGTGGACATCAGGAGGAATTTCTCCATGGAAAGGGTGGTCAGGCCTTGGCAGGGGCTGCCCAGGGAGGTGTTGGAGTGCCCATCCCTGGAGGTGTCCCAGGAAGGGCTGGAGGTGGCACTCAGTGCTCTGGGCTGGGGACAAGGTGGGGATCAGGCACAGCTTGGACTCGATGGCCTTGGAGGGCTTTTCCAACCTCAATGATTCTGGGATTCTGTGACCAGACTGGCTTCCAGCATTTGATAGCATCCAGAAGCCACACAAATTTAAGCCACAAGCCTCACAGATTTAAAGAATAAAGGGTGAGAATTGAAGGTATGGTATGAAAGGATGACTATGGCATAGTTAAAGCTTCTGATTTTTAGCTTAATTTTAAGCAAGAAATGCCCAAAATCTACTGAACTTCTGAGCTTTCCTAAGATTTTTTGTGGATCTCCATCTACACGTTTACTATTTCCCCGTTGCTTTCTGCTTAGAGATTTTTTTTTTCCTTTGTTACTTTGTTTTGTGTGTTTTTATATTATATTTTGGGGGTTTGGTTTTGTTTGTTTGGGGTTCTTTTTTTTTATTATTTTTTTTTGCTTGGCTTGGTTTTTGGTCTTGGTCTTTTTAATTTTTTTAGTGATTTCTATGAATTTATATGAACAAATTCCTACTTCTTGTGATTTCCCTGCCTAGTCTCATCACTTTCTGTTGTCCCTTTTAGGTTAGGTCTTTGTCATTAGCTTCCTTCCTCCTTTCCTTTATTTCCTGTATTCTTTATTGGCACAGACTGGTAGTGGTCTGCCACTATGGGAGCTGAAGAACTCCATGTAAATCCCAATTTTCCCCATATCTTTACCAGGTGCTAATACACAGCTAACAAGCCATCTTATATTTCCCAGAAACATCAGCTGCACTGAGCCAGTGCTTTAGATTATTTCAGTTTATTGTTTCAGAAGGTTTACAAGTTTGCAGAATTCCACAGAACTCCATAATGCTGGGGATTGGTGATGTTTCTATGGATTGACCTGTTCCCTGGTGATGGAGTGTGTGTAATCATCATTTTCCAATATGCAAAAATTAGAAGCAAAAGCAGCCAGTGTCTCCACTCTGCGATAATTGATGCTGGCTTTATGGATTATATTTTCTTTACTGAGAACCTTCTCACTGAGCAAATTTGACGAATGAGAACACTTGCTGAGATTTTATTTCTCTGGCAATTTTCCGTGTTTTCTTCCACTAGCAATATCATATTTTTGTTTTTGAAAGGAAGAGTTATATTATTTATTCTTGTTATTTGCCTCTTAGAGCTGAAGTAAAAATAACTGATATTGAGGACACATTAAAATGGAAGCAGGTGGAAAAAAGCAGCCTCTAAAACAAAAAAAAAAGCCATGATTAGTGAAAATTTTACAAATTTGCTTGTAGAAAACTACAGCAAATTACTACAGAAGACAAAGGATGATTTAACTTGCTGGGATATTTGGCTTTTTAAAAGTCTTGCTGGACACCTTAAAGATCTAAAGCACACTTTTAAGAATTCCATTTATTTCTGTTTCTCTGGTAAGCACCAAGTCCAGGCTGTGCTGGAAATGCAGAGCAGGAGGCAGCTCGTTTCCCTGGGCATATTAAGCAGCTGAAGACATAGGAAATATTGGAGAAACTGAGTGACAACCTGTTTCCCAAGCTCCCTTTCTGGAAGATCACTCAGCCTCAACCCTCTTTCCCTGCCAATCTTTAGGAAGCACAGTTCACACGTGGCTCTTGGGAGATGGGTGAGCAGCACCAGCAGGATTTATTGTTGGTACTTATTTATGGGTACTTTGGGAAAGGGAAATAACTGGTTGGAATCTGGGACACCCTTGTTGTGGATTTGCTGCTTGTGAGGGGGTACAACCAGAAGTATCTCATTTATTCCTTCCAGAAAAAAATCATCAGAGAGAATTGTCCATGGAATTGCCCACAATAAAGAGAAGTGCAGTGACGCCCTTTGCAAGATGACCTTCAGGACTTGCCTTAATCACTCAGCTCCATGTGGCAAAGAAATATTCATCATAAAAGTGCTGTCATTCATCCAAATGGCATTTAGGCAACAAATGAAACTGTGGGGGTGTCTGTAATATCTGTGGAATCCCAGAATCCCAGAATGGTTTGGGATGAAAAGGACCTTAAGGGACCTTAAAGTTCATTCTGTTCCACCCCCTGCCATGGGCAGGGACACCTTCCACTAGCCCAGGTTGCTCCAACCCTGTCCAACCTGGCCTTGGACCCTTCCAGGTGCCCTCTCCTCTGCCTGGGCCACACAAACCAGTCTTGAGACCTGCTCTGCCCCCACCCCCAGAATCTCCAGAGGGTTTTGAAAAACTCCCACCTTTTCAGGAATGCACAAAGCAACAAATTGGATTTAGGTTTTAAGGTTTTTGGAAAATAAAGGAGACAAATAGACACAGAGTTTCTCAACCAGGCTCGTGGCTTGGTGCCACACACAGAGATGAACTGGAATTAATCCCTTTTGTCTGCAAGTCTTGCAGGAAAGGTGCCTCCAGATGCTCCTCTCCGGGTAGGAATTCAGTGTTTATCAGCAGGTAATTGGGACAAATGTGTTTATACAAAAAGCAGATAAGCTGAGAACTGGGGTAACCACACTACCCCAAAGGGAATGACCTGGACAATGCTTATTTTTTTGTCAGAAGCTGAAGAAAGTGTCAGTGTTAAATTTTGATGAGCAGATGCACACTCACACCCCCACTTACAGCGTCAACTGATGCTGATGTCATGAAATGTGGATGAAAAACATGACTTTTTTTTTTTTAAGTCTAAGCTGTCTGCTGCAAAATCTGTTCTTATTCAAAGTTTCTTTTTCTTCCTTGTTTGTTTGTAAAGTGATTGAAATGGTCAAGCCTGGAAATTTCCATAACTCTCTTTCTATAAATTTAAAACTTCATTTAGCGGCTTTTTAACTGAAAAATTTAACGTATTCTAACAGCATTTACAGTAAATATAAAGATAAGCTTTGAAAAAGGATATTTAATCATTTCACTAGCGTAAAACGGGATTTATTTCTAACCTCAGATTTTATTCATGCAATGAAGAAATAGTTTTAGTAACAAATTCAGATACTGGCTCAGGCTCTAAAACATGATTTAAAGGTGTGCTACAGCACAACAGGGCATCTTTAATTGTCACTCTCTAACACTCTGTTAAGAAAAGTGTGATTGATGTCCTTTAAATGATTCGTAGTTTTTTCTTTAAAAGAAAATAGATTTATTGGCTTTCACTGGGGCCCAAGTTCCTCCATTATGTATGTCTGGAGCTACTTAGAAATTTCAGATGTAGTCACATCTCTTTTACATTCTATTTAGTTTAACTTCATTAAGCAACCGTAAAGCCATGGGATCAGACCTGGTATTACTGATTTACAATTATCTTTTGAATTCCTTTTGTAACCTGCATATGAGCCAATCCACAGAAAAAGTAACATTTTGTTAAAGGCAGTCGAAAGACAAAGCAATTCCATATTTCTTTTCATGCTTTACTGTTTGAAACCCCATTGAAATATTATTGCCAATGTTTTTACCTTCTCTGTGCTTTAAAACAATTTAAGAAGGAAGTCTAATTAAAGCAATAGATGCTAGTGGTAAGAGAGAGAAAAGAAAGGATGACAACAATTCTTCTGTGTTGTACTGTTAATAACAGCATAATGCAGGAAATCCTGGGAGGGTGGGAAGGCCCTGGCACAGGGTGCCCAGAGAAGCTGTGGCTGCCCCTGGATCCCTGGAAGTGTCCAAGGCCAGGCTGGACAGGGCTTGGAGCAACCTGGGCTAGTGGAAGGTGTCCCTGCCCATGGCAGGGGGTGAAATTGAAAGATTTAGGGTCCCTTCCAACTTAGGCTCTTCTATGATTTCTCTTTTGTTCCTGTTAATTACAATGAAATAAATTCCTATTTAAGTGAAATTACCTTTCCAAGTGTCTTTTTATAGTACTTTTTTTTTTTTTGAATATCAAAGTACTTCCCAAGAAGCAGAACAATCTCCTTACGATCTGTAAACTGGCACATATGGGGGGGTTTAACACCTTTGGAAGGACTGCTTGTGAAGGTGATGTGCATGAAGCAGTTTTCTCTCCTTGTGCTGTGAACAATGGGATGGCTCTGGAGTCAGAGCAGGAAGGATGTTAAAAGCTCTGGGGACATTTATTGATAAATTTGCAGGAGTTGCAGTTGGCTGTACTGCTTCCCTCCCCCACACCCTTCACTGCAAAGTCAGTGCTGAGTGATTCTCCCACCCACTCCCTGTCAAAACTCTCTGAGTGCTTGGTTTGAAAAACATAATGTCTGAATTTTTTGTTGTAGCTGTTGCCAGCTTGTCTAAACTCACACAGCACCAAATTTTCTCCAAACTCTAAAGGTAGAGCTTGTTTTAGAAAATCATCTTCCCCAGATTAGCTAGGTTATTTCAAAACTTTGAAGAAAAGTTATAAAAAAGCTCAGTGACTAATGCTTCTATTAGCCAAATACACAAAGCAAAGAATGTCTTAAGTTGTGTGCTTTGTTGGGAATTCCAAAAGTGATGGCTCTCCTGGGGTCTGTATAATTCATACAGCACTTTAACCTGTGATTAATTACAAAGGCAGCAGAAGCTTTGCTCCTTCCCACTTGTGCTTTCATCAACACTGAAAATCCTAAAGTAAATCTGGACTAGGCTCTAAGAGACTCAAGTGACTTTCTGGGCTGATTAAAAACCAGCCACTCTGCTGGGCCTTGGAACAGCACTGGGGAAAACTGGGATCTCTGGGTGGGAAACATCTACCAGCCACCAACACTGGAGAGAGCAACTTTGCCATTGTGAGGGGAAAAGTGACACTGAAAGAGGGAAAAAAGGGTCCTGCAAAAGTGCAAAACTGCTGCATGGGGGAAGAGTGTTTTTCATGGGGGTTTGTGAATTTCTGATGTGCTCTGGGGGTGGAGAGAGGAAAATGGTGATACCACCATGGGAGCACCAGCTTCAGCTGAACCACTGCTGGGTGAATCACAAACTGGGGAGTTTGGCCATGCACAAAAAGCCTCTTGGCTGATGCTGTTTGAAGTGCACATCTTCCTGGCTGAAGGTGAGTGATTTGTGAGCAGGGGGTTGCTTCCACTGCAGCCTAGAAATAAATGTTCCACAGAAAACCCAATATGTGAACTTCTCCCCCAAGGACTACTCTGCTGTTTTTGTGTTTATTGTGTTCCAGAGGCTCTCACAAAGCTTTGAGTTATTAGAATAAGGTGAGATGAAAGGGTAAGACAAAGAGGGGAGGAATAAGATTTCCTTCTGGATTTTTGTTTGGTTTGAGTCACTTTTGTTCTTTGTCCACCTATTTCAGCCAGAAGCTGGGTCAGCCTTGCACAGTGGAATGATTTTCTGCAGATCACCAAGGTGGCTCCCTGCCTGGGCTCTGCTGTGTCTGTAGCTCAGGAACAGAAGAGAAAGGAAGTGGGAACACAATATCCATCTTCTTGTGAGTGCAGAGTGGGCACATCCCAGTGTGTTGACTGAAAAGGAAAATATGGGTTTGTGGAAGGCAGCCAAGCTCTTCTTGGGAGAGCTGGGAAAAGCAATCAGGAATACTTCTGGGAGCCACAACTCTTTGGAGTGTGTCTCACCCAACACAGGATGTATTTGTGAAGGATTAGGATCACTGAGACCACACAAAAAGCTGTTTGACATTAATTCCTCGTCCTCACTTTCCTCCCCTCACAGATTCCACAAATCTCATTGCTCTCAGCAAGGGGTGGGAGTGGAGAATGATAAAAGTTGTCCTTTGGGGCTCCTTGTTGTCACAGTGGTGGTGGCACTGCCCCAGCTGTGCTCCCTCCCCTGATCCCACACCTGCCCTGTGGCACAGCCGGGCTCTTCTCCCTCCTTTCAAGATATTCAGGGAGCTGCAAAAGGAAGTGAGATAACCCATATGAGCAAAATAAATCAGAGAAATAAGGAAGTAAATGGTTCTGCCTTTCAGTTTTTGGAAATGCAGGAGGAGAGGCAGCAGCTGGAGCTGAGCAGGGGAAGGACAGAGCTGTAATCAAGATGCTCATTTTTCGGCGAGCCCCAGATGCAGATCAAGAAATGCAAAGTTTGTGCTGACGAGGAGACAAGGGCCTCAGTTCTCATCCAGCAGAGGGTAAATTAAAAAATAATTATGGAGAACAGCAATTTCTCTCAAAGTGTTCAATGCCTTGCATATTTACCCCAGAGTTATTTTCTTCCTGTAGATGGAATAGAAAGGTCTGGGAGTTGGTCTGGTGATATTTAATGCCTGTTTGTTTCTCTAACAGCCCTACCCTACCCACAGGCCATGACCCCTCCAGCTGGCAAGCATGAACTGGTCTGGAAGGGGAATTTTTCACGTGGTGTGGCCTAGGAGAGGTTGGGAAGAGTACAAGCAAACTTGTAAATGAGTGGAACTCCCAGGCAAGGAAATTCAGAAACAGCAAAGACAGATTTTGCTCTTTTGGTATTGCCATGGGTTGAGAGAATTCAGTTTTGGGGGAATGGACATGACCAATATTTGCACACCTGAGTGAATACTGAACAAGTTTCTCAGGCTTGTTCTAGAAATATCCAAGCAGCCCCACTACTGAATCATGGGTTCAGTTCAGTGTAAACATGAAATCAGTAAAAAAATCTGGGTTTTTGGTCTCTGGCCCTTTGGACAACCTCACATTAAATGTTGATGTTACCCCTATGTAATCTATTCTTTGTCTGTCCTAACCAGTAACTGAGATAGGTCTATAAAGAGCGTGGATTTAAGGAGAAAGTACAGGTTCTTGGCCAGTTAAGTGGTTTTTATTTTATATTTCCATTGCACCGTACATTACAGCACAGGCTTCTCTTCAGTATATCATGGGAATGCAGAGAAAATATGAATAGGTTGGCTCATAGATTTAAAAGTACTGGATCATTCCGTGTGTGCTCCCAGCTCCTCTTTGAAATTATCCTCAGCATAAAACACGTATTTACATTCAGATCAGAAGTATCCACAAGAGGCATGCAGCTGTGGAATGTGTTACATATTGTAATTATAAAGATATATTTGTTCCCTTTTCCTGGGAATAGATTCTGATATTGATTTGTTCTCACTTCTGCTCACCTCCACCGAGGCAGTGGGGGGAAGGTGGATTTTATGGGAAACGTTAATTGCCTTATCTCTGGGGAAGAAATACAGTCATTGAAAACCTCACTTACAACTGGGTAACAATTCCTCCAAACAGACTTAGAATAATGATCCAAGACACGTTCTTTCTTAATTAAGACTATGGTTATAGATGGTTGCTGGGATGCTTGGAAGGTTTGGGCAAAAGAGACAGCCTAGAAAGCTAAAGGGGAAAAAATACAATGTCGAGAACACGTTTTTAAAATCAAATTAAAGCTGTAGCTTCTCTAAATTGTTTTGAGAACAGGAGTTTTCCAGCAGATTCAAAGCCATCAGATAAAAGAAAACCTGGACAAAAGCTTGAGTTTTCCTTTTAATCCTTCAAAAAAAGAACCAACAAAGAGTCGAAAGGCCGAAAAAACCAACTCAATCCCCAGACCCCACAAAGAGATTTTTGTGGAACATTCTGACCCTCAGGCTTGGCTCTTGTTTTCTTGGACATCAACAGAGACAAACTCCACCAGAATGAGCAGATGAGGGCAGGGAGGGACACGGGGTCTGTCAGTTCAGGATTAGCTGCAGGAACAGAGAGGATTTGTGGGTTTGAACCTTCTTTTCACCTCTCCTAGAGGCAGTGTCCCAAAATTGCTCATGGGCTGGATTGCTTTGGAGGTGCTGCTTTGAAAAGCAGTAATGAGTGTGAAGAACTATTATGTTGGCTGTTTTTCTTGAGCTGCAGGGCTTTTTGAGTTCTGAAATATGAAAACCTCCGAAATTACTGCAGCAATATGGATATTGTTACCAGAAAGTTCTTTGTGGTTGATATAACTCTTCTATTCCAGTTTGTTTTAAGAATGGTTACAATATGCCCATTTCCAAAAAAAAAAAAAAGATAGAGGCAAGGAAAAACAAACCCTGTGTTGCAGAGAACGTTGCATCAGATAAATAGATCCATTTTCTTGGCAGAATAACAATATTTTTCCTTCTTTGATATGGGGCAAATGGAACTGCTGAGCTGTGTTCTCCGCCGAGATTAGAGATGTATTTGGAGCCCAGAGCTCTCCTCTATCACAAGTTAGTATTAACAAAAGCCTCTCTGCTTTAAGCACTGCTACTACTGCTATTAAAGAGTGTTTCTACCTGAAAGTAGAACATGAATGGCTCTGGCTTTTCATCCACAAAGGAATGTATTCAGCCCCTTTGCTGAAACTCTTCGATTCATGATGTTTGTTCTGCCGTGGCTTAGATGAAGGCAGCACAACGGTTCTCTCTCTTACACCCCCAAGAGAAGCATCTTCTCCTCTCTCATCTCAGCATCAACCCAAGCCAAGTGTTCTTCCTTTCCCCATTTTGGCTTTTCCAGCATTTTTTTCTCCCTTTTTTTTTTTTTTTTTTTTTTTCCTCTTCCCCCTTGCAATTATCACAGACATCTTTTGGCCCAGATGGTCTAGCCTTGCATGAAAATTAGATTTTAATTAATCTCTCGCAAAAATTTCTGCCTCGTGTGGATGATGTCACGTTCCCATTATCTAACCCTTAATAACTGATTATAGCCTAATTGAATGTACTAGAGGAAAAACGACAGGATGTCAGGATATAAAGTTCATTAAGGAAAATCAATTTGCAAGGCTTTAAATTGCATTAAGGGCTACCCTTTAAATCATCTAATGTATTTCTTCCTGGTTTGGGAAGGTAAATAGGCACGATGTGGAGAAATATGTGCAAGGAGAAGTGGTAGGTTTTGTGGGTAAATTAAATTGCAAATGACTGAAGATCAGACAACAATTCCATTATCAATGACAAGCTGCCAAGATACTCAGAGAAATACTTTGCCAAGTGCCTTGTGTTTTCCATTTCTTTGTCATTTCGAAATAAATAAATCTTGCTTGGAGGCTAGACCTAGATCTCCCTCATTTTATTAAAAAAGCCAACCTAGAAGAGTTAATGAATATCAACTTACTTGCTCTCCAGGATGGATTTGGCAGCCCCTTTCCATGCCAGACCGGATGTTTTCATCTTTTTGAAGTCTATAAACAGTGGAAGCTGCTCAGAGTCATATTCCTGGCACCAGCAGCAGCTTGGATGCATTTCAATTCATGTCTTTTGTGCTCTGGAGTCACTTCATACCTTCGTGAATTGTTTAACAGAAACAGGCAGAGGGAGAGAGCCTCACCTTGGCAGGCAGCTCCTGGGGCTTGACTGAGGTGATGGTGACACCCTGGTGACAGCTGATGTCCCATGGAACTGGGATTCCACAGACAAGGTGGTGTTCATGGCAGGGGCTCAGGGTACCTGCAGCTGCTCCTGGCCTCCTGGGTGCCCAGGGCAGGGAAATTTGGGACAGTTCCAAGAGGGAAGGTAGGGATGGTGAATGGACCCTGAGGTGTGGGGGAGGAGGATAAGGATAATTACCTGGACCCTGAGGTGTGGAGGAGGAAGATGAGGATGATAACTGGACCCTGATGTGTGGACTAATGGTACCTTGCATGTTCTGGTGTGGCCTGGCTGGTACTGGACCATCCCTTGCTCTTCATGATCTCTGTGCTTTAGCACCAGGCAAAAATGGGTTTGTTCAAAACCTAAATAAAGATATAGGAAAACCCCACGGTACAACAAGGTAAATTCACTCAAATTCCATTCTGGAACAGAAGCTTTTCTCTCCAGCACCCAAGTTTCTTCTTTATGCAGTTTTGGGCTGGATTCTTTATGCTGATTTGGGCTGGGGATCATAACAAGGGCAAGTCCATTTATGCCCCTCCTCTTTTAGCCTTTGGCATTCACACATTCCCAGCACTGATAAAGGTCCCCCTCCTGTCCCTGATTTCTTTCCAGTCCTGTTGTGTTGACTGCAAAGGTACATGAAGAGGTACACCCCCCAAAATAAATCCAGCATCATGGATCTTAGCCAGTCTCATTCTACTCCTGGAATTCTTTGTCCACGATCCAACTGTTCACCAGAATTACATGGTCTTGCTTGGCCTCAGTGGGATGAGGAACCCAGATATCTCAGCATGCAAAGGCAGCCTCCTGTTTATTGTGATTCTCAGGAAAGATAATTAATTAGGACTTCAAAGGAAGGAGGTGGCATGTGCAGCATAAGCTACAACTCACATTTTGTCACCTCCCTAGAAGTTGTTTAAAGAGGGGCGAATTGGTAAAGTGTGTCTTCCTCTTTGAGAGGGTTGATACAGAGGTTTTTAATTACTTTGGAGATTTCTTAAATGTAATTTTGTATGATGGCATCTGGTACAAACTGGATCCCTCACTTTGATCTGCTGGGGAAGAGAGGGTGACAGTTTTCTTCAAATGAGAGTAACATCAGCAGAAAAACAGAGAGGGAATTAACATATTGGAACATCACTTTTCTTGTAATCATCACCCTATTAAATATGGAGGGGAGGATTTTGAAAATCAAGTTTGCATTTTGAACAACGTTACTGGGGCTGAGTTGCCCTCATTAGCTATTTTGTATTAAATTTGATAAAAAACATGATGCTGACAAGCACGGGAAATGCTTTTTTTTTATCCTGTTTTTAATCATTTTAGATCACCTACTAAATATCTTTTAATATTTTAATGGGTCTCTCATTCATAGTAAAAAGAGGTGAATAAATTGAATGGAGAAAATAAAAATGCAAAAATCTTCTCAGGCTTTTGCTCTTCGTAACGGTACCAGAATGAAATTTATGGTGCATCTGTGTTTTGCTTTACTTTCAATTTGCAACCATATTTTTGCATATTTGATGTGACTGGAAAAGTATGTTGCATATTTTTGCAATGAATTTGCATTCCAGGTACTAAATTTTGGCCAGTTTTCTTCTAAATTTCACATGACTCTAAGGCCATTTAGGGCTCTTTTTTTTTTTTGCAGGATTTTATGACATTGCCAGTGTCTTCCCTGAGTGTAAATAAGATGCATCCAAATATACAGATGCTCACTTTTATGTTTTATCATCCCACAGATGAACTCCCAGTGAACATTTTCATTCTGAATAGGTTCCATTTTGCTGGCTTTATTTTCAAACCTACATATTTGGGAATGTTAAAGAAGGAGAAGACACCTTTTATAATTCTTTTTGTTTATCGTGAAAACAGATAAAAATTCCTACAAATATTCATTGAAGCCTTTCTTCTTTGAAGGTTTTTTATTCCTAAGGGATATAGTATCTGTGTTTTGTGTGCCAAAAGCATCAGGTTCATTTTTTCCAGGGGGCTCACTAAATCCTTTCTTTCAGGAGAAAGTTGCTGCTGGAGGGTTCCTGTTTTTTCCAGGCGCTGATTCCATGTGAGACATCCAGAGAGAAGGGAAAGGCCAGTGTCCTTTCATTGACAACTCTTCTCTCAGATGGTTGAAGGGAGGCTTTAAATATGGTTACTCTGCTTGGTTATGATCTTGTAATGTTCTTTTAATTGAAGATTTGGTGTGCTGCAGCACCTCCATCAGAGAAGCCATTGAATTTGGGGTAAAGCTCTTCAGCCAGCAATCCCAGCCTGTGCCAGGTACTGGGGCCTTGGCAGCTCATCTCAGTCAGTCAGAGAATCATTAAAGTTGGGAAACACCTCAAGATCCTCACGTCCAACCTCTGGCCAAATCCCCCACGCCCCCAGTAATCCACAGCACTGACATCTCTACACAATTTATGGGCACTTCCAGGGGTGGGGACTCCACCACTGCCCTGGGGAAGCTGACAGCTCTCTGAACAAAGAAAAGGCTATTTTTTTTTTTCCCCAAGAGCTCTCTAAGCCCTCCCCTTGTCTTCATTTGCATCAGGACACCAGAGGAAAGCAGAGTAAGGACCCAGAACTGTGTGGTACCAAAAAAAAGCATCTCTTGGTCCCTCTCTACTCCCCTTTTTGGATTGACAGAGGGTGTTTTGGAGGTGGGGAAAGACAACTACCAGCAGGAAATGGCACATCCTTGTGTCCTGTCCCTTGTGCATCCCTGAGCCTGTAGACTCCTGATAATTTGAAGGCACATTGGCACTGACAGCATCCTCTCTCCTTCTGCACAGCTCAGCAGAATCCCTGTCACTTGAGGCAACTGTGAAAATATATAACCAGGCAGCCTGGGTTTCTCATTTTCATAAGAGTTGGGACACCTCTGGAAGATAATCTTAGCAAAAACGTCATAATTATGGTTGAGTTGCTCTTTGCAATTAGGAATTTTTGTCGTGCAGGGATTGCTGCTTAGCATGACAAAAAGTCAGACAAGTACAGAGCAGAGTTGAGGCAGGAAAACAGTAAAAGAGGTAAGAAATGAGTGGGAAAGCAGGGCTTTGTTAGGTTTGGGACCGTGAGAGGAATGATAAGAAAATACATTGTGTGTTTTCCATCCTGCTGGAAAACAGTGCAGTTTAGGCAGTGTGGCTGTGCTGCAGGGATAGCAGGGAGCAGGAGGCAATCTGATAAATGAAATGATGCATAATTCAGTGCTGCAAGGGAAATGTAGGAAAACAGTATCATCTCCAGACAAATTAATCTGTCTTAGGTTTATGACTGTCTCAAGGCCGTTTGTTTCATTGTCAGTTCAGTCACAGGTAGAGATGTGATTATTATTTCAAATGGAAAGTTCTTTTCCAACAGCCATTTTCAGAAAATGCTGTCTCAGAGCAGAGTCCCTTCCCCGAAGTAATGCTTTCATTTGGAAGTACAATAGCAACTGTCAGTTCTGCTTCCTTTTGTTTTATTTCCATCATCTGTGTGTTATCATTTCAGGAAGCAAATGTGTCTGTGAACAGCCAGTGCCAGATGTCTGAACTTTCACTTGTCATTTGAGGTGTTGGCAGCATCACTCACCCACCCCAGCCACAACCAGCTGCAAGAAGTTGGCTCTTCTCACAAACTGCAACAAATCCATAAAACAGAGGGGGAAGGGAATATTATGGCACTTTGCAGGAGACTCAGGCATGGAGAGATTTGGTCCCCTGCCCACAAAGGGGTCAGGGATCTGTTGGAGACCCCTGTGCAGCTCTGTCTGCAGAAGTATCTGTCTGCACACTGTGATTAAAGTCACTCAGCAAGGGCTGGTGCAGCTGGGACTGGAGGCTTGAGCTCAATGGACTGGTCTGAAACCCCTGAATTTATGATATCCCATCTTTGGCAGTGCTGAGGTTGACTCTAGATGCCACTAGAACAGATTAATGATAAGTAATGAGTTTAATACAAGATATTTTAAATGATAATGTATATAATTATTGCACATAATATAATGTGATAATGTGTTATGCGATAACAGATGTTAAATATAATATATGATAATACAGTTATAAACCTTGAGTACCTATTCAGCTTCTAGAGTGATTTCTGTTTTCTCTCCTTTTATAGAATCATAGAATGACAGAACAGTTTGGGTTGGAAAGGATCTTAAAGCCCATCCAGTGCCATCCCCTGCCATGGGTAGGGACACCTTCCACTGTGCCAGGCTGCTCCAAGCCCCACCCAGCCTGGCCTTGGACACTTCCAGGGATACAGGGGCAGCCAGGATGGAGGGAATTTCCCCAGACATATCTCTGACCTGGAGCTTCTTTTCCTTCAAGTCTGGATGTGTTTTCTTTCCTAGACATGACCAAGCTGCAATGAACAGGGCACTGAACCCTGCCCAGCCTGCAGCCTGCGACCTTTCCAACTGGGTTTGGTTTTCCAGCTGAGCACACCTGGACAGGAGGAGTTCAAATGTGAACAAGCAGCATCCAGGGAGAGATGGAGGTGGAAGAAAGAGTTGTTTTAGCCTTGGCATTAGGGATTTCAGGTGTGAAAATGGAAGGTACAGCAGCTTTGGTTCTCTTCAGGACTAGACATGCCAGGAGCATGTCCGTGGCTCTTCTCCCTCAGGCTATCTGACAAAATTATAGATATTTCCTGCACTGTGCTGACACACTGAGCATCCACACACCTCATTCATGTCTCATTGTTCACAAACAGGGTCATGGCTTTAACATCCAGGGACAGAAAAATGTCCTTTTGAATTAGGCCAGCCCTTGTTCTGTGCTTTTTATCGAGTTCCTTGCCCATTACAAGAGGGCTTTTCTGGAAACAATAGAAGGCAGCAGATAAGGGAGCAGGCAACAACAGATAGGAGCACTTAGTTTCTGTCAGTAGACAAGCAGCTCCCTTCCTCCCTGATATAATGCCTAAAAAACGAGAACAAAAGCACATTTTCATTCACCAAGTTCCTTCAGTGCTGGAGCTGATAAAATCTGAAACATTCATCCCGAGCCAGTGGCAATGGAAGAGGAAAAGGAACTCTTTGTCAGTGGGTAGCAAACAAAGGAAAGAGGAAAATATCCTGACATTTCCCAGCGGGGACCAAACAGGATAGAATTTGAGGAAGCTCCCAAAGGTTTTGGGACCTATGCTGTGATTTAAATTTCATAGAATTTCAGAATGGTTTGGATTGAATGGATTATTAAAGCCCATCCACTTCCACCCTCTGCCATGGGCAGGGACACCTTCCACTAGCCCAGGTTGCTCCAATCTGGTTTTGGACACTTCCAGGGATCCAGGAGCAGCCACAGCTTCTCTGGGCACCCTGTGCCAGGGCCTCCCCACCCTTGTAGGGAAGGGAAGAGGGGTAGGAATGTTCTCAAATTTTCCTTTTTTAAAAAAAAACAAATTATATGTACTTCCCTCATCTTTCTGGAAAATCTGCTATAGAAAGTATGCAAGTTTAAACAGCCAAATCAGTATGGGTAGGTCTGAAATTCTCTGTTTAATTATGTTTTATGCTTTGAATCTGCAAATGTTGGTATTAATTTACTTAATTTCACAGAGCTGCCAGCAAAAATACGCTGTGAAGGAACTAATAGTGAATGTTGCTCACTTATTTCAGATTGGACCCAGAGAGTGTTTTAGGGCTCAGCTGAGGTTTATGGAGGGTTTGGGGGGAGAAACAGCACCACATTTCCAGATTGGTGCAGGTGGGGAAAATTTCCTCTCTCAACAGTGGCTCGTGGCTCTTTTCCCAGTGAAAACTGTAGTTAAAAGTATTGGTTGAAACATTTCTAAAGCCTGTAGTTTTTTCTTTACAGAATATTTCATATTAATAATCAATGATTATGGCATATGTTCCATCTGCTTTCATGTTATCTTTTACAAACCCATAGAAAGAGAGATTTCCAGAATAACAATATTATCTAAAAAAAAAAAGAGGAATAAAGAAATTGCTCAGTTTCTCTCCATAATGTATTTATTTGGAGCAGCTGAAATATTCTCATAACCATAACAAACTGAAAGTACTTTTTGTGTGGCCATCAGGACTGAGCCTATATTTCTAAAGGTTTCATTTCTGAGGGTCTTGGAAATCAGACTTTGTTCTTTGTGCACTGAAATAAAAACAAATATTGTGTATCAATTTTTAACTTTTATTTGTTTCACAGGATGAGACTCATAAAAATCTCTCTTCCTCCACTTGCTAATATCCAAAGCAGGTGAAGAAGCATTAAGACAGAGCACATAAACACAGCAGAAATGTAAATGAAAGAATTCTGGGAACAAGTGCTGCCTGAAGACATCCCCACCACACAGTGATATATATTTCCTCAAAAATAACTTGAAGATCTTTTTCTCTGCCTCCTGCACATTATAAAACACTCAGGGAAATATAGATGAAGTCCTGGAATGCATTTAGATCATTATTTGCAGTGACAAAAATGCAATTCTCTGAACAGTGTGCATGTCATATATACAGAGGCAGTGGAATAAATAAGGCATCTATTGCATTAGGAAAAAAACTACATGTCATCATTCAGGGGCTTGGGAGAATAATGGGGACAGGGAGAAATCCCCTCAAAGAGATTATGAGAGCAATTGAATTGATTGATTGAATTGAACTGATGCTGTGGATAGTTGGTGAAGATTCAGTGAATAATTGCAGGCAATAATTTTGTTTTCTGCAATGCAATATAGTGTTATACAAGTGTATCAACAGTGGGGTAAACAAATCTTGATAAGCCACTGCCCTCAGTGCAGTGCCACTGTCAGGGCAAAGCCTCTGCTTGGAACAGGGCTCACAGAAACACTGAATAATCCCTTTGAGGAGTCATGGAATCAGCCAGTGCCACCCCCTGCCATCTGCAGGGACACCTTCCACAAGCCCAGGTTGCTCCAAGCCCCGTCCAACCTGCCCTTGGATACTTACAGAAATCCAGGGGGAGCCACAGTTTACCTTAAGAGTCTGAGAAGATTATGCCATTGATACCTTTAGTTTTAGTTTTCATGTTTTTCAGATTCTGTGCTGCCTAGGGATATAGTTCTGAGCCTCATATTAAGTGCTAGTAAGCTCTCTTCACAGAGCAGGGAGACAAAACAAATCTTTTCCCTTCTGTGGACCAAGGACAACTTTCATGCCCAAAAGCACAGACAAGGGTGGACTGAAGGGAGGAACAACAAGGATAAGACCTCACAACCTGAAGCTGTTATTGGACAATTAAACCCCAATATGGAAATGGACCAAAACTTACAAAAGTGTGAGACCTCGTGACCAGTCATCCATTTTGTGACCATTGTGTGACCATTCTTAGTCCACCTTGTGTGTAGCCCTGGTCAGGCCCTGTCCTGCCCAAGGTGGATCCTGGAGGCCTTTCAATAAATCCCTACTTTATTCTCTAGCTCTGTCCAGTCCCTGTTCCAGGTCAGCCTTCCCAAGAACTGTTTCCAAGAACCTACTGGTGGCTGGGTTTGTTTTCTCTTTTCAAGACATTGTGGTGTAATAACAAACTCCAGTGACCATAGAGCAGAGGGGTCCCCATGGCACCAGGATGTGCCTTGAGCCAGTGGAGAAGAGACAATGCCAAATCTCACTGCACTGACCATTCCTGTTGTCCTTTATCAGCTGTGGGACAGACAGGAATGGAAAGCTGGAAGTTTTGGGTTGGAAGTGGTCTATGGCAGATCAGAATTTCATGTCCATTTTTAAATGGAGAAGGGCCAGGAAAACAGGAAGCAAAGTCATGAAAAAGGATACAATAACTGCCATGCTTGGGGGTCATTAGCTCTGTGCTAATCATCAGGACTAAGGCTCATTAGACAGCACTAATGATGCTGTCTGTCTCTGGGATCAGTGAGCCAATGGGAAGAATGTTATTTAGATTGCTCTGAGGACTGGATTAAGGACTGATCCACCCCAAAAATCTGTACCTGCAACATTTAGGCCATTTGGACTCTCCTACCTACAGCACTTTTGGTGGCTCTCCCAAAGTCTGCAGCACTGACAGCTGTGGGAACTGGGATCAGCTGAGCCTGGTGGCACAAACCAAAACAAACAAATCCCCAATTCAGGGACAGTCAAAAACCATTCAGCAGCAAACCTTTATGAGCAGCAATTTGTCTAGTTCTGTGTCTGTCATGCTGGAAACAGCTTGCTCTGATTGAATTAATTTTTTGGGGATGTGATTAGGAGTCACTGACATGAAATCAAGTGTGATAAATATCAATAATTGAATGCTGGATCAGTTTTCCTGGGACAGCTTAATTCCATTCACTCTGATTTGAAGACCTCACCCTTAATATTGTTTTCTCTGTGTTTCTTTATAAATTGTGTTTTCACCAATCTTGATATAAAAAATCCCTTTGTAATAAAGTGCCTCAGAAATCCTGGCTGCTTTACAGTTTTTGTCTGGCCTACTTTGGAGATTAGTTTAATTTAGGTGATATTTGATTTCCCTGCTGCTGGTGGTGTGATTTTTTGTTTTTCTTCTGTTCCTCTTTTTTTTCTGCTTCTTGTGGAGATTAGCTTTCTATAAACATGTTATCCATAATATAAATCAAAGAAGCTGGAAATAGTAATATAGTATGGTCATGTATATTCATGGTTGGTTGATGAAGGAAAGACATTAACATATTTCTAGATTCTCTGTCATTCCCTTCAATTTTTTTTTTTTTCTGTAAGAAAGAGAAAGAAGGAAAGTGTTCTGGTAAATTCACATATCTAGGAGAGTAAAATTATCAAAACAGGTAAGGCAAGAAGTCTCCTTTTCTCTCTAATTTTGTGATTTGTAAATTAGTGAGAAAAAAGCCCGATTTTTTTTGGTTCTGTCAATCAGTGGTGAAGCAGATTTTACTCTTCTAATTAAGTGCAGTTTTTCCTTGTCCCCTTTACATGGAGAATTTAAGTGCTTTGGAAATCACCACCAGCAGCACTTGTGGAAGCAGGAACTTCTCTGGTGCTGCAGGGAGAGCTCACAGCAGCTCTGCACACCCTGTGAGGTGCATTTTAGTCCTTCCAGCCATTCTCAAAGGAATTCCTGTAGAATTCCTGCTGCTCTGGATTCTAGCTGACACAGCCCTCCTTGCAAACTCTGGGTTATCCAGGAGAGGGGAAGGGTGGAATCTTACCTGGAGAATTCAGTGCTCACCCTACCCTGGCCCCTTTCATGGCTTTTATACTTAACAGTCACACTACAGATAAATCTCTCCTGGTGCTACACCCTCTGTTCTCTTACAAGGTGACAGAATTACTGCTCACCAAGTAATCTAAATTCTTCCTTGATTTAAAATTAGGGTCATTCTTCCTTTCTTTGCAAAATCTCAGTCATTCTGATCAACCCGATGAAGGTGCCTGAAAAGCTCAAGTTCTCCCTGATGCCTGAAGATCCCGTGTGAGCTGTGCCAGAGCTTTCCCTTGGTCAGGAGATGCCAATTCCTGCACCCATCAGGGTTATACACAGGCCTGTGTGTACACTGAGCCTTCCTCATACCCTGCAATGGGATGCTGGGCCGTGCAAGGCCAAGTCAGCACCTCTGACAAGCTGGATTTACTGTTCCTGCATGGAAAAATGTCACTTCAGGCTTGTCAGGGCTCCTAAGGGGTCCCACTGGAGACAGGGGGAAAGGGGTTTCACTGGATGTGAATGCTGAAATTGCTTCAATGATTGCTGAAATCTTTGGCTTATTTATTACTGAAGCTAAATCAACGAATCTCAGCAGATCATCTTTGAGCTAAATAAAAGTGTAGCTTCTCCTGTCCTTTAAATATTTTATACTTAAAACAGATGAAACTGATTTTTACAGTAGCTTTGGTTCTGTCTGAGGTGGAGCAGATCAAAGGTGAGATTTTCTGTCCATGGGATATCTGTGATTTGACAAAAAAGGGGGAGAGGTCATTCCTGCATTTGTGAATGAAAAATTTGAGTTCTGAAAGTTCCCCAAAGAGGGGAAAAAAAGAGAAATAGATAAAAGAAGCTTGGCAATAAATGAAATTGTAAAGCCTGCAGTGAGGTGGAGGCTTTGCCCAGGTTCTGGGGGTCCCCTTCCCAGCTCCTGTCTGTTCTGTCATTGTCCCCAGCCCAGGTCAGCCAGGACAGGAGATTTTGGGTTCTGCTGCAGCATCAGCCATACCTTCAGACCTTGAGAATGTGCCAGGACCTCTCCAGGTTCCTGCAAGCTCGAGAGGTAGGAGGGAAGCCCTGATTAACCTGAGGTTCCTTTGCAAGGCTTTCATCACTGCTTTGTTGAATGAGATAAGTGAAGTGAGACTTAGCACTGCAAGCCTAGATAAGCCTGGAGAAAGGAAACTGACAATTACCAGTTTGATCAAATAATGCAGTAATGTGAGAAACTGAATTTGATACACAGGAAAACAATATGAAGCAATGTTGATACTATAATTAAGTGAATAACTTAATAAATACATGTTTAATTAAACCCCAGATTTATCTGAGAACACTCTCTCTGTTAGGAACAGCAATCTGAAATCACTAAAGCTCAAGCTGAACAATATAATTTTCATCTAATACTAATCTTGAACCAGGAGATTGAAGACATTCATTCAGCACAACAGAAAATAGATTTTCAGGGAACTGCATCAGAGGTTCCCTCTTGTATCCCAGACTGTGAAATCATGGATCATGGAAGCCCATTACATAATTACCCTGCTTGCATGATCCACTATCCCAGCTCTGGAATAATAATGTAAGGGTTTGTATTTGTAATCTCTTCAGATTTGAAAAAAAACCCTAAATTTCATTCAAGATGGGATTTGGAATTGACAATTTTAAAATACATTCACATTGAATCAAGTCACAGTGAATAAGTTGTTCTATGTTTCCTTTGATGTTTTATACAGTTTATTTATAGAAAGTTGGAAAAATAGTATAGTAATGAAAAATTAATCCCTTCCCTTCCC